>VZTI01001118.1:1296610-1329896 GCA_013397865.1 Struthidea cinerea | reverse complement strand
CCATGGGCTGCAGGGGGACAACCTGCTTCACCATGGTCTTCACCACGGCCTGCAGAGGAATCGTGGCTCCGGCGCCTGGAGCACCTCCTGCCCCTCCTTCTTCACCGACCTCGGTGTCGCCATGTTGTTTTCCCTCACATGCTCTCACCTCCTCCTCTTCTCTGACTAGAATCCAAAATCTTGTGACTTTGTTTTGATTTTCTTCTTAAATATGTCATCACAGAGGCATTACCAACCTCTCTCATTGGCCCAGTTTTGGCCAGCAGCATGCCCATCTTCAGAGCCATCAGCCATTGGCTCTGCCGGACATGGTGGGAAGCTTCCAGCAGCTTCCTCACAGGAGCCATCTTTTGCTACCTAAAACCAGGCCGTGCCAAACCAATGCAGTGTTTAAGGAAGGAGGATTTCCATGCATCTTATAAATCAACAGATTGCAATAAAATGGTATCTCACCGTTTCGGTAGGAAAACAGGGTTTCCCTTTAAGGGAAAATGCAGCAAATCAACAATTCCTTTTTTTCATTTAGCAAGAAGACAAACATATATTAAGTATATTCAAACTAGAGAGAATTCAAGTATCAGATCTCCAAATGTTGTTTGGAGTAATCCAAAGACACTCACAAAACTGGATCTAGATCTTGCACATCTTCCAAAGCATTATAGCTATTAATTATTGTTATTAAACCCTCACCTGCCACAGATGTTAAGATAAGGCCCCCCCGGGAAGTGATCACAGCACCCAGCCTATCAGAGTTCAAGAAGCATCTGGACCATGCTCTTAGTCATGGAGATTAGTTTTAGGTAGTCCTGTGAGTTGACTTGGTGCAGACTCACATAGAAGTCAAGAGAAAAATGTTCTGCAGGTATCTCCAATGAAGAGGGAAGCCAAAACCCCAGAATCAGGAATGGCCACGAGGCTTTTGGCAAATCATCTCTACACCACAGGTCTGGGATGTCCAGGATGTGAAAACATCTGTAATTACATGGTACCTTGTAATTACAGGTTACACTGTAATTCTGCACAAATCTAGGAGAGTCCCTCATGTGGTTTGCTCACCTCTTTATGGTTCCAAATGGCACAGGTCTGTCTGCTCTGGTGGCTCTTGTCCTTGGCCTCTTTTTTTTTTTCCCCAGGAGTTTAGAAAAGCTGGTGCTAAGGGCACCTGTTTGATGGCAATGCATTGCTTCTGAATTTTATTGCAAGCATAATACATCTGAAAAACATCATAGAACCATTAGAAATGGAAGACATTGATGTGGAAAGCTTTACTGAGGAACTAGAAGAAGACTAGGAGTTTTGAAGTTTCTATTTATTTCTTTGAATTTTGATCTGTGGCTAAAAATAATGTCTCCTAATTCGTAACGTGTTTGTTGTGGCTTTCCTCTTCGACAAAGTGCAGTCTGGAAGAGGAATAGAATCAGTTTTGTCTCATAGAGAGAGCATCCAAGAGAGCAAGAACAGGTTTGAAGGGAAAAACTGAAAAACAAAACCTGATTTTACCCAAAACACCATTTACCTTTTCATCTGAGGCTGAGAAACTCTTTAGACCTCTCCTGGGCAGATGCATTCTTCACATTTGATGGTGATTTCAGCTCATAAAGTATTTGGTTATTTTGAACCTGTGAGAAATATAGAACGTTTCTGAGCTATTCAGAAACCTTATTACAGTATTATGCTTGAAATAGTGTTTCGGGGCAAAAGGGAAACCTACCTTATATATAAAGACAAGAATTGAATGTTAGTAGAACTGAAATCTTATCACTCTTAATAAAAAATCATCATTAATCCATGTCAAATTATTACAGAAAAATAAATAATATGCGTAGGCAGAAAAAGTTTCAATAGCAATAATAATAATTAAAAAATAATTTGAAGGTCTTATGCACATTCTTCTTATCTCCGACCCCTATTCCTGGTGTTACATTCCCCCTGCTGGTGCTCAGCCAGATCCTAAGGCTGGTGGTTTCATTCTGGTGGTGGTGTTACAGGAATTCATCAGCATCTGGAGTTGTTCAGTGGGAGGAATGTGAGGTTGATGGTGATGGGTTCTTCTTCCTCACTCCAGATTCTCCTGGGGGTCAGTTTTATTATTTGTTATATGCTTTTACACCTTGTTTTTTCTTCATTGGATTGAATGATGAATTCATTTCACATCCAAACTTACTGTAGATATTGATTATATACATGTAAGATATTATTTATTTTTCCTCTTTGCTACCCCTGAAACCATTCTTGTCCAGCTCTGTATCTGCATTTCTTTAGCTTCCAGAGGTGAGTTGTTTGTAGCTGTGAGTGCTCCAGAATCAAGCCTGTGCCCCATCTCTTACCGTCCCCTTGGGCCTGTACCCCCCTGCACTGCACCCTGTGCTTCCACTTCTCAAGACCTCTGCTGTCACACCAAGCCCATGATGGCATCTGGTAGCTCCAGCGTGTGAAGGTGGAGTTGCAAACACCTCGTGGTGCACAGAAGAGCCGCTGGTATAAAACTATGGTTCTATCATGCAGTGCTAGTGAAAGTAAACCAAATCAGCCATAGGCACCTGGCTAGAAGGAGGAAAGTGTTCCTACAGCCAAACCAAACTGAAACAAAGCAGCAGGTACTCAATCGTAGTCCAGGCAGAGCAAGTTTGGCAGGCCTCAGTCCCTCAAACTCAATACAGAACCTGCAGCCCGTTGCCAGCGATGGCCAAACTGCGCTGCTGGGATAAGGGTTCCAAAAGATCCTGCTTCTGGAATAAACCGAAGCAGAAAGGCTTTGTGCACTGCATGCTACTGAGAGTGGGGCTTGGGCTTAGCAACCTTTCCCTGTCATTTCTGCCTCCTGCCACTGTGTACAAAGACACAGGGAGCAATGAGAAGAACCATGGGGACAAGAGTGAGGAAAGACACCTTCTGGAAAAAGACAAAACAGCAGCTTTTGGTCAGTGGGACTGAGGATAAATTGGAAGTGGGGCTTTCACGTTTGTCATTTCACTGCCTGGTGGGAACAACACTTTTCTCTCCTTTAAGGGAAGAGCCACAAGCTCCAGTAGTCATGGGGTGCATTTGAGCTCAGCTCAGCTCCTTCCCCCATGTTTTTGCCTGGGCACACACAGAAAAAACTTCAAGGAAGAAGCTGCTTGGGAAACAGAAGAACAAAAGGCTTTGGGAAAGATTGGGACCATCTCCAGCATTCTACCTGTGCCAACAACTCCACTGGGATGTTTCTTACTCCCTTTCTGCCCTTCTCCAGTGATTTTAATTGGCATCTGTTTCCAGGCAAAACTAATTTCAATTCTTCTGTGCCCTTTGTACAGGTTGACCCAGCCAGGACATACAAAGAAGCAAATCAATTTCCAGATATCAGATGCCTGAGCACAAAGCAAGAGGATTAGAGAAACCTGATGTCTTTCTTCAGAGGCATGCTGTTTTTCAGGATCCTGTCTGCTGGTCTTTTTCCTTTCCTTGGGAAAGCAAAACTGATCTGCTGGTGATGGATGATAACCCTTCAGCCACAGTGAGGCTCTAGCAAGTACTTGCTGTGTCCTGCTTTCCACGTCCAGCCCGGGCTGTGCAGTGCAGCTTGGGGACACACTGTGCGACAATTAGTGTCCTTGTGCAGAGCCCTACTGCACCTCAAGGCTGCTTTTACAGAGCATGAAGGGTTTCTTTTATGCCCTGCTACACGCTTACCAGCTCTAATTCATCCAGCTGACTAAAGTAGGCTTTGGGATGGTGGAAAAATCTACAGTCTGACCTGTCCTGGATCACAGAATATTTCACTTCTGCTTGCAGGATTCAAACAGCGAATGAGACAATCTTTTACTACATTGCCAGAGGCAGGAAATGAAAATAAGCAGAGATTTACCACTTTGGAAAGCCTCTGAATTACCTGTAGTGGGACCAGCTGATGTGCTGCATGCAGAACAAATCAAACACCAAATGGTTATTGGTACCTGCAGAACTTTGGAAGTAAAGTTAACTACCTCAAATGCAACAGCCACATGCAATATACCTAAGAGGGACTCATCTAGAGACAAATGGAGGATTTTCAGGTGATGTCTGTGCTGCTGGTTGAGCACTGCTGTAATCCAGACACGTGCCTGGCTCATACTGCTACACCCAGATGCCCACCTGGATATTGTACCAAGACCTTACAAACATTGGGGAAGCCAGGGCAGTACAATGTTTTCCTGCAGGTTCTTGTTTATCCAGCCTGTGAAAGGCTTGGCCTGTTGTGTCCCAGTTTCCCCCAGAGCTTCACTTCCCAAGTGCAGTTAGTCTGGAGCTCTGCTGCAACAAGCCCCAAACAGTGTGCACAGACCCGAGCGTGCCCCCTCTTTATCCACTTTTAAACTCAGGGTATAGACAAAGCCCTTGATGTAGGATATCTGGGTGTTGACAGGGAGAAAGCCTTTTAGAAGCAACACGACAGTGTGTTGGCCACCAAGAGCAGTCAGTGCAACAGGAGCACGGTGACAGCAATGCCAGACAATGAGCTGCCCTGTTTATGCAAAGCAGAGCCTGCTGCAAATGTGATAGCATCTCCACAGCTGTGAAAGCAGGGAAGTGTAAGACTGAAGATGGGTCTTCACACAGAATCTTCTGTGTCTCCAGTGTCACAGGATAATTTATAGAGACAGCTTAATTTATAAAATACCTGGCGGGTGCCTATCTCTACCCCAGGTGAAAGCCACTTTTCTGGAGCCATTCTCATCTCTCCAGGCACATGTAACCCCAATGTGTGTCACTGCATGGCACTGGCCAGCTGCAAAGGCATGCCACAGCTGTCTGGTTGTCACTATGTGACCTGAGTGGCAGAGACCTGTGGCACAATACCAGCGGTGGCCCCTGACTCTGATGTAAAACCTCCCTTACCTTCAGATGAGGGATGTGTGGATATTGAGTCTTTCCAAAAGGCATCTTCCTCCTAAGCCACAGCAACCCCTCAGTTTGGGGTCTGAACAAGCCTGAGCGAGAGGGATGGGTGCTCAGGCCTCAAGTTGGACTGGGCTTAGGACAAAGAGTGAGCTGGACGCACAGGAGGTGGCAGAATTGAGGAGTGAACTTCATCAGAGAAGTGATGCAGAAAACACGGAGCAATGAGGTGCAACCAGTACCATCCTGTGTTCTGAACAGGGCTCTCATGGATATGAGATCCAGTGCCCAAATAAACTGTTTGGCTTATTGAGCTCTCCATTTTCAGAGAAACTCATGTGAGAGCCAGTGGGATTGTCAGGGCCTGAGGACTGTCAGGTGCTGCAGGCTGGTCAGGGCACAATCCTGACCACCATGAATCAAATGCTTTTCCTCTGTCAGCTCCCAGGGAGGGATTGGCCATTTCCGAAGGCAGGCACTCAGTAAACACTGGGCTAACTCCAAAGGAAGGATAATGATGTTTTCAATTCTCACTCAATGTCATACATGTAGGTAAGATCAAGAAGTATGTTCATGTCTGGAGGATGAGACGTCAGCTCAGTTTAAACAGCTATAAAAACAACAAGGCTCATTTTATTCCATTTTTTGAAACCTGATTGCACAGAGCATGCACGCCAAGAATCCCAGTGTCTCCCATTTCTATGAACCCATTTGTTTCAGTTCCCAACTCCTATCCTAATTTGAGGCTACATCTCTCAAAGGCAGTACATAAATAGACAGATTACCATGCCTCTTCCAGAAAATAACCTGTCAGCTGAGTTCTGTTTAAAGAACAAAAAAAACCCTTGCAGACAGTCTGTGCCTACAGATACACTGAGCCAGATGCTGTTTTTCCAAGGAAAGGCTGAGACTGTGAAACAGTTTTATATCTTTGGATGCTTTCCTTCCTCGTGATGATTACGGGTGTCGGTGCCCTGTTTCACCATACCCCTATGTAAATGTCAAGGCTGTCAACTGCTGAGAAAGCATTCAGGAAGGCATGAATACATTTAGTTTCCAATACTGACAAAAAGCAATGCTTTTTTACACAAGCCATAATTAACCTGCGGAATTCAGTGCTACACGATATCAGCGAGGCTAAATGTTTGACAGTCTCCAAAGTAAGATTTTTTTTTTTTTTTTCTGTAAATTAAGGTCTTTGTTCTGTGTGGATGCAGGAGCTGACACTACACCAAAACTGCAAATCCAAGGTCCTACCACCATGTAGATGGGCAAATATATAAAAAACTACAGCTGTGCCATTCCTAACAAAAATATGGCAAATTTGTCTGAACCTTCTTAGTCACTTTTGTGCTATACTGGTATTGCAAACAAGAAAGAATTGCTCAGAAAGTTAACTTCTGGGTATTTTTGTGGGGGAAATGTCAGTGCCACGAGACTGAGCTGCTCTGCAGGATGTATCAGTTTCATTGCATTTGTCGACAAAACTCATGGTCCAAAAAGGCATGAACATATTTTTTAAATTATTTTTATTGAAACCACTACAAAAGAAAAATCCAGGCTGTGAGCAGCTCTGTAAAACCCCATAGTCTGCAACTTATGAGCCCATAATTAACTGCTGGAGGTTGCTGAAAACAATCTCCAACCCCAGTGTAATTACAAAATTATTTGTCAGGAAAGTCTTTGTAGTAGCTTCTGAGGTCTGAGACTGAGAGAGATTTCAAAGTTAATTCAGTCATCAAGAGCGCCAGTTCCTATGCCCTGCATTTTATTGTCTCACAGACAAAATATGTCATCCAGAGCCAAAGATAACCACTCACAACTGTTCTCCACAGTTTCCAGTGGTTTTATCTGCAAAGGATTTTTAATCTGGGATAAGCGCACAGTCTGATCAACAATGAGCTTTTCAGAACTGCCTGAAAATTGTATTTGTTCAAGTAAGTTTCCTCTGGACTTTATTATCTCTAATGCTTTGTTCAAAGAATTGTATTGGAAGAGTGGATTCCCTGAACAGGGCACTTGTGATGACTCAGACAGTGACAAATTGCTTCTACTATCACATATAATGAGTTCAGATCCTGCTAACCTTTTTCCTCCATCTTTATGGTTTAAAGTATATGTGAAGTCAGCCACTGAGAATTCACTCAGGAGCAGATGGATTGATAGCAAAATGAAAACAAGGAAATCCCATAAGGCTGCTTAAAGGAGAAACATTTTGGTGCCTCACAAATGCTTTGAGCACTTTTAGATTCCCATTAAATCCATTGAGGTACAATGTTTGCTTGGAGAGTGAGCTTTCTGTGGGAGGACTTCCTCAGTGCTCCTTCATCAGCACCCAGGGAAATACCATCCTGGACACCTCTGAGCTGTGTGACCATACAAATACTATCAATACCAGAAACCCTGAAAGAGCTGCTAGTGCCTAACAGCCCTTAATGACATACCAGCCAACAGCTGCTGAATTGAACACCAAAGGAGTATTTAAAGATCTTCACAAACTCACCCTTTTGCTGACTGAAGCCTCTGGCTCATATATTTAGTTGATTCAGTACAGAAAAATAAATTCTATTTGTGACTTATTAAAGAGAATGAAATATTCATCAGTAGTGCTCTAAAGGATGTTGGATTGCCTTGGCATACTGTGGGATTTAAGTTAATTTTGTTTTAAAAGAGTCTTCTGCCCATCATGAGCAAAAATAACCTCTTTTGATGAAGTTGGTAACTGGTGATGAGGAAATAACTTTTACTATAAAGTAACAAAAGTGAAAGGCAGAAAGAAATCAGCTGAACTTTCAGGTCACTGAAATTTAGAAGGATAGCTTAAATTTTTAATATGTGTGTCAGTTGGACGCTAGTTTTCTTCTGGGTGATTTCGGTTTTGCTTTATTGTTTTTGTTTTCTTTAGGTGAAAACTTAAGAAGTAGAAGCTCTTTCACTCCATATCATGAAGTCTGCACAAGCTCATGATTGCAGTCAGCTTTCTGGGTGACACGTCAGACTGCCTTTCCAAACACTCCTTCAAGATGTCAACAGCAAGGTACTGAAATCAAACAAAAAAGTCAGTGTGGACCTCTCCTTAATGGCATATGAGATAATTTGAAGAAGAGTTACACCACTGGCAGCAAAATTCCTCTGGGTGCCACCCCAATAATAATGCAGGCTAATGAAGGGCCATGGCCTATATCCATGCTCTGGGACTGCAAGCTCCCCTCTGCTCAGCAGCACATGCTGCAGTTGTCTTGTGTGTAGCACATTGAGTGTGCTTTCTCCCCTCTTCCTCCTTGTCTTAGGCTTTGCCTTTCTGCACCAAGCTGTGGTCAGTGAATGAAAAATCCAGGCTCTGATGGCCAGAGTTAGACTGGAGGGATGCTGCTTTCCCTCACAAAGGATCATGGTGAAACCTCACCAGATACAGCAGGTGCACTCCCTTTCCTTGCCTGGCAGTGATGTTGACAATGACAGACAATTCACAGGGGGCTGCTGCCCTTAAATGCAACATCTTGTGCCATTTGAGATGGGATAAGGACACGAGACACCTGCACAGAGCTTCTAGAAGGACCTAGTGAAGCTCCTTACCTTTCCACAAAAGTAGCTGCGGAGCAAGGAAAATAACCTGGAGCTCCTGACTTTGCACCGATATCAGACACCTCATGTGACTTCACACGCATCAGCAGACACCCTGTGTGACAAGAGTGGGGACTCCTCCCCCATGTCAGAGCTGTTGCTTCAGGAGGGGACGGTGGCACTGTGCTGTGCACACACCTCATCTCCTGAAGGCTGGACCAGCAGCAGGCACTGCTTGTTCAACGCTACTGGAGTCTTCAGTGGAAGGACTAAAACATTTTTATGCAAATGGTTCTCCTCTGAGTTGCTCCAGAAAAACCTCTGATGAGATCTGATCCTGTCAAGGCTAAAGAACTATCAGGGTTTCTATGGCAACCTCTCTCTGGTCCTTTTACCTCCAGGGCTGCTGCGGAGCCCAGGGACCCCCTACCACAATCCTGCCATGCCAAGTCACAGGGACACTCCATGGGCTCAGGCTTGTTCCCTGAACACCAGAGCATCTGGGAACTGAACAACCCTCTGAGAAAGGTTCCCAGCCAGCTTTCGCTCCTGACACCCCACAGCTCCGTCAGGCAGGTGACAACACAGCCAGGACTCCTTGTTCTTCCAGCAGCCTGGATAAACACTGGGAGCAGCCAGGGATCAGCAAGAGCCTCGATGCTGGCAAGATGAAATGTTGTTCCCTAAACAGTATTTGAATTCGGAGATTTAAATCTTGATCTGGGATCTGAAAATACCCTGAAAATAGAATCATCTTTATGAAACAGAAATGCACTCTCCCAGCCAGCCCCAGTTGTCAAGACTCACTCCTTCTCAAAATGAGACCATCTGTCATGGAAACAGGCATCTAACTTTAACCCAGATTTGAAACTGCTGGCTTGGAGGTTTGTAAATAAATCCTAGCAACACCCCAACTGTTCTTGGGCTCACACTGAGGGGCCACATCTGCTCAAAGGAAAAAAAATCTGAATTTACATGAGTCACACATCAACTCATTCTATGTAAAGACTCTGTAAAAGCAATGCCAAAAAAATAGCTGTTGGCGTGCCAGCAATACCATGTTTACATTAAAGCCTGTCAAATACAGCCCTCAAACACTACATAGATAGGTGGAAATACTGAATGTGTTGCTGCATGATAAAATTGAAGTGTTAAACGATTACAGGTGTCTAATGGGCATTATCTTCCTCATCCTTTTTGTCAGGCAGAGGCATTGTCTTCCTGACAGCCATGGCTCCTGGAGCAGAAGGTGGCTGTCATAAGTGAGCCTGCTCTGCAGCTGGAGCTGTCCTCTCCTAACACAGCCCTGCTGGTCTGCTGTCCTGTTTGGCAGCTCAGTGCTAAAACAGAATCTGCAAGCTGTAAAAAGCTGGTGCCACTATATACCAGGCCCAGACACTAAGCTGGTTCCCTCTCTTCAGTATGCTGGCATTTCAGAGCCTTCATGATTTTTGACACGTGACTTTTTATAAGAGCAAAGAACTACTCTTCACCCTACTTTACAAGTTGGAAGCTGAAGGGGACACAGAGTTAGTGATTTCCCCAAATAATAAAGGCAGCCATTGTTTCTTCCCTTTTCATTGTATTATGTTTTTTGACATGCTGCAAGTCTTTCTGGCTACCTCAGATTCACACAAGAGGTGGGACCAATATTTAATTTGAGCGTTTTAGTGTCTCTGTGACCTTCCCTAGCACCTGGTGAATGAACAGGGAGTTTTGGAGTCCAGGCTAAAAGACTTTGAAACATCCTGCTGTTTCTACATGATTTAAAATTTTTGTCCATGGTCAGTGTGTTCTGCTCACATGCTCAGACTTGGCTTCTTTACCAGATATCTAGTCAGGAAAAACTTTTCTTGTAATCAGCTTGGCAGAAACTGTTGGATGTTTTCTTTGGTTTTGATGGGGTTTTGCCTTACGTAATATAAATGATGCCACACTGTGCGTTTTGGGACGATCTTGATTCACATTTGCGACCATCCTGGATGCTGCATTAGGATCATTTTCCCAGCTAATGGCTGTGATTGCCTTTCATGGATTCTCCCACTAGAGGGGCTCCCTCACTTCCTTTAATCCTTTTTGCAAACATTCACTGCTCATGTCCTCAGCCCGTAAATTCCCTTCCTTCTTACCATCACTCTTCAACAACTGGATATTGATAGCAGTCTCTGATTTATCTAGGAGGTCACTGCTGTTACCAGTTTTCTGAATTTCCAAGTAACCATCTTCATCTTTTCTCCTGCACACGCATATTTGGGGCAGTGAAGAGGAAATCCCCATCTCTGTCTCTAACACTGGCTCATTTTCCTCTTCCAGATCCCTGCTTTAAACTGTATTTCACTTTCATGGCTGGAAAAAGCACCCACAGAGTGCTGGCTGCTGATGTGCTGGCATTGCTGCCTCTCACATCACCCACCAGCTCTCACAGCACACACTTTCCTCTCAGCACATCTCGGTCTGTTGTCAGGCTGTGGGTGCCCTGGGGACAGGACTGTCATTCACTCTGTGCTCATGCAATACCTAAGACGGTGTTATCCTGGTGCATGCCTGGGGATATTGGGAACACACAGTAAACTGCCCCTTGCAGAGCCTTGCTTTGACTTGCCTGGTGCCTTCCCACTCCTATCCTAATGCCTGCTCTCAGAAACCTCTCTAATCCCCTGGCAAGCTTTCCTCATCCCTTTTCTTGGCACTCTCCTCACTTTGTGGACCACATGCTTTGACCACGTTGTTCTGCCCATGGTGTCTCAGCACATCTCTGGCACAACCTTGCATCCAGCCCTTGTAACTGCCCAGAAAAAACTGGGTGGGCACATGGCTGGGGTCAACACTGTAAAAGGAAAATGCTCTTTCCAAAATTGAAACCGAGTTTGAGAAGCAGGCTTGAAAAATTTAATTGGCAGTTTAACCATTTGTATTTATTTACTTTTTTATTGAATTTCTCACCATGGACAATAGAAGTGCATGAATGTGTCTGCTCACCTCTCTATATTCTGCTTAAGATTCTGTTCCATTTTCTTGATGTAGTTTATGCTACAATAGATCCCTTTTTTTAGGACATCATCCTATTCCCTCTGCAAAAATCTCATCTGGGTAGATTTCATGGAGCTCCTTGGATTTATATATGATAATCCCACTTGACTGAAAAACCTGGTACTCCATACATGCACAGTCACACTGACTCACAGCTGCTGTTTGGCATCCTGGGTTCCTGCATGCCCATGATAACATGAATCCTAATGCTGTATAACATACACACCATGCAGCCAATGCTTTCTGGAAATTCTTGGAGTCGTTGTACACAGGCTGTTCTGTTCACAAACATATGTCTGATGCTTCCCAGAAACTGCAGTTTGGGACATGTGCTGTCATTGTCAGGGTAATCCCTAAAGGCAAATTCAAGAGTACATATGGTAAATTCTCCCACTACACCTTACTTTCAGGAGTTTAGGGAGCTGTGTGATGAATGGACCAGCTGACACATGGATTTCATGCCTTGGAAAGAGGTAAGACATGGCATACTGGGCAGACGACCTTTAATGTATTTCAGTGTTTTTCCTCTGCACTTCCTCTATAATGGGAAATTGTCAATTATTTTATCTGTTTACAGTTTTCCAATAAGACATCTAGCAAAGGCAAAATCAGCTAAGCTCTGAAAATCAACCGCTAAGCACTAAAATCTCTTTCTGTCAGCTGGCAGAAAACAAGCAGAAAAGCACTTCTTGATGCGTGCCTGGTCTTTGAGAAGCAGCGTGAGAATGAATCACCCTTTGCATGCCTCGCTATTCAAACGTACCCCTGCAGAGTCTGCCCATGGAATGAAGATGGAAAAGTCTCCTCACCTCCGAGCACCCACAAGGTGGTGCCATTCAATAATTTTAGGAGAAGAGCCGCCACCGAGGCACTGGGGAGGGGAAGCCAAGATCCAGCTCCCCTTACGAAATTACGATCTGTTGCACAAGAAACTCGGTTTTCTAAACCGTAGGCCAAGCATCACCCGAACAGCAACTTGCATTCTGTCAATCCAAAGGAACATATCAAGGATTCTGCCTCGTGTCTCCTCCAACCTCTTCCCTGTTGCAGGGTAGTGTCCACCTCTGCATGCCGCCCTAGGAAATTTCCTCCATATGGGGTGGCTCTGTGCAGCACTAAAAATCCTCACAGTCTGGACTGCCTCCCTATCAGCACACCTGTGTGTTAAACAGAGGCCACCTTTAACCTCATGGCCCCAAAACAGGCAGCTCAGTTTGCGCTGGATGGTTAAAGAGCACGGGGAAAGTCCCTGGCAAGGGTTACTCTCAGCCCTCCTGATAATTCCCATTCCCATTCCCATACAGAGGCTGTTTGTTCTTCCTTCGTCATCATCTCCCGCTCACAGGACAAACACTGTCCTCCTTGGTGATAGACTCAGGATAACTGAGTCAACAGAGTAAAGAGTGGGAGCCCCTTGTTTTAGTATTAGCAGGACATCACCAGCTATACTCCACATCAGTTTTCTCACTCCATGGAGATGGCCAGCTTATTTTCTAGCAAGCCTTGGATGAACAGAACATTTTGAGGACTTGGAGGCTTCTTGCCTGTATCAGATTCAGAGGGGCAGCTTAGAAGTGTACCCCTCCCTCAGCCCCTGCCTGAACCCCTTGTTCTAGCAAAGCTCTTCTGGAGATTAGTTTTTGTAGGGTTCAGCTGGTTGTTCCTAACCTGCAGACTATCTCCTTCCCTTCAGGACTTGTTCTTTGCTGAAAGTCAAATTGCCTGCAAGATCAGTGACTACGAAATCATGTAAACAGCATATGTTGAGCAGACATTAAAATGCTTGAGGATGCATACTGACTGTCCTCATAAACACAAGCACCAGATTATCAGAGCAAGAAGCTGAAACAATCTTTCAGAAAGAATTACAGCTCTTTTTTGCAGCTCTTTAACAGATTAAGCTGCTTCCTTTCCCAGTCAACTTCATCAGCAGCACTATTCAGAATCCTAATGAAATTCAGATGATAATGCAGCTGGGGGTCTTGAGAGCACCTCTGCCTGTGGCTGTTCTTGACTCTATGGCCTGGAGGAATGCAGAGGAAAATTGTATTAGCCTGTCCTTCAGAGGCAAGGAATTAAGCTTGTCAACATTGTCGTCTAAATTGTGCCAGTAAGTCATATGTTTACCATTAAGCATTTGCCAGAACAATACAGGTAAATGAGCAGGAAAATGGTTGTTTATGGCCTCTGTTACTCCTAGCTGCTGTTTACTGGTGGAGTGCAATAAAGAAAAAGGAGAAGGAAACAATGGGAGAGAATCTCCAAAGGTGATGTTCAAATGAAGTACATTTCAGGAAATAAAGGGAGAGAAAAGCAGAATATAGCATTTGTCTTACTCATGTATTTTTGTCCTCTTTTATTATCACTTCTACAGAGATCTATAAAATCAGGAAGGGCAGGGGGCTGATAAATGGTTCATTGTGCTTTCTTGTATGAGAACAAGAAATGAAACCAGCAATTAGCAAGCTCTCCACAAGCAGGAGGAAGTGGTTCTTCACACACTGTGCAAGAAATCTGTAAAATTCTTTGCTGGAGGAGATTTTAGATTCAAATCCTTTTTTGAACCTTAACAGAGGTTCAAAAAGCAACCGGACAACTTCATGGGTGAAAAGAACCCGTGAGTGCCTTTGACAGCAATTCCTCCCTCAGAAAGCTTGTGTGTGTTCCTGGGGAGGAGGAAGACAGCCAGCTCTGAGGGAAGTTACTTATTCCGGATTGCTCGGTAGTGGGGAGGCCACACCTGGGTTGCTGTGTCTGGCCTTGGCTCCCCTTCCCAGTCAAGGGGCATGTGGGGAAACTGGCAGGGCCCAGTGAGGCTGCCGTGTGTTCAGGGGCCTGCACGATGTACCCCCTCAGAGATGGGCTTGCTTAGGCTGGGAAGAGGTGTCTGAGAGGTGAGCTGGAGGTGGCCACAACCACCCAACAGAGAGGCAAACAGCAGATATTTTCAGGAGCAGTGGAACAATACAAGGAGTAGTATCCAAGGTTTGCTGTTTGGGAGAGCCAGGTTGGACTTTAGGGAAGACATTTGCACTAGGAGACCTGCAGAGGGGACTTTCAGCCAACATTTCCATGACTTGAAGAGCATCAGTTTCAAAACTGAACACCTGCATTTTGCAGGACCCCCCCAAAAGTGGTGGGGGCTTTCTGAGACAAAAGCTAGAGAGAGACAATATATCTGATAGCTGGGGGCACCTTTCTTCTTATCCCCTGATTAGTGCTGACACCATTACAGGTTTCCAGTGAGAGAGTCTGTTGTTTATTCACCTCACTAAAAGGCCCGTTCTCAGTGTCACTGGGATGACTCTGTTCTTTGTTTGTACTGTAACGGAAGCGATGCAGTCACATCATGTTCCAATAAAGAGGCCCTGACCTCCAACAGTAGCTCCATGTGAGAGAAATGAGCACCTGCTAGGAAGCTCGGTGCCTGTCATCCCAGCCTCCCTGGTCGGGCATTCACAGGCTATTTTGGACCTCAACTGCAAGTCCACTTTCAGTTCTGCATGACTGAACTTGTCAAGCTGTGGTCCTAAAGCAACTCACTATTCCTGATATTAACATTTTGTTCATGAAACACAGAGTACCCATTTCTCTCAGCTGGCTGAGACACAGACCCAGAGCAAAATGCCCAAGATTCTCCCAAATAGTCTTCAAGGCAGAGAAAAAACCTGAGCACAGCATGGCTGGGGGCTAAAAGTGAGCATGAGAGCAGCACATCAGCCTACACACTGCCAACTTTTGTTCAGACATTTGGGCTTCCTGAGTAGGATTTTAACATAGAACAGCAAGTGAGATCTGGTGTTGTGCTGAGGGAGTTCCTCCCAGCCACAGAGAGCACCATGAGATTCTGTTTGCTAAGGAAAGCGTAACAAGGGAGGAGGAAAGAGCAAAACAGAATGATATGAAGAGCTTGGGAATGAACATATGTAAGGTCAAGGATATACTGTGAAAAGAGAAGGTCATTGTTGCTTGTGGAAAGAGAAAATCATTGTTGCTTGATAAAAAAAGCATCAAAGGAGATATGTACTGAAGCAATAACACCACCTTCTTCTAGACTTCCTATTGGGGCAAATAAACCCTGCTAAGTGTATAAGGAATTGTCCCTCACCTCATGCAGAGCCCTTCTGTGGTTTATCCATCCTTCAGCCTCACTCCTAGGGTTAAAAAAAAAAAAAAAAAGCTTGTCTGTAATGCCTTGGTGGTGATATTGTGGAATCCTGTCGATTATCCAGTAGAAAATATCCTCTGTTCCCTTTACTCTCTGTTAGGATGGGACCTATTTCTGTCTGAAGTGTCTCAACCAACTTCAGATAAGGGTGTCCTGGAGATTAAATACTGCATAACCCTGGAATGTCCCAGAGCTTTCCCTTTGTACCTTCCCCAGCCTGACTGAGATGTTAGAATATGGGAAAGGCAGGGAGCTTTCCAGAGGAAAATATTCATGGAAAATATAGGGAAAATGGGAAATCTGCCCCTGCTTCTACCCCCACTGGTGCAGGATAACTTTTGTTATATTTAATAGACAGTGTTTTATCCAGCCAGGTTTTACATTACCTTGTATTTATATTGTTTGAGATGACTCTCCATTGCTCTGGGATCCTGTTGTGAGGAAGTTACCTTGGTATTATTCTTTATTTGGATTAATCTCATGAGGAGAGATGAGCCCAAGTTAAACAGTCTGCACACAGAATTTTAAGATGTGAGGACTTTGGACCTGAGGCTCCCCAGGCCAAGTAGCCCTGCTCTAGATCAAATGTTAAATTTCCTTAATGTCCCATGATGCTCAGATCTGAGGGCTTTGAACCTGCTTCCACATTAACATGTCATTTCTCTTTATTACAGCTGCCCTGTGCTAGTGCAGAAACTCTAATGGAGGAGCCACAGGCTACCACTTGCAGCTGCAGTCCTGCTGCTTGAGGACCAATCAATCAGACAGCAGTGGAACATCACATCTCATATTCAGGACAGGCAGGCTCTTCAAAATGTTTTCCAAGAAAATTATCTGCACAGAGTTCTGTAAAAATCTAATTCTACCCCATTAACCAATAGCTTATAACCAGCCCAGAAAAAAAATCAGGTATAATAGCCCTATGACAAATGGGGTAGCACTTTGTCAATTCATTTATCTACCTACTTAATGGATGCTTTAAACCCAAGAGCCTCACCCCTTAACCTCCCTGGTTAATGTTTCCAGATGACATGCCAAATGTATCCATTTCATAAAACCACATTAAAATTAGAGAGGGGAAAAGTCTGGTCATCTTGGTTAAACAGGATTGTTTCATAAAGAATAATACTGAAATTGTATTAACAAAGCTTCAAGACTGTTCTGACATTAAAAGGACTGATACTCATTCTCCATTTTGCTGTAACCAACTTGCTTATTAACTGTGTCTCAGCTCAGAGCTCCAGTATTGTACTGAGGTGCCCATTGTGCAAAGATGAAAGAGAAAGGTGGCCCATGTACCAGCAACCCAGCCCAACGTGAGATATAGCACCACAGAGATGCTCCTCACAGGTCAGCCATGCTCAAAGTAGAGGATCAGAGCAGAGTTCCGTGCTTGGCAGTGTCTTTAGTGCATGCCATCAGTCTCATTCTCACTGCATTTTCCACAGAGCTTGTGACAAATCATTTTAGGAAGGAATTTATAGCATGACCTTGAAGGTGATGTCATAGTGTTTAAACAGAGGAGCTCCTTTGCTGCATGGTGCAGTGTGGAAAGAACACCTTATCAATGAAACTGTTGTGCTTTGCTAAATGGAGACCCTTGAACTGCATGAAAAGAGGCCACAAAAGGCCTTTAAGGGGCAAAGGTAAGGAATTTGGGATTGGTGTTGCTGACAGAGGAGTTTTGCAAAGCAGTGGCCGGGGGTGATGATGGTGCTGGGGTGGTGTGGTGACCCCTTTTCCCCTCCTCTGCTCTCTGTCCTCTCTGCTTTTGCAGTGTCTCACCCAAGTGGCCCCTACTCTCTGTCCCAATATGCCTCAACAGACTGTTGTGTTGAGTGGCCTCTTTGATGGGCTCTGATGTTTCTACTCCAGCTGTGGCTCTGCACACCCTCTGCACTGGTTTTCATCACCACACACAGGAATGCAAAGGAACAGAAACACATAGAGATGAAGAGTAGATCAGTCAGCCTGCTGTGGCTACACAAAACTCTAGGGATGTTGCTAGGAGTATGGACATGCAGTTCTCTCAAACTGTCCTGCACCATAGCCTCTCTGCTCCATAGCTTTTCATTAGAGTGTCAGAAATCTGTAAGAAGCTGGAATCAGGAGTGATCCCCATCCTGAATGTATTGGGAAAGTAGGATATTCAAAATGATTGATGCTGACAGATTTACAATCCAGGAAAGTCACTGGGACATAGGCAAGCAGCTCCTGAAAACTTGGACAGTTGTAATCAAAGTCAGAAGCTGGATGTGCTTCAGGGACGATGCAGCTGAGAGAATGAGAATGGAATACCGATTAGAAAGAAAATATATCACAAATTTTATGTTTGACTTGGAAGACTGTGGAATCTTTGCCATTTGAGATATTTAAAATACGCTTAGGATGATCCTGAAGTACTTGCTCCTGCCTTAGCCTAGGAGGTAGACATCCACGATCTCCTGAGCTGGCTTCTGACTCTTCATTATCTGAGTCTCTGGTATCAAATAGTGGTTTTCTGTGTCAGCAACATGTCACTGAGATAATGAACTGGACTATTTTTTTTTTTCCTGGGAGTCTTAATACTCTGTGGCACCTGATGCCACCAAATAATTTTCATTGCAGTCTCCTGTGGGGATTTGTGGTCAGCCATTTAAAAGTAAGCTGCCCTCACCAAGCTTCCATGGACAAATATTTACCTGCAGCAGAGCACAGGCAGCTGTAGCTGCAGGCTCCTCTTTATTTATAGCTCACTAGCACAGGCAAGCTGCAGTCTGCCTGTCTTCGGTCACCTGCTCAGAGCTGAGGTTAACACATGGGTAAGCAGTAACTTCCTAAAGGCCAAACTGTATTTGCAGAAAAGATCACTTTATCCCAGACACCGCTATGCACAGATATAAAGTAATCCCTAAGGACATGTGAAGGCTAAGCCTGCTTATCTGATGGTGCAAAGTCAGACAGAGGGACTGATAGGGGCAGGTGTTTATAGGAACAATTGTGATTGCTCTGCAAAAAAGACATCCCTCAAAGGGTTTCTTCAAAATATTGTCAGGTCAAAATGCAAGTTTTTGAGAAAATTAGGGGTTTAATAATATATCATCTCCTATCAGGATACTTTGAATCACTCAAAACAAAATAGGTGTGAGATATTTTCTTAGAGAGCCCAAGTTTATCAGATGTCATCTTGCAGGGTTAAGCTGATTAGCACAATGGTTAGGGAGGAAACTCTCCCCACCAGGCATAGTTACTAGTCAAGGTAGCCAAGGTCTTACCCAGCCTCCATGGTTGGGCACAAGCTGTGGTGGACCCAGAGCCAAGCGTGGGCTGACAGGCCAAGCCAGCACTCCAGTCTAGTTGGCTGCAGCCTTTCCCAATTAAAGACTGGGTTATCCCTGCCTTGTCCTGCATCAAGCTACCCATCTGTCTGCAGAGGGAAGTGCACACTGTTCCATGGTCAAATTTGGCTGACACTGGCCAATGGGCTCCAGATTTGCTGAGGAACAATCAAAGGGGAAACAGATGGAAAAGCAGCGTGAGAGCATAAGCTTTGTTTCTTTAGAAAGCCAGGCTAAAATGTCCTTCTTGGTTTAGAATGGCAAATACAGCCTCATGTGCACAGCAACTGCTGGCTGCAGCCTCTTGTCTCTCCTGGCTACAAAGTCATGGAAGCCCTATGAAATACTGCCATACCCACAACTCTTAGCTGTGGCAGCAAAGTATCTTAAAGAGTAGAATCTAAATTAATATCTCATTGACCCAAAGCAGCTTGGGCTTCCCTCTGTGTGCTGGCTCCTGTCAGTCCCATGGAGATTCACCAACATCTGGCCTTTGAAGCAAAACTAGTTGGTCAGTAAGCAAGGACTGTATGTAGAGAAAGTCCCCAGTCCACAGCAGCTTGTAAGGTGAAGTGGGCTCTGTGGGAGAGAAAAAGGATGAGGGGCTTTTCTGCAGGTGGTAGATGCTGGAAGAGAGAGCAGGCAATGCAGGCAGGGAGCACATTTTGGAGCAAGTTGATGGGCCTCCCTTTCAAAAAAAACCTAGGATTAAGAGCTGTGCATTTCTGCACAACTTGTGTTACACCAAGGAATTCAGGTTTTAAGAGGGTCCTTCAAAACAGCTGCTTTTCTGGTTCGCTGTAAGCAGTATCCTGGCTGCCTCATCCCTGAAGTGACTTACACATATACTTGTCCTGGAATGTCCATAGTCTTCCCTGTCCCCAGCACAGCTGCCTTCCAGCCTGGGGCAGAGCAAGTTTCACGGGCCAAGAGGAGGTGAGGAACCAGTGTGGAGCAGTGAGAGGTTCATCAGAACAGGAGCAGTCTTGTGACCTGCTGAAGGGATAAGGCAGCTTGGTCCATTCTTTCTCTCCTGTGTGCATGTGGAAGCAATGCAAATCTGGCATAACCCTGGCCTATATTATTCATCAGAAGTCACTTCATAGGGGGATTTGGCA
Source organism: Struthidea cinerea (assembly GCA_013397865.1). Lineage (NCBI taxonomy): Eukaryota > Metazoa > Chordata > Aves > Passeriformes > Corcoracidae > Struthidea > Struthidea cinerea. Next base: position 1,309,842 of record VZTI01001118.1, on the reverse strand, counting down.
ACCAGCCAGTTCCATAGAGTGTTTCCTTCTTACAGCCATCATCATTTCATCTTCCCTAAAAACATCTGCAAATTGTCCTCCTTCATATCATGCCTTCTAACTCCTCCTTGCTGGGATGCCAGTGAGAACTGTGGCTCACCCAACAGCCTCTGATGTGATCTGCCCTTACCTTGTTTTCTGGTTTTTCCTTCCTTGTGCTTCCTTCTCTGAAACAGAGGATGCTAAATCTCAACATGACTTTTGACTGCTGTTTACTCCCAATCTGTGTTGTTTCCAATTCTACGCCTGTAAATACAAGCTACCGGTGGAGCCCAGTATGAAAGAAAATATCCCAGCATATGGTTGGCAAATGCAGCATGCGCAGCTCTTGTCTTTAAATGCTTTTTCCTAGTGCTTTCTTCAGGGAAACAACACTGATTAAATGTGCCAGTATATTTCACTGCATTTGGAGGATCTGCAGATCCTTCAGAAAAGTGGAAGCATAAAAAAGTAACCAGGTAACCAAGAGCAGTTTACTCTATGGTGGAAACTGCAATTACACTTGAAATGGTTAAACCCAGGTAAGAGATACCTCAGTGACTCCTGCACCCTTTAATCCCTTTGCAAACAGCAGTTGATGGCATTTGGATAAACATCTACTGGAAGTGGGAATGAGAGCCACCACATTCATATCTGAGTGCAAGACTTATTCAGGGTTTCCCAAGATTTATGATCAGACGCTCCCAGCCTCCAAGCCCTCTCCCTCAGACATTGATGCTGCTGTTGCTCCAAGCTGACATTTATTTTCTTGCTGGATGGCAAGTCTGGAGCTGAGATGATTTTCACCAGCACAACTGAGGAGGTTACCAAACCCCACTGTCCAGGCCGCCTGGCTGGTGAGACAGCTCAACAGGCCTTGGGGCAGCTCTTGAGCTGGCTCAAGTTGGCAGCCTCACGTTTTCCTGGTGTGCAGGCACCAGTCCTGCTCTACAGCAGGAAGGTTTGAGCTGGCAGTGTAGGATCCACCTCATTACCCGAATGCAAGCCACCCTGGTTTGATATCAGGACCCTATAACTCAAGAAACTGGAAGTGTTTTGCACTTTTTTCCAAGAAAGTTCATATTTTCACATTTTAACCTGATCCCAGGAGCTTCTAACTGTACAGAACAAAAAAAAAAAAAAAAAAAAAAAAAAAAAAAAAAACANAACCCCAAAACTAAGCCAAACAGTCCAAGGCTAATGTGAACAGAGAGTTCTCCTTTTGCCCCCCAAAATACCACTTGATATTCTTCCCCTCCCTTGCCCAGACAAGTGCCGTGTTGTCCTCATGGACCTTTTCTGGGCCAGTGTGCCACAAGCACGTGAGATGGGACTGAAGATTGCAGCCTCTCACTGGAAATCAAATGAAAAGCCCTGCCAAAGCCAGCAGTGACTAATGCACTCAAATAATTATTTGTGGGACAGATGGCAACGATTTTCAGAACCCAACACTTCCTGTGAACCGCTGTCCCTGATATCACTTTGGAAATTTGTCAGCGTGCCCTCCATCCACATAGGTCCCAGATATCTCTGCTTCTTCCCTCTCCCATTTCAAACCAGTATCACTCTGTTTTTCAAAGAGTATATTTTTAGCTCCTCTGAGAGGAAAAAAGGGCTAATGCTGGGAGATTTTTCCACTGAACAGGTAACAGGAATTACAGCCTGCAGATGGGATTGCTCCCCTCAGATGGAACTGGCAATCATTCCCCACCGACAGTCTCTGCCAGTTAATTAACAAGTGCTGTCCTCCCTGAGAGGGCTGTCCATACAAGGTCTCCTAGCCCAAATTTTCTGGGTGGTGTAGTTCCATTGGGGGGATCACAATCTGGGGGTGTAGTTCTGCTGGGGGATCACCAGCACAGATGTCAACTCCAGACAAAATCAATCATGAGTTTGGGCTGAGAATCATTCCGCACTCAAAGCGAACTGGGATGGGAAAGAAAAATAAAGGGGGAAGGTTACATTCACTATAAGTTTCTGCATCCAAGGATCAAATCCGTTCCTAAGTGTCAGCACCAGCCTGAATTATTAAAGCTGAAATTATTTTCCGAGGTTAATTTCCCTTTCCTTGCTTGTGTTAGCAGATCCTGCCTAGCAACAGAGGTGACCTCTCGAGGTTGCTTCTAGCAGCGTTTCACGTGGCTCTGTTTGCTCACTGTCTGCAGCTCCTTCTTATCTAGACAGCCCAGCGAGAATAGCCAGTTTCTCCTCAGTATTATCCTCCAATTGCTGTGTGACAGCCCTGCTTTGTGGCATGTCAAGTCACAAACACTGTTAAGGAAGATTTAAATTCCCCAGAAAACAATTCATCTTTAAATAGAAATAAATATCTATGAATCATTCCTTTTTGAAATAAGCACTGATGAGAATTCACACTGTCTCGAGTAGGGAGAGCTTCTGTTTGACTCTAACAAAATCAGAGTAACTCTGTGACAGAAACGTCTGGTTTCCTAAAGCTTTTCTTCCCTGCCCTTCAAGAAAGATAAAGCCCAGACCATTATGGTCCCAGACAATCCCTGTTTTCTCAGCTTCTCTCTTGCAAATCAGGGTGAATTTAATCTAAACTCTTAATTACAGACCCGATCCTAAAAGCCGCTAAAATAAGGTGCCAATTACACACAGCTCCTCAGTGATCCAGGCAGAGAGTTAATCACTGCCCTCACATCTGGTACAGCCCCTACTGCCTTGCAAATCCCTGCCTGCAGACTGCTCCCAACTGGAAACAGATTAACCCCTTTCTCTCAAGCATCCAAACTGCTCTAAAGGCCATATTCAGGAATATTCACAACCACAACCTGAAAAGTTTCCCTTTCAGCTCCCACTGAGGGCCTCAGTGGGCAGGAGCAAGGCTTAAAATAGGAAAGATATGGAAAATGTCTGTGAACAAAGCCTGGAATTGATTTCCTTGATGCCTGAGAGAGTGTAAGGCAGCATGCAGTGTGTGCAGTGTAGGTCCCCAGAGCCTGCAGTCACAACAAGCACAGGGGACAGGAGAAGGAACCTGCATGTATTCACCACATCTCTGTGCATGCTGCTTCTGTACTTTGAAGGGCTGGTTGTACTGACTTCTTTGCCTGGATGTAACCAATTCCTTTATTTCCCTTCTACGTTAATACACAAGTTTGTATAGGAAAAAAACCCGCTGAGATGTGTTTCTGCCATCACACGGAGCACTAAAGGTGATTTGCTTGTAGGACCAAGAGCAAAGCCTTTGCATTTTGCCAGCCTTTTTACTGGCGTAGACTCATTTGAGTGCCATGTGGAGAGGATCTCCTGTTCACCATAGCACAGATGGCCTGCTCTTCCCTCCCAAGCCACAGCTCAGTCTTGCTACAGCTCCAACAGTTATACATAAAACTACCAGGAGAGCAATGTCAGGAAATTATTTCCTGTATTCGCCTTTCTACTTGACATAGGCTGGTTTCTAGAAATGAGGAAAAACACCACCGTTAGTTGGGAAGTTGAGTCCTGCTCAACTGGTAGGAAAAAATTCCTTGATGCTGTGTATCTCAGTTTGAGAGCTGGTGTCATGAGCCAAAAATTGATTTCTAAGCTGCCCTGCCTCGTGTTGAGTATTTATAATTCTACAATACTCTCCCAGAGAGGAGGGATCGCATAACTTAGGCCAGGCTTAAATGACTCCACAAAAAGCAAAGCAGTGGTGAATCAAGCCGTGTAAAGCAAGGACAAACAGCCCGTAAGAAAAGCCCGGAATGCTGGTTTGCTTAAGGCAAGAAAACCATTGAGTTATGATACTACAATGGGATATGCATAAAAGGTCTCATTTGTAAGGTGGTCTCCTCCCTTAACAAAACACCTCAGGCTATTTTCAAGTGGTTTCTATACACAGTTATTTCAGCTCACTGTTTGCTCAGTTTGCTTACTTTAAACAGTGGTGACAAGATAAATATCTCTGGGTTCCAATTTACTTTATATTTCTCAGCTTTGTCCCAGCACTACCCAGACTGTTGTGTTGAACAGCTAACTCCGAGGTGGAGCTTGCCCCTGCCTGCATGCAAATGAAAGAGCAGATTGTGGATTTGGGCCAAAGAACCGGGGAACACATTAAACAAACAAGCTGCAGAGCAGTAATTTAATAGCTAGGACAGGGCTAAGTATCATCTGCCCTCAAGTGTGATGAGTCAACTGTAGACCGAGCTATGCCACACAAAAGAAAATCTCCCAGGTCACCCAAGATAAAAAACCGCGATTAATGAAGTCTTTATTAACTTAAATCGATCATTTAACAACCATCTCTTGTTCGGTCCCAATTGTGTTTGCGCACAAGAAAGGGGCGGGGAGGGGCACGCAGTGAGTCACTGCGCAGTGACACCCACCCCCTGCCCCGAGAGCCACCGTGTTCTTTTTGCAGCAGCGAACGACAAGGATTAGTGACAGTGAGCCAGCACACGTGGGCTGCTCGTGGAGGGCTGTGTGGCAACTTAACATGGCTCATGTGTGCATCACTGTCCCCGAAGTCAGGGATGTAGGCAGGAGTGATGCGTCACACGCTATCGACAGCCACTAATAGCGCCTTCAGAAACCAGGGATAATTAACAACCACAGAAAACTCACCTGCCTGACACATGGTTCAACTCTCAGTTACTTCTTAGGTGCTCAATTTGCAGGGAAAAGAATTTGCCAGGGAAAGAAAGCTTTTACTGGTGTTTCAAGCTGATTTGACCGACTTATTTTTTTAATCCATTTCTTGGCTCCGTCATTTTCCTTTCCTGCCCCTAGTTCTGAGCTGTTCCTTGTGTTTCATTAGTTCCTATTTTTTCATGTGTAAGTGTCACTGGATTTATCTTGTTTGCTCGCTATTTTGGGGGAAGGAGTACTGCATTGGTCTGTTCCTTTGGGAGCTACCCACAAGTATTCCAAACAGAAACACATTTGCTCCTGACTTACGTGACCTGGGAGAAAACAGCTCCCTTTGCCCACAAGCAGTTACACTGTCTGCACTCTGTGAGCTTCTGAGTTTGCTTCTCAGCTTAAGGTAGCAAGGAAAGAAAAAAAACCCACCCCCAGACAAAGCCCAAATCCCCAGCAGCTTTGACTACCAGATTTTATCTGTCAGGGGAGGAGAAGCATGGAAGGGCTCTGTGAGATCACTACTGAATTGATATTGGGAGACAGGAAAAGAGGAAAACACAGGTCAATTGAGTATCAAGTTTAAAAGCATCCCAGTCCTTGTGATGTGCTTCTTCTTGAGTTAGTTTGTTCTCAACTATCTAAAATTAGATCTCCCCAAAGTGAATTAGAAGCTGTCAAGTGTCTGCATGATTTTTTGGGCAAAAATCTGCAAGGGATTGGAATGAGATCAGAAGTGTTTCTCTTGCTAGCTGATCAGATTTGAACCCGAGATTCCACTAGACTGAGGTCAGTACATTTCCATGGAGAAAAGTCACACTAAATTATAATAGTTGAGTTTTTGAAAAACAAGAATTAGGAAATTCCAATGTAAGTGCTGTACGGCAAGAAGTTCAAATGAATCTGTTCCTATCATCCACTTCCTCGGCTAGTGGTACCATTTTAACTCTAACATACAGTCATGGCTCTGAGGGCACTCGAAGACCTTAACTGCACTGACTGGCCTCATCAGAGCTGTGTTTAGGTCTTGTGGGACTGTGTGCCATCCCTGAGGGCACTGCCTGTGCTGGCACTGCCTCCAGTTGCTGGCTTGCCTGCCCTCTGGGAACATGGGGCCATTGCTGTGCCCTGACAAATACTCTGGAGGCTGTTTTCCACCATGTGGCTTTCAAGGGCTAAGAGTGGTTAATTAGTTCAGTCTAACGAGTCTTTCCAAACTAGATTGATTGGTCTAGATTTTAACAGGGCACCTGAGAAAATCCATTTGTTTTTTGCTGCTTAGAGGCTCATGAAGGGGTCATCATTTCATCTAGCCTCCCACATTCCAGGCTGAGGCTGCACTATGAGCTAAGTCCCTATTGCCTAAGTCTCTCTGAAATGAACAGGAGTGAGGCACCTACATGATGCCTTTTAGAAATCTGTCTAAACACTGGAATAATAATAAATGGCTGTCACATTAGCAGATGTCTAGGAGCTTGATTAATAATGATGCAACAACTGTATGATGAAATATTCTTCCATGCTTTATTGGCAAGTTACTGGGGTGTTTTTTGGTTTGTTCCTGCTTTCTGCCCCCTCAAAGTGCATGGAGTGTCCACCTCTTCCCCTAAAGACCTCCTCTTCAAGGACCTAGCCTGACATGTCCTCTATCCTGTGCTCTGCTGAGTGTACAGGTCCCATAACAAGCGGTCACTGCTGCAGCTCAGCTCCCTGCACTGTTGATGCCCTGTTGCCTGACTGTGTTACACTTGTTGATGCATAATCATGTGTGAAGGCAAATATCCCCCTCACGTCACATCCCAAACCTAGGAAGGGAACTTTCTCACCTCTGCCAAATGTGAGCAATCTGCATGTGGAGTCCCAGTGAAATAGGAAAACTTGAATCAGGCATATTGTGGGTTGCTTACATGAGTGCTACAGTTTTGTGAGCCCATCTGAGTTTAAACCTGTAGTAATTCTTATTCTTCTTGTTCTCGCCTATTTCACTGGCTTATGAGTGACTCAGGCTGCCTTTACTGAAAGTCCCTAGCTAGTGTAACTCAGAGCCTGCCCTGCGCAAGGCCGGTCACATGTACTGAATAATTACATTACTCACCATATAAGCAACTGGCCACATGAAAACCCTCAAGTGCCCTTCCTTTGGGCTCTCTTCCAAAATGGAGCCAGGAAAGCAAACAAATGGAAGACTCTTTGCCTTGTGCTCCTGGCCTAACCCTGCCATCCCCACTCTGGCAGGACAAGGGACTTCAGATCATTTACTTGTACTCTCTTGTACTCCTAATTTTTATCTCTGCAGCAAGATCTGCACTGCTTATTCATCTTAGCAAAGTATTTTAAAATCTTTGCGTGTGTGATACTGGGTGTTCCAATATAAGACCTGCAGAGAGCTTCCTCCTTTTTGTTACTATTGTACCTGGGAAGGAAACGAAGCCTTTCTCACTTCTGTGGAAGTCTCAGGAATAAACCACGGATCATCTCTCCTAGGCTGCCCCAGAGGCAAACACGTTACTGTTTACTCAGCTGTGCAGCTGGGCTCCGAGGGACAGCCCCCTTGCAGACCTCTGAAGCACTTGCCGAAGGGGAGCTGGACGTTTTCTGTTTCCTCAGGTGCGGGCTCCTCTCACAGGCTTCACTTGCTGAAACACACTGTCCCTGCAGGGAGTGGTGCCACCCACGTGTCGTGGCTGCCCGACAGAAACCAGTTGTGAAGTCTCCCTTGTCAAGGTTTCTCCATCCTGGAGACTGGTGTTAAACACGGACACACATCTGCTGAGCTCTCCTGCTGGTCTCCTGCATTGTGCCTTCACTGTTGGACTGTTTCACTATGACCAAGGGTTATTAGGGTGTCAAAAGCATCACAAAACATGTGTCTACCCCACCATTTCAGTGGTACGGATGAAGCTGTTTATTGGGTGGATTTCCATGTCTTGTTCCCTTCCCTTGCATCTCCGGTCTCCCCTTTTTATGCGGACCACCTGTTTCTTCCCTCAGGCTCTGCTTGCCTTTTTCACTCTGCTCCCTCTGAATTTAGCATCTTTGATAAATGTCTTTGGGTAGATATCTGTGAACAAAAGGGAGTAGTAAGCCTAGAGTGGGGCTGGCTGTTTTCCTTTAAACAGGCTGGCCTTCGACACTCAGAAGTGTGCCTCCTAAGCAGGGGGTGGTACTGTTAAAAGACTGAAAGCAATACTGAATCAGCTTCAAGACCTTTGAGGAAATGCTGTGTTGACTGTAGCTGGGAAACTCCACCCAGGGCTCCAGGAACAGCGAATGGAAAAGACTGACAATGCTACAAAGATTTCTTCTCACTCCCCTGTCTGTGAAGTGACAATGGTAACGAACCAGTTTTGTCTCTTGGTAAGTGCAACCAAAAAAAGAAACAGTTATGGGAATTCATCTGGGCCTCAGGTATGTGTACATTTATATATTCCCAAGTTAGTAGATTCCTCTGCTTATATAAAAAAAACCCAGAAATCCAGTGCATTAAAGTGTCCTGTTCTGTACAGGCTCTGAATGTCTCTGCATGGGGCCCTTTCTAGCCCAATCTGTCTTTGTTCTCACCCAGTGCTCACAAACAATAGGGACAGCCCAGACTGTCTGATGAAGTCCACGTGCATTGGAGTAGCTGCTCTCCCCCAAAATGTTTATCTCCTGGTAGACAGCTGTTGTGATGTTTTTCTGTGCCAAGAGAACAGTTCCAGCTTTACCTTCTCAGATGAGGATAAAAGCTCCCTTGAAATCACCTCCTATGAAATACAGGGGAGTTGGCAGCTGGCCAATTGCATCAGCTAGGTCAGTGGGGCACCACCCCATGGTATCTTCCCTCCACTCAGACACAAGCATCAAACTACTAAGCCTTTCTGTGGAGGAAGTGGCATAGTCAGATGGCTGTCATCCATGAGTTGGACACCTGACAAAATCTCCCCCAAAGGAAAGTGACAACACATGTGATCTTGCAGAGCATGCCACTGGACAGAATTTGTAGACTAAAACCTGGAAGTCCTCCTTATTTCAGTAACTGTCCTCCACCATGGAGGACCAAAAAGGTAAGGCTTAGCAATGAAAAAACCCTGCAAGATCCCTGCCCCACTTTCATATGTTTGTATCACCACCCATCCTACTCAGCAATAGTGCTTGCTTTGCTAGGGCATGGCAGTGAGGCTCGCTGCAACAGTGGCTGGCTTCAGGGGACTCTGTGTCCGTCTGCCGGCCTCCCTGAACTGCCGTGTGCACAGCGATGACTCCTCGTTTCTGCAGGAGAGCGTTCTGCATTCCCTGGCATCAGGCCTGCTTACTGGCTCCATTCCTGATGTCTTAATAATGGCACGGAAATTCAAAGTCCCTCTTTGGACATTAAGTACTTTCTCTGATATGGCTCCTGGGTCTTTGGGGGTTTTACACTTAAACACCTTTTAAAATCTGGCCAACAGCTACTAGGTATGGTGACGGAGAAATGAGACCAGCTCTGCGACTGCTTCACCACTGACCTTCATCTTTTGATGTTGAGATTAACTGTACAAATAATTTCCCCTGGCAAAAATACAGCCATCTGAAAAAGTATCTGTAAGTAGCACTTGTGCCTGTGTCAGCTTTCAGGTGAGCCAAAAGCAGTAGTGTCTGCTTGTGATATCAAATGAAAGACAATTACATTTTTGTGTGTGTCAGTAGGCTTACCTTCTGAGAATGAAGCTGCAAGCTGTACCACCTCCTCTGAAAAACACAGGCTATCAGTAGCCACTGCCAAATAACAAGAGCAGCTTGTGGGATGAACCCAGCCTTTGATGCGAGGCAAAGCTGAGAAGGCACAGAGGGGGCAGCGAGGAGTCACGCTGTCTCCCAGAAAGATCACAGCCTGCAAGCCTGGCTCTGTATTTCAGCTGCCTCCTCCCTGCTGCCAGAAATCCTGGGCATGGAAGAAACAGCAATGGAAAATCCCACTGCATCATTGTCCCACCTCAGGCATGCCTGGTTTGGTAGGCTTAACTTTGCCACACAGGAATCCACAAGTGTGCCAAAAAATTATTAGTGGTTCTGGAGACGGAGCAGGAGCAAAAACCACCGAGCTGTAACATTTTCTTTTTGAAGAGAGAAGACATGCACAAGCAGCTCCCAAGCCCTGACACTCATTCAGTGGGGTGTGCCCAGGTCCCGCTGAATTCCACTGAAGTTTTGTCACAGGTTTTAATTAGATCAATATGTTGCTGTTTGAGTTTCACTACACAGTTCCGTCTGAGATTGTGATTAATTCCTCAGTTACCCAATTCTCTCTGAAATGCTTCCTATACAGTCACTCACAGCACTGAAAAATGGCTTTAGATGGGGCAAATATTAAAGGTGGGTCTTACTAAGGCTGTTGGGTGTGGGCATCTCCCCTTTCTCTGGTTCATTAAGTTCCAGATCTAACACAGCCTTTTTTGCTCAGTAGTGCTGCAGAGAGGACTGGCCACTCCAGAGTAATTTGAGCTATTGTGATATGAATCAGCTGTGGAAAAGGCCCAGGGTCTTCCCAAAACCTGGCATAAGAAGTAAAGGAACAAACTGCTGACTGCACTGCATTTCCCTATGTCAGAGGAGAATTAATTAGTGTTTTCAGGCTGCTTTGAAAATTAAAAGTGCCATGTGGTACAATACTGCTGATCCTGTTTTTCACCCTGTAGCTGATACGTAGTATGTCCCTTACAAGCTAATTGGAAATTGCTTTTGGTATTTTTAGTGTTTTTCAGCAGCGCCGCTACAGCCTGCTGCTTTGCTCTATTAAACATGTCCTACCTCACCCTCCCCTACCCCCCTTCCTGTAAGCTCCTCTGCGAGGGAAATAAAAACATCAGTCCCTGGCACCATCTGTCAAGCACAGGCTAATCCATTCTCTGCTTGTCTCATGGTCAATTTGGTTTCTCTCTGATTGGTACAGCTACCCTTCTTATTGCTGAGAATTTAATTCTATTCATAAGTTTGGGCTTTGCTTTGTTTTCATGGTAATATTATTGTGATGTTTGCAATATTCAGACATACAACCCCTCCATATTCCCAAACTGGAGAAGAGTACTTAAGCCAACCTGCAACCTCCCGGTAAGGCAGGGAGCAGCGTTCTCCCCCTTTTACAGAGGGAGAATGGGGCAGGAAGAACTGGCTTGCCCAGGGATATGCAGATGCCTCAGCAGCAGAGCAGAGCAGTGAGCTCACAGGGACCCAGATGAGACCCAGTCACCAGTGCTGACTAAAGCACCACTGCTTTGACTCTCTTTCTGCTCTGTTTTGGCTTTGTTTATGGTGATCTCCACGGGAGCTGTGCAGAGATGAGTAAGACATGGACCTTTGTATAGCTCCTGTGACGAGACGGAGCAGATCCACCAGGGACACAGCTCATGGTTACCCAGTGAGGATCAGCAGCAGATCAGGTCAGCCTGTTAACAAACAGGGCATGGTAGACCAGCTATTTCCTCCATTTAGTGGCGGTAAATGGGACCCCCAGGCACAGTTTCATGGCTTCCTTCTAATATTCTCAGTACTTCTGCTGTCCCTGTGCCATTAACTAAGTGGTGATTGCTGTCTGATGGACTGCTCTAACACCTTTCACTCCCCTTGCATGATCTAAAGAGAGGCTGATGAGAGGCCAGTGAGAAATGTCAATGCTCAGCTCTGCTCAGGACCAGGCCAGAGCTGACCATATTGAACAGATCTGATTTTCTAGAGGTCTGTCCAAAGCAAACAGCAGTTCTTAGCACATTGATGTTGACTTGTCACCGACTGTCTATCCTCACACAGGCTGTTGTGTATCCTTCTACCTCGTCATTTCTCTTCATAAAAGAATCCATGCAAAAGACACAGGCTGCAGAAGAGCTGGGTCTGTAAGCATGTCCTGTGTGCTGTACATTCACAGAGATGCCCCTTTGCCTCTGTGTGAAATGACAGAAGAGTCCTGCTGACTCATTCCTGCCTGCCATTACTGCAGCTCGTCTGGTGATACCACATGGATAGACCCAGGAATGAAAACTCTTTTTCTAGAACAGAAATCCTTAAAATGGCATGGCTTGCCCCATAGAAGGAATAAACACCTTTTTGCATCTCTTTTTCATAACCAACAACTCAAAAGGATTTTTTTTCACTGTATTTTGTCCAAGACCACTATTTGCCAAGGAGGCAATCTGTGAGCACTTAAAACTTGCAGGGAACTGATAGCTCTTGTGAACAATGGCCAAGAAGGGCCACACTTTGCCTCATTCTCCTCTGATCTTTCATCTCCACAGTGGGCAGTGTTTAAGGTATCCCACAAAGATTTCCATGGGAATGGCCTGCAAGTCTGCAAGCAGCGTGACTCACAGCTTCACTGAGGTGGGTATGCGGCTGACAGTCATCTCTGTGCCCTTCTACGCCTCTAAGCCTCACAGAGTCCCATAGCATGGTGCAGCTCACAGCCAGGGTAGGCCAAATCCCTGGGAATGCAGGTGCCTGGAGGCAGGATTTCCCTTCTTCCCAGCCAGGTCTATGGCAATGTGCTCTAGGAGTGTAGGGAGGTGTTATGTGGCTCTGGCATTTGACTCCCGCAATAGTGGGCATCTCTGCCAGGGCTGTGAGGGAGGCAAGGGGGTCTGGGAGACTGGTAGAGGCAGATGGGGGAGTGGAGGGCAGCAGGCTCAGGGCAGTGGCTGACAGGTGCCTGGGAAATGGGACTTGGCAGATGGGGAAGGGCTGAGTGCTGCCATAAGGCTCCCGCTTTGACTCTGGCACCGGCTCCAGGCCCGGCTCCATCTCCAACTCTCACCCCGACCCTGGCCCCCAAACACCTGGGCTGCAGCACTGAGCACTGCCCTGACCCCCATCCCCAACACTGGTGGGAGTACTGTGCTCAGTTCTGAGCCTCTCATTTTAAGAAGGACATTGAGGTGCTGGAGTGTGTCCAACAAAGGGCAACAAGGCTCGTGAAGGGTCTAGAAAACACACCTTGTGGTGAATGGCTGAAGGAGCTGGGGCTGTCCAGCCTGGAGGAGAGCCCATTGCTCTCCACAATAACCTGAGAGGAGGCTGTAGGGAGGTGAGGGCCGCTCTCTTCTGACGTGTCTGCAGCAACAGGACCAGAGGAAACGGCCTTAAACTGAGACAGGTGAGATTCAGATCAGACAAAAACATTTTCATTGTTAGGGTGGTGAGGCACTGGAATAGGTTGTCCAGGGAGGTCACCACCCCTTAAGATGTTCAAGAGGCTTCTGGACCTGGTGCTGGGAGGTGTGGTTTAGTGATTTAGGGGTTACCGTGGTAGTGCTGAGTGGACGATCGGACTGGATGATCTTAAAGGTCCCTTCCAGCCTTGACGATTCGATGATTCTGTGACTCTGCGATTCTATAACTCTATTAATTCTGCGATTCTGTAATTCTGCGACTCCGTGACCCGGCATGCCCTGCCTGCTGCGGCCGTGAGGCGGCCCGGGCCGGGGTGGAGCGTGAGGGGCAGGGGCGGAGCCTCCGCGGCAACGAGGGGCGGGGCCGCGGCGGGGCGGGGCGTAGCTGCGCTGATTGACACGAGGGGCGGGGCCACAGCGGGGCGGAGCCGAGCGGCCGATCCGGAGCGCCGGGGCCGTGGAGGGCGGGGGAGACACCGGGCTCGGAGCCGCCGCCGCAGCTCCCCG
>VZTI01001118.1:1246101-1295949 GCA_013397865.1 Struthidea cinerea | reverse complement strand
GGCCGGGGACCGCCCCCGCGCGCGAGCGGCTTTGTGTGTGCGCGGCACCGGCACCGGGAGCGGCACCGACGCCCCCCGCAGCGCCGCCCCCGGGCCCGGCCGCGGGGGTTGAACCGCCCTGCCCGGTCGCCGCCTGACGCATCGCCCCCCTCCCCGTGCGAGGGTGCTGCTTGCTGAGCGCTGGGCGGCGGAGCAGCCCCGTGTCCCCGCCGGACAGGTGCCTCCCGCGGGGAGCTGTCACAGATCCAGCCGCGGTGGTTGTTTGCTTTGTGGAGGTGCTCGCGGCTCGCTCAGCAGCCAGACACGTTCGCCTGCTAGTGCTTCGGTTGGGGGTTTCCCTCTGGAAGTGTGGATTCCCAGGGAGCTGAAATATTCTGCCGGCTCTTTTCCGCTCTGGAAAAGGTTCTAAATCAAAGCAAAAGGGAATGCGAAGACTGTTGTCTGTTTGCTTCATTTGTTACTCTGTGCGCAGCCTTCAGCTGTACTGGGCAAGCAGATGTAGATTAGATTAATCCAGCGTGTTTATTTAAGAATAAAGGCCGTGTTTTGGACTGATATCGCCGTAGAATTTAATAAATTATTTGTCTTTGGTTTCTCTAAAGAATAAATACAGGTTTAGGGTTAGACAGAGGGAATAACAAAGCAAGTACACACGGTGTTATGAGAGAGAAACAGGGCAGGGCTCTTTCCAAAGTGGTATCGCAGAACAACTCTTGATGTCAGCAACTAATGGCTCTAGATTAACCATTAGCTTGGCTAATGTTTATGACTGATGGCTGAAAGGGAGGGAACTTGCTCCCCAGTTGTAAACATTCCCTCACGTGACTATATGTAACTGCTATATGTACCCCCATATATATATATATTTTTATATAGAGCCTCATTCTGGATGGCTGAATTCAAGTCGTGTGTGTGACAAACAAAGCTGTCCGTTTTAAGTGCTGCTCTCTTTTTCTAAAGTAGTCTTCAGAAATACTATTTGGAGGCTTCTGTCATCTGCTACTTTCACTTCCGTAGTTACGGAAATACTTAGAGATGCAGAGTTTATTGTTTGTATATAGATCTACAATGACAAGTGTGTTTCAGGTGTGGTTGCCAAGTGTGTGAGGACAAATGAAATTGCATCTCAAAGCCCAGCAGAGAAGATAACAAAAACAGGCAGTATTTGTTACTTGTCACAGACTGAGAGCTGATATTTATATATCTGTATTTAACATGGTAATCATCACAAGCTTGAAGGGATGTTGTCCAAGTCAGGTCATTGGTTCACGTTTGTTTACTAACATTTGACCTATGTTGAAATCTCGACTTGCTCAGCTCTCACTGAAATACGTAATTCCCTTAAGCAAGATTTAACTTAAAAAGTACTTGTTTAATGTGTAGATGAAATGCCTGTACACTGTGGATGTTTGTTAGCAAGGTGATCTCTAATTTTGGAGCCTTTACCTACATTTAGGACTTTTCTAGTTAATACAAAAATTTCTTGGTGATGTGCCCTTAGTGTATTAGCACCCTTTCTGCCGGCTGGATGTAGCTGGTTTGGATGATAGTTGTCTTGACACCATTTCTTAATAGGTTGTTTACTGGATTTTATTTTTAATGACTAATGAAATCAGTGATGTTTTTGGATGCAGTTTCGTATCATTTCAGCGCTAAAATTAATGAAAACAGAAAATGTGTAGTTTAGCTTTCAGAAACTTGCAGAATGGATTCATAGACAAAAGTTGTCTCAGCTAATTAAGTACTATAAGAATAAATTTATTACAAAACAAGGAACTACAGCTTTCTTAAAAACAGTGGAGGAATTAGGAAGGGGACAGGAGGAAAAGGAAGGGAAAAAAGAAGCAGGGAGACAGCTGTAGTTGCTGTGTTTGGATTCTGTGTTGTGGTGGGAAAGCAAATTAATCTGAGTCTGATACCATTTGTAAACTAATACTTTTATATGTTATCTAGCAAGAGTATTGTGAGGGTTTAAGTTACTCTGTGGGAGATGCTGAGATAGGGGCGCTGTATGAGAAACAAGCACCCATCTGTGTGGCTCTGCTCTCTGTAAATGTGAAACAAAGTACCCTGGATTAGTGTTTGAGGGCACCAATATGATGGTACCAAATTTAAATGCTAATATCCCAGTGTTCGCCTTACCTAGGAAAAGAGCCAGTTTGCAATAGGAAATGACACTACTGCAACCGGCAATACAAAATTACACTACTGCAATTTGCACAAGGGTGTTTGCATGCTGCAAAGCAGCCTCCTGTAGTCAGGTGCTGTGCCCTGCGTCTGGGCACAGCTTTCATTGCTTTGCCAAAGCTTCTTCTGTCATTGGACTGTATTAAGTTCCTTTTACAGTTTGGTACGGTAGCTGGATGGTTCTAAAGAGCACAGTATGCTGTTCCAGTTCAGTTTCTTTCCACATTTGGCTACATGTGGTGGTTTCAATTCTGCATGTTGGCAGAGGCCAGGCCCTGTTTACTTGGACAGTCGCAGAAGTTGGTGGCAGACATTGAATCTCAGACCTCATAAGAGACTGACCACGTGTGTATTTTTGGATGCACCCCCACTTATGAGCAGCAGAACCCTGGGAAGGTAAGGAGCAAGTTTTATTTTTTGCTTCGTGATTCTTTAACCCATGGTCTCGTGCAGCTGTGCTAAGAATTCTTTTTCCTCTTTTGTCCATCTCTGAGATGAGAAGAGGAAGCTGAAACCCAGTTCCTGAGATGCAATGATGAAGTTTCAGCCTGGTAGGAGGGTAAGTACATCTTGAGAAAGTTTTAGTGTGCTGAGGGGAATGCATGACCCTTTTTCAAAGGATAGAGAGTGCTTACTTGCTCACAAAGAAAAATGTTTTTAGTTGGTAAAATGGTGAAAGAGAGGCTGTCACAGTTTTTTGTCCTTTAACTAGCAGCTGTTCTCTGTTGTAGATGTGAACACAGTAGATGGTGCTGAAGAAACACTGAGGCTCCTCCTGTGAAATATCCACAGTCCAGTGTGTATAGAGAAAGTGCTTGGTGGCCCTCCCAAGTGTTGATGGTCCTGTATCTTCAAGAGATGCATTCCAGGACAAGAAAACACTGACTGTTAGTTTTAAAAATGTTAATAAATAATTGTTTGTGTTACTTTTTCATTCTTTATTGCTTGTGAAGGTAGGCAGATGAGGTAGTATGAATACCTACCAAGTGGTGCTTCAGGTGGTTTCAGCTGTGTGTGCAGACAGTGGTCAAATTTAAGCTGTTGAATATTAGCTCTTTGATATGGTTGTTGCTCAGTGTTCCTGAAATCAACGCTGGAAGTTTTTGGGAAGTTTGGGAGCTGCTGCTCTGGGAATACACGTTATATCACTCCTCCACAGTGCCTGTGTTTCCTGTCTGTCCATGCACTCCGTGGGAGAAGCATGCAGGGAGGAAGGCTTTCACAGTATGATTGAAAAGTGGTATCAAGGTTTTGCTGTCAGAATAATGTACTGTCAAAACCATGCACTGTTAGCAGGCCTGACTTGCTCAGTAATATGAGCTATCATTGTTTGCTCCCCTAAAGGTCCTCTCAGGAAGGTGGTCTGGGTGCTGAATAATGGCAGTGTCATCATCTCTCAGTTCATGAAAGTACCCCTCTCTTGGAACTGGGGGGATTTGACAAGCAGTAAATACTTTATATCCATTAGGGAAAGTAAATAAGTTCGCCTTTCTTACAATGCAGCCATTTATTTAATATTATGACTCGTGTTTGGTAATTCGCATGAAGGCAAGAGCACTAGAACTTCATCACTGATACATACCCAGTGAAGAATGCTTAGCTGATTTTAAAAGTGAAATCACGGGCCAAAAAAAAAAAATCTGTTCTTTCCCTCTGCATTTGGTTTTGTGAATAACCAAGATCCCTGTCCACTACCTCTGAAAATTCTGCTGGTAGCATGATGGAATTGGTGTGATACAGTAGTGTCACTATCTGGGACTGTAAGTAGCACTAGGAAACCTGACTGGTTCTCTGGACCAGTGGAAGTTATTTTCTGTGGTTTTAAGTGTAAATGGTGGATGAATGGCTAAGTGCACTTACTGCATTGTCCTCCCCCGTTTGGAGAATCTTAAGCTTTAGAGGTGCTTTTATGTTTCACAATTCTTTGGCTTCTCCTCATTTAAGAGAGCCCTCCCACTGCCTATCAAAGCTGCCTATAAGTGGCTTTTTCAGATCATTTATGCATGTGTGAACATAAATAGACGCCTGCACCTTTTCGATTGGTAGTGAAATTATAGGAAAAAAATTACACAGTTAACTTGGGTGACTTTGTCAGGGCAGGAGCCTGAGGGCGATGGAAAATTGCTTTCCCTTGTTCTGTTGTGCTTTGTTTTTTTCCTGTGTGCAGTAAGTATACCCTACAGGGTTCAGGATCCTTACATAAGGAGAGAGGAGTCTTTATCAAAGCTAGTACCTTCTGATTTGGTCTTATAAGTGAATGCTATGTTTTTAGCTTGGGGGAAGAAAAAGGGAGGGGAGAGTGTGAAATGATTCCAAGTTGAAATTAGCTTCTCTATTTTACAGGAGAGGAAAAAGCAAAATTTCCACTTAGGTTTTTAGAAAATTCATGATAAAGTGTGGTATTTTTAAGTCTGCATTACTAGCAGTCATTTTGTAATTTTTTTCCTACTTTTTACTGCTGTGAGCAGTAACATAAAGAGTGATGTAAGGTGCCTAGTTTCATAATGCTTCCGCTGGGCCCTTACAAATTCATTGAATTCAACAATCAGAACTGAGGACTGAGGTAGCTGTAGCCTGCTATGTATTTTCACTGAAGTCTGCCAGGTGGTAGTTAAGTGTAGAGGTTACTTTTTCAAAGTTAGACACTCTAGTAAGTATTTTAGCAGTTCCTTAAGAAAACGTATGCAAAATCTACATTGTTTTGACTGTTAAGGTGCTGACTGTAGAATTTAACTTTTTTAAATTTTTAAATGTGTATCATTTCAAGAATATACATTTCCTTATGCACTGTATTCGGAAAAAATGTGTTCTGGTATCAGTTGGTTTGTTAGATTCTGCTGCAACTTTAGGTTACCTTTAGCTCTTTAAGGTAGAATAAATAATTCAGGATTTTAGGCCTTGTATTACTAGGCAGACTTTTCAGGTTTACATCTTTGAATATTTATGCATTTATTTTAATGTTTGATATCTTTGGGACTCAAGTCTTCAATCCATGCCATAATGCCATATCCAGAAGTAATAAATTTGTATTTTGCTGTGACTTTTAACTTGCTTGTAAGAATTGCACTCATGCTCCCTCCCTTCTGAAGTATTTAATTTTCATTTTTAGTGTCTCTGGGTTACTGCTTTTCTGAGGGCACTGACATGAATTATGATTTTAGGCAGGTGATGCACTTGCATTTGAAGTGTTTAGGTGCATTTTTCAAAATGTCATGCTGTGAAGGGTCAGTCTGTGTCAAGGATCTGTTCTGGTCACCAAGCTCCGTGTTTGTGTTGCTCTCGGTGAGATAGCGATGGGTTTGGATTTATTTAATTTTAGCTTCTAAAAATACTGACAGGATGAGCATTGTGTTTACTCTAAAAGAAGTACCCCTTTGGATGCTGATTCCACATTTACTGTAACTTACGATCAGTTAATTGTTTTGAATCCACAATATAATCAGCACAAATATAACATTATCCAAAATTAGTAAGGATGGCACATGGAGCTAGGCCAAGTGCCTTATGGGCATATCTGTTACAATTGCCTTAATTGCTTGTATTTGTGGTTTCTTCTGGCTGAAGACTTTGACTGATACTTGTTTATTCACACTTATTGTCTGTTGATTTTCCTTCATTCTGTCTCTATTCCCATTTTAATTTTTTTTTTGCCTTTGCTTGCTAGGAAAGATAAAGGCATATTAGAAAGGTATAAAGCTTAGAGAAATCTAATGAAAATGCTTTCTGTATTTTGAGTGGAGTCCCGCCTTTAACACTCAGACCTGTTTTATTTATCCTTTGAAGAAGAGAAATGGGTATTATATCACCATTAAAAGGAAGACTCATTGCTTTTAATTTTTTTGTATCCTTCAGATGGGATACAGAAGATTAATAGAGATTTGAAAAATCTGAAGGTAAGGAACCTGATCTAAAATCACTCTGTTCAATATTAGGAAACCTTTTTGTTACCACACATTGTAAGAAAACAAAGTATGAAATAAAGCAATTGGAAAAAAATCATTATGTCAGTGGCATCTGATTTTTACATGTAAAAATGATGTGTTAAACTCTGTGTGTGCAGGTGCAAGTTTTAGTCCATTTGCTTTGTGCATGTCAAGTGTAGGCTTTAAGAAACTGATCCCCTAAAACTTTAAATGAGTTTAAATTAGGTATTTGTGCTTCTTAATGGTGTTTTACTTAGAATATTCAATTAGATGAGCACAAAATTTGATTGATTTGTCTATGAACAGAACAGTCTACTGCTCTGAAAAGTAAAACCCACACAATTCTAATATTGCAGTGTGTCAGATTTACTTCGCGTTGCTCTGCATGACAAAAGCAGAGACAATGCATTTTTCTGATTCCATATCTGAAGCAAAAATGGAGGTGCATTTAACTTGTTTAACTATAGATGTTTAGTCATAAAACTTCTGCAGTTGAAAGGGAAATAACATCATAATTCAATTCCTTTGTCATGTTATATCATCCTTCGTGATTTAGGTTTTTGGCTATATGTTCTGTGCCTACTCACTAGTTAATTTGAGTAATTTATATTAGTTGGTGTGAAGTTGGTGAGACACTTCAATTTTCCTAAGCGATGAAGAGGCTGATTTATCAGGCACTGCAGGTCATCTCCTATAAAGTTTTTAAGCTCTGTTTTTTTGCTCATTGGAGTTGCTCAGGTGTATTAGTGGTGAAGCTTGGATAAATTGTATTTGGATTAGACAGCTTGAAACACTTGCATATAAAACTGTCTGGTGTAAAGACTGGGTGGGTTGTTCATTATGTGAAATAGCATCCAAGCCTTTCCTATGTTGGTGTGTATATGAAACCAAGAAGTGTCAAGCCAACTACAGCAGCCAGGGTGCTATACCAACATTCTGGGTGGTGGTGTTGTGTGATCATGTGTCATAAATTGTGCAAAGCTATGGGGAAGTGACATAATAAATATGTATTATAAAAAGTGGGGGTGACTTGGGAAAATTAGGCTATAATTGTTGTGATGACTCAGTGTAATGCTCAGTGCTTCATTTCTTAGTGCTGACTAAGATGAGTGAGTTGTTGGGAATGTACTGAAATGGAATTTCAGTATTGCATTAAAGGAAGTAGAAGCTTCTGAGTTTAAGAACTGTAGGGGCCAGTAGGGGGTCTGAAAAGGTCTGAACTGTATTTGAAAGGTTTCAGTTCATGTATTTCACATTTAATGTAATTAGTTTGTATTTAAGTCATCTTACTGGTAAAACGGTCACTTTGGGAACGAACTTGTCTTGATGAGAGGCTGAAGGCAGACTGTAAGTTCAGTAATTCACCAACAAGGGAATGACTTTGAGCAATCATTAGCTGAATTGGTTTGAAGAATATTCTGCCATATATATGGGATGGGGTTTAAATTTTTTTGCTGTAATGCTTTTTTGACATGTGTATGATGTTTCTTTTTGCTTTCAGGTCTTGAGTATAAACTTACATAAGTTCTAAAAATGGGAAGAATTTTTTTGGATCATATTGGTGGCACTCGCCTGTTCTCCTGCGCAAACTGCGACACGATTCTGACCAACCGCTCCGAGCTCATCTCCACTCGCTTTACAGGGGCCACGGGAAGGGCCTTTCTTTTTAACAAGGTTGGTAGGAAGCTGGAAAAACGGCTGTTTACCTCTGAAAAATGAGTTTGTGGGATATGAATCTGTCATGAGATTGAAAAAACTTTTTTGCTAAAGTGTTGTGTAATTACTATTTTGTTTTTATTTTGTTCAACTGTCTTTGAAGTCAAATTTGACATTTGCTGTTGATGGGAAACTTATCTAAATTAGTTTTGTCTGCAATACTGAAAGACTATAAAGAAGATTGTATATAGGGGCATCAGGCCAAAATCAATGGAGTTTTAACTTTGGAGACTTCTGTAATATGAACCTCAAATTCACTCTGAGAGTATCCAGTGTTTGTCAAAGGGTTTCAAAGGTGTTTTCACTTTTATGCAGTTAAAAAAAAAAGTCTAGCTAATATTCTGTTTAATTTCTGAAACGCCTTTAAGCTAACTAGTCTGGCAACTTAAGTTGCCACAATCAACCACAATCTCTTTCACAGGCAGTAATACTCTGGTTTAGTTTAATAGTTTTTAATTGAGCAGATTCAATAGATTGAAATACGGAAGTCATAACTTTGGAGTGAATTGCAGGATTATTTATGAACCTTCCATAAAGGATCTGTCCATTCAATTAATTGAAAAAAATGTCATTGTCCTTTGCTTTCTCGCAAAGTTCCTGGTCAGGTAATGCTTGCTGTATTTTAGTTTTGTTTTTTTCTTGTAAGCCATTTGGCCATGGGCAGAGTTGACAGGGGCATCAGTAATGTCTTAACTGTGTTTTGCTCTGGGACTTCTGGTATCCTGAATCTTCCCATAGTGAGAGATTTCTTTCGCATCCAATAAGCACTGGATCCTAGGGTTAAGATTTTTTTGATGTTAAATAGTGGGGTTTCATCACAGCAGTTTGAGTTCTTACATTTCGGCAGTCTGAAGCTGTACATCTGAAGCAGTCAGGTGCAAAGCTGAGGAAGCAGTGCAGTCCTATCTTTTAGAATCTGCATATCAGCAGTTTGGATATAGTTATGACATCAACTTTTCAATGAATTATACATCCTGGTTTTGTGGTGGTGCTGCAAAAGAAGTTAAAAGTCTGTTTTAAACTGCTGATACAGCACACCAGAAGGTGCATGTTTCATGTCTGCATTCTCAGCCACTGACCCTGGCTTTTTCTTAGATAATTATTTCAAAAGCACCACAAGATTCTTAAAGAAGTACCTCTTTTAATATTTTGGTTCTGAGTTCTGGGACTTGGTGATCACATCAGCTGCTAGAAATGGGTTGCACACATTACAACTGGATTAATATAAATGTACAAGCTGTTCACTGGGAGTTTCTCACCCAGAGCTGAACACAGCACTTTTGCACATTTTGTGATAGCAATTCATGTCTCTCAGTTAAAATGTGAGGGTTTTACATCATTGTGAAGCAGATCTTTAAGGTATTACCTTCTCAAGAAGGGGATTTTTTTACACTGCAGTTTTCAGTTCATGTGCAGTGCCACAGGCTCTTTCCTTCTAACATGCTGAGAGTCACTTAACATGTTTCCTGTAGGCAGACTAATCCTTTGTGTTCCCTGTGCACTGTGTGTTTGTCCCAGGTGGTAAATCTGCAGTACAGCGAAGTTCAGGACCGGGTCATGCTCACTGGCCGCCACATGGTTCGGGACGTGAGCTGCAAGAACTGCAACAGCAAACTGGGCTGGATCTATGAGTTTGCCACTGAAGACAGCCAGCGCTACAAGGAAGGCCGCGTTATCCTGGAAAGAGCCTTGGTCCGGGAGAGCGAAGGCTTCGAGGAGCATGTTCCATCCGACAACTCCTGAAGAGGCTCGGGTCTCTTCTCAGGTTCTCTGCAATTGAAACTCAAATATAATAAAATCAACAAAAAAATCTGCTTACATACACTGTCACCTTAGCATCAGAGTCGGATTCATGGACTACAAAGTGGGAAAGATTGTGAGAATATTTCAGATGGAACCTTCCTTTCTTTATTCCTTTTATATTTTACTTTCCCTCCAGCAGCTGTTTGTAGAAAGAATGTTGTGCAGATGCTGTAACTTTTTCTCTCTTTCATTTACATCTGTTAGATTTGAGATTGTATCTTCAGATGCGGTGGGCTAAAAGGAAAATATTTGCAGGATTTGTCTTTTGTTGGAGAGAAATTCAGTGAGGTTTTTTTTAGTATGCACAAACTGATGTCAGCATCAAGTTATTTTAAAACTACAGATTTTTTTTTAAAAGTATATTCCAACTCTTGGCTTAAGGTTTTAGTTAGGTTTTTGGGTTTTTGTTTTGGTTTTTTTTACCCAGCCTTTTCACCTGGTTTGCTAGCTAAAGTAAAGAGATCCGAATTTCTGCTGAGTGCTAAAGGTTCAGTGTTGGTACGGCTTGGGCTGGCCCATGTGCCATATTCTTGTTGAGGTTGATTGGTAGCACAGAGCCCATTATTTCTTGTCATTCTTGACCCAAAGATGTCACCATTCCTTGTTTATTCGTGAAGTCCCATTCACCATGTAAACTGGTGTTGATTGGAAACTATTCTTGAAATAGGGCAAAACTGCTTGGCTTTTTTTAACAGATGTAACTTATGAGCATAGTAATAATATAAAGTAATAGCTGTCTGTTTAGTCTTGCATTGCTTACAAATCCAGCTGTGTTTGTAATGATAGGGATCCACTGAGAAACTACTGTTTCAGTAGTCATTTTTTTTCGTTTCTCTACTAATCTCATTAAGTTAGACAGGGAATTGCAAATCTTAATTCTTCTTCAAGTAGCTTTCTTTAAACCCAGAACTTCCTATGTTAAACACAGCTGCTGTGTAAAAGGAGAAGATTGCCAGCATGTTTGTTCATGCCTAGTTATGCAATCTGCATCTCTTGAAAAGATTAACTTAAACAGCTTGTTTTCAAATGCTGCTTCTGGTGTTGAAACCTTTATCTTTCAACTTTGTTGAACCTTTTCATTGTGATGTTACATTTTTATCTTTCTGGGCAGCAGTACATGTCAGCCTAGTAGTAACTAGTGACTCGGATTCCTGCTTTGTTCTTGTAGAGGTCAGCTCTGTTTAAAACAGTGATCTTGCTTGCCTTTTTTAGCAAAAATGCTCTTCATTAACTTGACTCAAGGGTGCCCAAACACTTTCATTGTGTCTTAAGCCATAAGTTAAGACCTCAAGGGCTGAAATTTATTTGAATGTTAGATATGTATGATTTCTTCTCCAGGATATGACTTGGTTGTGGTTTTTTTCTTATTGGATAAACTGTGGTCAACGTGAAATAAGTTACCCACAGATGTAGGAAAGGGGGAGAACCCCACCCAACCAAACAGATCTGGGTTCTGACCTTTCAGAATAACTTTTCTTCTCTAGCCACAGCTCCATATCTGAAACTAACATGTGGAGGGTGACTATGTAGAGTATTTTTCTTAATTCTTTTTGGTTGCCAAGTGGCAAATTGGACACCCCTGACTTGAATCGACTGCCTCTTTCATGTAAAGGTAGGCTTTGTTCTAGAAATGTCACATAGAAAGAAAACAGAGTAGATCACATACCAGAGCTGTGCTTGAATCAAGCTGCTTAAACAATAGTGTACTTGTGCCTCAAATGAATCAGTTTTTGCACTGAGTACAGTAGTACCCCATTATCTTGTACTTCTGTCCTTCACAGACCCTGGAAGCGCCATTAGCATGGTTCTCTGCAGTACTTTTCTTGTACTTCTGACATTACAATAAAGTATGTTTTGTCCTGATCTGGTCTTTGGTGTCCTTTTGGAGTTATTTTCATAGTCTGTCAGCCAAGTCACATAACCCATCTTTCATTCCTTGTGTTAAGTTTCTGCAGCACAGTGTCAAGCTGTTGAGGAGCATCTCTCTTTTTATAGGTGGCAAAAGAGTTCTGTTGGTTTCGGAAGGTGCCAAGTAGAGCGTCACGCATACCACTTGGACACCTGAAAGCCTTCAATTTACTCCTGTTAAAACAGGAAATGTCTCATTTAATGGAACTCTGGGTGCCAAATGTCCTTCCATGACTTTGAAAAGACAGCAAGCTAAGCAAAAATCCACCTTCTGCAAGAAACTTGAGGTTTTGGCTTCTGAAATGGCTTGGGAGTTAATGAATTGGGTATTGTGTATCTGGACTTCTGTGACTTCCTCCTTTGTGTTCAAATGTTAGGCAGAAACCTGCTAGGAGCTGGTCAACTTCTAAAACTGTAACTGAAGAACTGAAATGAGAGGATCATTTTGTTGGTGTGATGGAGACTGGGGCTCTTATTCTAACTTGTATTAAGATCATTTTGGTTGAATGTTGGTGTGAGATGCTAAAAATTACTTTTCACAAAGCCTTTGATTTGAAAAACACATGTTAAAAATCCCATGAAAGTTAAGCAAGTCCTCTGCAGCTTTAAAACAGTAGACTTTGGCTTGCTGTTTTAGCTTTCATGCTGTTCCCTCCTGTATCACTTTGGATGGCTCTGGGAGAGTTTAGCCTCCTATATTTTGCCTGCTCCTCCTTGAGACACTTGGTGTGTGAGCACAGATAACTTATCTGTAGGGAACAAGGCCATTGCTTACAGCACATCTAGAGACAAAGGAGACTTTGCTATTTGGCATCAGCTGCAATTTTGTAGTAGTGCAGTAGCCTGGGATGCTCAAACAAGGGCTGGCACAGGAAAATGTGCCACTACAATGATCTTTTGCCTGGCATGTGGTGGTGCCTGAGGTAAAGAAGGTAGCAAGGAAATTGCAGTGCACAACAGACTGCACCGCGTGTTCCTGGAGACTCAGAGTCTGTGCTCGTAGGCTGCAGCTTGGGCCAGCAGTGGTGCTGTGACATTTGCATGCCATGGGCTGGATTAGGGTTCATGTCACCCATGCTGTGATCTCATCCTGTGGGTGTACTCAACTGAAATACTTCCTTGCTACCATTTCAGCAAAACACAGCTTTGGGAAGAGGAAGAGAATAGATGGTGTGTTTGTGGAGTGTAAAAGCATTTTGCTTATGCTCTCCAGGGATGTTAGAAGAACTTTTGTAGTGACATACACGTCTCGTGGCTCTGTTTGAAAAAGTGGCCTTACGCGGGGCTGTGGGGTTGGCTGTGGTCACTGCCAGGGCGAGCTTGTCTCTACAGATTTCTGCCAGAGCTGTAGGAAAAAAGTCAGCAAATCGTCAGTGGATGAACAGGTAAGGAACCGGTGAAGCTGCAGTTCAGGACGCAATTGCCAGGTGTAAGGATGAGGTGGCTGGGAAGGCTCTGACAGTGTTGTGGGAAGGGGCTAGCTGGTTGATGAACCCTATTTCACACAAGAAACGCAAGCTGTGATACTGCAGGACCATTCTGCAAAAGCCAGAAATTGTTGTGTTTCCTTCTTGGGCCTGCCTTCACTTAGAACAACAATAAATTTTAAAAATCCAGTGAAGCTTGCTTTCCTGTGGATCTCAAGGGCTTTTCAGACTCCCTGATGCCTGACAAGGATGAAATGCTTCTATCTTTTTATTTTGCTTGGGGCACTGATAAGGCACTCTCCAATCCTGGTTTTGCAGGACTTAAAAGAACTAAGCAATTTTGAGGCCCCTCTCTTCATAACCTGGAGTTAAAATTGCCCCAAAACTTCAAAAGATTGCCTTGAGCGGTGAGGAGGAGTATGACCTGGTTGATAAAGTTCCTGTGCAAGAAAAGTGCAAGCTTTTTTCTTCTTGCAGGAAATCTGAAATGCGGCCAAAGAAAATGAGCTCCTGTCTGTCTCATTATGTGTTACGTGGCAAAGACATTCAACAGCTGCTGACAAGCCTGGTTTCTGCAAGTGTGGAGCTCTTCCTGGGCTCATAGTTACTTCCTTCTCTACCTCTCTCTCGTGTAAGAATTTCTGGTACGTGTGGGAAAGTGTAAGGGGAGAAATCTCACATTTGCCTTCCAGCCTTTTGTTTACCGAGTGTTGCTCTTACTTGAATGGATTTCTGCGATGTCAGTGAAACTGCTGCCAGGCTGCTGCTACCTTTTTACTTAAAGGTTCTTCTGGTAGAATATTAGTGACTTTATCATCTCTCATCCACGAGTCTAGGCAGAGGTTGTTAGGGAATGAGGCTTGACAGAACATCCTACTCTGGGTAGAGGTGATGTGAAGGAAGACCTCATTCACACCATTCACAGAACACTTCCATTGCTATGCTGCATCTCTTTCCTTCTGATGCTATTTTAAGTGTGATTTGCTTAAGTTTGCATGGCAGGTCCTCCTTTTAAAAAGGAGGTGACTAAGAGACAGCAGTCTGTGCCTCTTAAACATGGCATTTCTCTCTGAAGGACCTGAAATACTTACAGTTTAGCACAGAGTGCTCTGTGTGCTGCTCACTTTGAAGGGGCAGGTGTGTTCCTGTTTGACTTGTTCCTGCAAAAGTAAACCCCGGTGCTTGTCTAAGATACGGCAAAAAATCTCCCTGCAATGGGAGTTAGGATATGGAGGAGAAACCCGGGTGAAAGTCTGTCTGTGCATGTGCAATTCAAGTCTTAACTAAACCGATCACTCTGAAGTAGCAGAGGTGGGAGAAATTCTAGAGGTAAGCTTGCACCCTTTCTTTTTGTCTTGTGTCGGTTCAGGGAAAGTGGAAATCACTTGGGCATTGTAGAGGATCCAAGGTCCCCTGATAAACAGAGGAGTGGGAGGTGCAGAACCAAGGCTAACTTTGGTACAGGCTCTGTGTTGTGTTTGGGTGAAGGCAGCTGGAAGGTATTTGTCCTTTGAAGTAGGTTCTGGTTTTGTTCTCATTATCTGAAGCATTTAATACTATCAGGAACTTGCATTTGTTACAGAAGTAGAAGTAGGAGAAAAAGCAAAAGGCTGTGGTAATAATTTGCATTTCCTAAGCATGAGGGGTACATGGGAGAGAGAAAGGTGTTCAGGTCTTGTGTTTTGACTCTGCCCAGGAGAGAGAGGTGTGTTTGCCTGACATCAAGATCCAGTGATGTTTCTCTCTGGGACTTGGGGATGCTTAGATATGGGATTTTGCTTTCTCTTTTTGTAAGCATTTGATGTGACTGTTGTAAACATTTACAGGTGTTCGAAACAGTAAATTTACTGGATTACAACAGACTGCATGCAGTAGCTGTTTGCACACTAATGGCAGATCTTGCAATAGATAGAGTTGGTGGAGTAGGGAGATCCCTTTTCTGTGAGGGGAACACAAAGCAGAATGCCTCATACAAGGCTGCTTAGCCAAAGAACTGCGTGGTGGCTGTCAGCTGTCTTTAGAAACAACAATCCTCTGTCCTTTGAAGAGTTTGAAAACTAATATTCCAGGCACAGCTATATGGCGAGTATAAAAGGAAGAGGACGTTTATTATTTTTCGGGGGTAGATCTTGGCTCATGTGCACAGTCAAAAAGGTGGGATGCTCTGAGTTTGGTGGTGAGAACTCAGGTGCATCCCATGGACAGAGTGCAGAGAGCCCCTGTGGTTATGCTGCTGTCAGTATTTGGCCAGCAGATCTTTTTCCCCATCCTACCTGTTTTTATTGTCTTTAGTCTGGTCTGTAGTGATTGTTGCACCTTCCCTACAGAATGAGTGCGGCCTAAGAACTTGGGGAAGTGCCTGCTTTTGGCAATATTAGACAGTCACTTCTACCATCCCATACTATACCAGTACAATGGATTAGTTGTCACAGCTCAGAGGGATCCACAGATTGTCTGTTCCATGTCTCCCTGCTGAGGAGGGATTAGCTTAGTGATGTACTCCATGAGAGTTCATTCTCGGGATGAAGTTCCTCAGCGGGATTTCTTATTGTAGCTGAAAGAACATTAGAGAGATACGATTTAGGTCACAGAAGTAGAACACTTTCCAATGGATTGGGTAGCACATGGTTATCCTGTCCCTGCACACATATTTGGGGATAAAAGGGTCGTGTGATCACAAGAGCCAGGATGGCACCATCATCACCCATTTATAAGGTATGCATTGAACTTGTAGCTACAGCCTCCATCCCACCATTCCTAACTCCGGACTGCTGGACATCTTCTTAATTTTGTTTCTAAAGGCAATTTGAAAATGAACTTTCTGATGTGCATTTAAGTGGCAAAAGTAAAGGAAACTGAGATTAAGTATTTGTAATTGCTGGTTTCTTCATGACTGGGATTTGAACTGGGAACCCCATTTGGTGCAGTAACCATTACTACTTAAGATGCAGGGCTGACTGCTGCTTAACCAGCAGCTGGAGGAAGCTTTTTGGTGAAGAAGGCTGACCAGATGACAGACAAAGGCTTTAGAGGGGTTCATTTGATGTAAAGTTTCAGTATGGGACAGGGAATTTTATTTTCAGTTCGCATGCTAGTTCTGGTTTGGCTGATGGGGTTGTGGTTTTTTTGTTTCGATTGGGATTTTTATTTTTCCCCTTCTGATGTATGGAGTTGGTGAATTTCCTGCTCCATGTAGGACTTTGGAGGAAGAGATGTGAAGATTAAAATTATGCTGTATATCCTATCCAGGCTGCCTTAACTGACCCTTGCTTCCAAGCTCCTGAGCTTGGGAAGGTTCCTGCTCCATGCATGCTCCCTGTCAAGGAGAGAAGTGCACCATGATTCATGTGCCACATTCCTGGGAAAGGGAGCAGCAGTGGGAGGTAGCTGCTGTCTATCTCACCCTGCTTCATTTGCTCTACCGAGCTGCAGGTAAGCTCAGGGTTTCTGGAAGCTTTGGCTGCCTGTCAAAAAAAACAAACCAGAGGCACAGAAAAGTAACAGCTTTTAACACTCAGCCCAGTGCAAATTTAGGACATAAAATTCCACTGTTATTCCTAAAATAGACACAAAGCCATTTCCCCCATAAAACTCACTTCAGCAGCACTGGCCATTTTTTTTGTCAGAAGGTTAAAGGAGAAGCTGGGGGATGTTTGCCACAGGAAGTGAGGGGACAGCAAAGGCAGAGAAAGATGCTCTGCCAGAGGTTTTGCTGTTACTTGCCGCCAGTGTTGATGCTTAGATACCGGCTCCAGGTGGGGAAGGTGATGCTTATCACTGGCTCCTTTATCTGTCTCCTCCTTTTTGATCCCTTCTCTCCCTGTTCTCTGCAGCCCCGCTGTGCTTTGTTCCTCCCGCAGTCTGTGCTTTCGGCCGCTTTGTCACCTCCCCGCGCTGCCGCTGGCTCCTCTCTCTCCTTCCTGCCCTGCTCCTTGCATCCCTGCTGGCAGCGAGGCACAGCGGCACGGCATCAGAAATCAGGTTTTTATCCCTGCCCCTCCGTGCCGCCAGGGTGGTGTGAAGAACACACAAACACACACGAAGTGATCCTGCTGCTCTCAGTTTCTGCCCCGCTGGCACTGATGCTCAGCAGGAACAGGTCTGGAGGAGGCTCTGCTCGTCTCTGCTGCAGGGGGCTGGCACCCAGGGTGTCCGAGGAGCTGAGAGGGACACTACACACCCCTCTGCAGACACACAGGTAATGGCAAAAGGCTTCTACTGGCGTGACAACCCTACCAAATTTCAGGGCCCAGCTCCAAAGTGCTGTATCACAGCTTTTTAACAAACTAACTGGGCACTTGGTTTTAAAAGGGCAGAATCACGTAAATCCCCTGAGCCTGGTTTTCAGAAATGCCTGTTTCTAGAGGAACTATTTTAGAACATAATAACCTATCCGAACGCAGACCTCCAGCAGGAAAAACTTCCAACTGTGTAATGCTTTGTAAGCAAAATCACAGCCAGCTGAAAAGAGCTGTGTGTTGGCAAGTGCCAAGCAGTCTTAATTTAGTAGTCATTTTTTGCACAGACACTTCAGTTTAACAGAAAAGAGAGCCCAGCTGCCAAAAAGTGCATCAGTTTGGACAAGGGAATGGAAAACTACGTTTTTTTTCTTTCATTTACTATGCTTTGATATGTCCTTTCAGGATGCATACATACATCTGGTTCTTCTTGTCTGCAATGGGAGGTTTGTAAAATCTATCAGAGTCACATACTTTTGTCCATCTTTTAACATTGTAAAATTGTTCACAGTACTGCCTTGGAAGTGGCTTAGTTCAGTGACCTTTTTAAGCACTGGTTAGCTGCCAAATAATCAGTGTTTGAAGGACTCTGGACCTGATTCTTCTCTCCTTTACACTGTGTTTTCTCTTGACACCTGCTGACTTCATTGGAGCTACTAATTAACTACAGGTTTGGTATGAGTAGAACTATATAGATATATTTCTCTATACATGAACATCTATATATATCTATAGAGAGGAATTACATAGAATAGAAATGTAATCATAGTAATGGGTGGGTTTTGGTTTTACTTGACATAGTGCACATGTGCTGAGATTTCCAGTCTCCTGAAGCAGGCTTGTAAGCACCTCTTCCCTAAAGAATACCTTCTTTACACCTGTTCTTTAGAGTGTTGTGTGACTTTACTGTTGCCTGTAAATTTTCCTGCCTGCATCAGACAGAGGATCAGAATAAAACACTCGCTACAAAAACACTAAATCATTTCTTTCAGCTTTGTAGGCAGTAAAATTCCAAATATTAACTCAGTTGTGCCTCAGGCAAGGCTTAGACTGGTGCTGAATTAAAAAGCAATGAAATGGTGTAATTTTTCAGTCACTTTTCAGAAGGATTCCTTTTAAGTCCTGTTAGATAAACACATTTGGTGATCCGCCATCTTAATTTCTTCCCTGCCTTTGCTTCTGTCTTTTGTCTCCATCTGTTCATCACAAGCTGAACACTTCTTATTGTGACATCCTTCCAAACTACCATCCTTTTTCTAGAAGACCTTTTGCTCGTGGTTTTCCCACCCACTCTGACCTTCACCAAACCCATCACATACTTTATTTTCTTGGCTTTGGCTGTTCTCTCCATCCTCTTTCTACCTTACCAAATCCATGTTATTTCTTGCTAGATCAAGTAGGGTTCAGAGCGCTTATTGACTCCTTTTTTTCTAGGTAGGATTGGTGAGAAAAGTGCCAGAGACTCAAACAAGGGTCCTCAACAGACATTCCACCTTTCTGTTTTGAAACCAGTCCTGGAAGTCTTTAAGATTAATGTAGGGTCCTTTCCATGGCTCCCTGAACAAATGCAGTACTTCTGACTAGGCTGCTGCCTCTGTGCTTTGATTGTATCTGATAACCATCCCCAGCTCGCCTTTAAGAAAATCCCAAGCTGCTCTGGCTGCAGCTGGTGGGGTGTGATAGAGGTGACAAAATTAATTTCCACAGAGGTGAAGCGAGCAGTGACAGGGACCCCTGAATAGAGATACCATTATTTCCCTCCCTCAGCCTAGGGAATGAAACAAAAGAGAAAGCTGCAACTGGGCACTGCAGTGTGTATCCACAGACAGCGCATTGCCTTGCATACTCCTTTCAATATCTTTTTTTATAGAGGGGTACTTTGTGCTCCTCTGATTATTTTTTGTGACCAGACCTCAGAGAGGAATGCCAGCCACTGTCAAAAGTCTACTACATGTCTTGCTTCATGTGTGTGTGGATAAATCCAGCTTCTCTGCAAGGCATCAGTGTTTCACACATCAGCGCTATTTTAAAGATTTCTGCTGTTAAAAAACGCTGTTGCACTCCCTTCCAAAAGCATCTGGGAGCTGACCCTCATGGCATGGCATGCATCCAGCTCAGTGCCAGCTCACCTCCTGGGGGCATCTGCACGTCCCTTCCCCCGTCATCAGCTCTGCAGGGAGTTGTGCCCATTCTGATAGTCCAGGTCTGTGTTTCAGAAATACTAATGGCTGGGGATATACCACATGCCATACCTTAGCAACCCTGTGCTTTAATGAAGAGCTATTTTCTGACAGCACAAGAGAGACTGTGGGAGTTTCAACATCTAGGAATGTTGGGGAGTGAAACCTGAAGCAGAACTTGGCAGCCTGCAAATTATTTATTTCCTGGGAGCAAAAGAAGAGTGGGCTGGACTTCCACTGGATCACTGTGGCCTGGAGATATGGTCCTGCCTGCTTTCTTGGCCTTTGCCAGATCTCCTCTGCCTAACCTTTAGCTGAGAGGGTTGGGACCCCCTGTCCTTTCTGGGGAGAGCCTTTCTCTGAGGAGTGTACCTGGGCCTCAAGAGGAACGTATGTCCTTAAAAACTTTTCCTGGAAAATTCTCATTTTATTTTCCTGATTGGTCAACAAAGCTGCTAACAAAGATGCTTTGATTTGTCCTCACATAATAACTTCAGTCAGCCTTCCCAAGGACGCTGCAGTTGCAATTTGCGATTAAAGTGATTTATGATTCCAGCTCATCCTGATCTGGCTGAACTGAACATCCATGGGATTTGAGAGAGAATCACTGTTTGTGACTGACCTGAAGGATATATAATACCTGACTATAATCTTTAGGGTAAAACTCGTCTGCATCACTTCAAGTTCTCGGGCCAGATCCCAAGTTTGCATTTGTTTCCTTCTGAAATAAAACCTGGGTCAGGTTCTTCCCAAAGCTGTGCTTCAGCACTGTTTATTGCAACATCAAGCTTTGGGACAGACGTTGTTAGTCTCATGTTGGTTGAAGAAGTATTTATAGGAAATCTGAAGCAACTTTATTTCCACAGTGTTCCACGCAGAGGATGTCAGATTTGGAGCTTTCCAAGGCAGCTGCCACGTTAAAATAGACTGGGAGAATTCCTATTGTTCAGGTGACATAATGAGGCTGAGATGCAAATGCAGAGGGAAGCAGTAGCTGGTATGTTTTGACTGATTTTTTTTTCCATGACATCTCTCTCTCTCTGTCTCTCTCTCTCCCCCTCTCCTTAATAATAGATTTTATGGGGGAGAATAGAGGAAGATCAGGGGCCAGCTTCTGGCTGGAGAAGTTGGGATGTACAGCCTGCACAGAGGGTGAATGTGGCTTAACGCCTACATCTGACAGGAACCGATTTAGACATTTCCTCCTGCTCTGCAGAGGGCTGCACTGCAGTATTAAACACTGGTGCCTCCCAAGATCCCCCTCCCCTCTTTCCCGAAGGAGGAGAGGAGGAACAAGCAGAAGTTAATAACTGGTGGCCAAAACATTCACTGTAGGTTCAGAAGCACTGAATTGAAGTCCTTGCCCCAAAATGTGTGGGTAAGTTCTGATATCCAGCATCAAGCCTGCCAGAGTTCAAGAAATATTTGAACGACACACTCAGACACATGATTCTTGGGCAATGTGCACGGTCAGGAGTTGAACTTGATGATCCCTGTGGGTCCCTTCCAGCTCAGGATATTCTCTGATCTTTGCAGACCATAAGCATTGCACTGTGGGGAGAGTGAGATGCTCTGTGTGTCACCCCACCAGAAACTCTGCTGAGGAGCACAGGAAAACATATCGGTCAAGCTTCATTGAATCCAGGACACCCTCACGGATTGTCTGGGTGAATCAGCAGTTACCAGCACTGGGCTACATTTTGTTGCTGAAAAATCCTGCTTGTATCAAGTGGAGTCAGAAGGACGGCAAGTGGTACAGCCCTGGGAATGAAGAGGCCTCGGGCCCATGTCCACTGCTGCCACCAGCTTTCCCCTATATCCCCTTTTTCCTACAAGGTCATTTTACTTTTTGTCTTTCAAGTTACCACCACCCTGTGTGAAATAAGAGGACTGTGAAAGAAGTAGAAGTTGTCTGTCAAAAGCACTATTTTGTCAACGAAAGAAGCCATGGCAACGTAAAGCTACAGCACGGTTTCCATCACAAGACTAACTTGAGTCAGTTACTGCCTTTGAAACATCTGTGGTGCGGGCTAAAAGTAGACTTTCCTACCAGAATTGAAGGACATTGAAGGAGTCACAAAAATAGCCTAAAATAGGGTGAGGAAAAGAGGGATATCAGATAAGGGAGGGGTGGGGAAGGAAGAACAAAAGAGTGCAACAACAAGTGCCTCAAGTTTCCCTGCTTTTGTTGCTGTTATTCTTTTTCAGCCAGACTGGTGAGTTTACAGGATATGCTGAATGGTGACCTAGCAAGTGGAACCACTGTTGAGACTCTCGTTGCTAAGATTCTTAATAATAACAATGTTCCTGCCAGGAATTACCTGCAGCTGGGGAATTATACCACTGCTTACTTCTGTAGGGACTGGGAAGTTGTAGGAGTCTTACCTGAGGGTTTTTCCAGATGTGTACCAGTTCCTATTTTGCCTTTGTCCTATGTTATGCTAACTTCTATCCTCCTTGCATTCCTCCTTGTTCTAGGAATGCATCTATCTGCAGATTGGAAACGTGAGAACATGATAACCAGTTGATATTTTACCTGTAGAAATGCAAACATATGTCCTGAAAACATATGCTTTTCTATGAGAGAAATTTGACATATCTGAAATGGCTGAGATGAAGCAGGGAATATTTTGGAATAACTTTGTGATGTGACAAAACAGGCCAGTTTGGGGCCCGCATGTATGAAGGTAGCCTGCCCTCGGACACATCACACTTGCTTGGACGACTAAACTGATTTTTTATTAAAGAAAAACATTTCTACAATGTTTTTCCCTTGAATATTTCCAAGTGCTTTAATAAGCTTGGGAGATGCTGGGGAACAATCGACACAGAAGCTGTTCTGTGAATCTCGCAGCATTTATTTCTATGAATGTAAACTTTCCTTACTCCCTTTTTAATCAGACATCAAAAGGAAAAGAACAACAAGACAAAGGGAAAGGCTGAGGCTTATGCAAAATATTTTTCTCTGTCATTTTTGCCAAAGAAAAGAAGAAAGGAAAAAAACACCATTGCATGTAAATAATCTTTCCCCCCCCCTGCCTACCTCTAGACACATTTTCACCAGTTCAGTATAATTAGGCATAAGGTACTGCAATGATTTATGTGTCAGACCTAAGGGACAATGTTGTGGTTCACTGTTATTAGGCAGAAGGTACTGAAATGGTTTACATTTCAGACCAAACAGAAAATGCTGTAATTGAACCATTCTTTTAACAGATGCTTTGACGTGGATTTGAAATTTGGGGAATATGACTTCAGATTACTTAGACAAAGGCCACCTAAGATAATGAGCAAGAAGACAGGAAGAGAGTTAATGTTTTAAGGGTCAGGTGTGCAGGGGTGCTTTTAAAATGTGCCAGAAAGCCTACATCTAATCCCAAGGCCAGGAAGGCAACCCAGCACACAGAGGAATCTGGATGATTAAAGAAACTGACGACTGCTGTAATTAGAGGGAGTTTTAAAGCCCCCTTAAAAAGAAGTTAAGGGTCTGCAGTGTTGGTAGGAGATCATTGTCTGAGGGATGCAAAGTGCCCTGGAGAAAGAGGAGAGGTTTATGTGCAGCCTTGAAGAGGATGGGGAATCACTGTGGTTCCTGAACACACATGTGGCTGCGCCAGGCTCGCTGGGCTCGGTGCTCACACAGCCACACGTAGTAGGTGCTGCTGTTCCAGTGCCTGGCTTGGGGAATCTAGGGACAGGTCTGCAGGGGTGCAGTGAGCACAGAGGCAAGTGAGAGGTATGGGGACCTGCTTGCTCTGAAAATCAGGTCTTGCTGTTCTCAGACAAGCTGGTTTTGTAAATACTGACCTTGCCAGTTTTGGTTCCTTGTCCTGGTACAGGAGTGCTTGGAGATGCTCCAGTGAGAAGGAAATTTTTTTGTGCTTTTGCAATTTTTTGATTAAAATCTTCTCCCTCCCCTTCCCCCAAAGTGTATTCTCGTCTCCATAAGAGACAAGTGGTGGGTCATCTCTTCATCACCCCTGGGACATTAACCTATGATGAAACTCTACTGATGCAGAGCTCAGGAAAATTGTGTGGAAGACCCTGAATGAGAAGATGTGTACAAGTCAATGCCAAAGCAAAGCAAATCCTTTCAAATCCCCTTCTTGGCAGGCAAGAGTCTGACTAGTAGCCTGACAAACAGGAACAGTCTCTGGGCATGGCTGGTAGGGGGTGGCTGCACCACTCAGTGCTCCAGGGCGACTCTCCTGAGGGCTGGTGGTGACAGCAGGGACTGAGCTGGCTCACAGTGGGAAGTCAGGAATTTTGTTTAAAAGTATTTATGGAGGCAAGTGTCAGATATGTGGTGCAGCAGCTGTGTCTCGCAGTGTGAAGTCTGCACCACCCATCTTCCTGAGGGATAAACCCCCATCACAGCTGCCAGCAGCTCTGTGTTCCCATTTAATGGGCAGTGTCCCTGCGCTGTTGATTGCCATGAACAACTTCTGGAGGACTGTGGAAGTGGAAATGCTAGGGTGTAAGTAGCTGCCCGAGTGAACCTTCACCCTGTCTCCTGAAACAGAAATCACTGTGTAACCTCTGTGATAAACCAGCTCCTGTGCTGAAGAAAGAATCCAGACTGGCCATGAGTGGTCTTGCAGCCCTGTGTGTGTAACAGATGTGTACAATTCGTAGCAAATAGTACAGACTATTTGTCTTTAGCACAGCACTTCTAAGGGAATGTAAACCCCCTAACCACTCTGCAAACAGTGCTCACAGCAGCAGGACCTGTTCCTCTCCCGTAGCTTTTGTGAATCAATGGCTGCTCTTCTGACCTGACCCAGATTTGTACTCCAGTTATTCCCTGGTGGGGTGGAGGAGGCAGCAGCTTGCACTGTGTTTGAACAACATTGTACACATCCTAAAATGCCTGAGATATGATGCTCTGTACACGGGCTGCTGGTGTCAGAGATGGGGCTGGAGCACTCTGGTTTTCAGTACCTTTGAGGCTGTGCTTTGGAAATTGGGCACTTCACTGAATTACCTCCACTGTGAGCACAGAGATCATTCAATCATTTGTTGAGCAAGTGGCAGCACTGCAGGGAAAGGCCAAGAAGGCCTGGGCTTGATGATGTAGCCTGGAAAGACAACGGAGAGTGACACTCAACCAGACCCACTTCTCTGAGGTTACCTTTGGATGCTCAGCTTTCTCTCCATCATTATTTCAGCTTAGAAAATCCTTCCCTCATGAAAGCCAATGTTGTTTTACCACTACTTTTGCCATTTATGTCGGCTAGAGAAACATAGCTAGTATAAGAAAACATTTAATTTATTGTTAGTCTACTTAAAAGTTTTACCAGTGTGCTCATAGAGTCCTCATCAATTACAACGACACTAAAAATGATAAACAATATTACCTAGAATATTAGAGAGAAACGGTCAAAACTAACACACAAGAGCACTTTAGCTGCTGCAGCTTCTCCTGGGCTTTGCTCACCCCTCCACTCCCAGGGCACCAGATTCAGAGGTGCTGTCTGTCCCCCAGGAGAAGGGGGAAGGCTGCAGGTGTCACAGGCCCAACAAGTCCTTTGCTCCAGCAGCACAGCGACAATGGTGGGAGGGTCATCATGGTGATTCTGCCTCCTCCTCCTCTGCTGGAGTCCACCTGGGGCTGCTTCTACCCTGTCTTTAAGGCTTCCCTCGCAGTGCTCCTCGGCCCTCAGAGCTGGGTCCATTGCACTGACCCTCCAGGCAGAGCTGTGCACACCTTGCAGAGCTGCTCCTGGCCCTCCTTGCTGTTGTGAGCGATGTTTCCCAGCCCCAAGGTCACGTCCCTCTGCTGATGCAGCAGCCGCCCATGGGGGAGTCGTTCACAGTGCCGGGGCTGCTGGGTCCCTGCACGTCCCAACCAAAGCAAGGTTCACAAACTTCTCTCTCAGGTTTTGCAGCGTTAGTAAACGGCCTGTGGCCTGCTTCTGGCTGTTGTTTCATGGGCTATAGGCAAACAGACCCCTTCTGCCAGCCCACAGGCATGAGCTGTCACACACGAGTCCAGCAAGGACATTGCAAACCCTCCTGTGGCTCAAGGCTCCTCACCAGGACCGAGCAGCTGATCTTCTTGGAGGCATTTGCTCTTTCCTACCTGGTCTTGCCTCGTGTGGGTCTGAGGGTGGCCTGTAGCTCCTGGCTTTGGTGCATGGCTGCTACTTGGTTTACATAATATTTTATTTTACAGCCAGTTTAATAGTTTGCACAACTAACCGAATTCTTGCAATTCCCAGGATTACACTTCTAGACTTGACAGCCTAGTTAAAATTCTCAGTAGGTGATGGGAGTGCCAACAAGGAAGGATTTACACCAAGTATGATGGCCAGCATCTTTTATTGCTGTTGTACTAAGAGCAACTTGCTCATTTTTGTGACATACTGCGAACCTTGCTTTGGTGCCTGTGAGACTACAAAAATTACAGGTAGATGCTGTTATCCGCAACAACTGATCAAAACCTAGCCCAATGTACACAGTTCAAAAATTTCTTTGTTCAGTACACAGTTTAAAAGTTTCTAGCAATTTTAGTGTCGCTTCTAAAAGCATTGTGTCATTAAAATCGTACATTTAAATTAAAGTTACATTCAATGCTCATGTATTATCAGACAACTTAGACATGCAGAGGTGATTTCTGGATTCTGGAGATACACACAAACACAGCTGGATTCCATATAAGTGATTACATTCCCACTGGAAACCAAAGGATATATTTTATATTCACCTCTGGCTAGACCCAGTTCTAAACTGATTATCTTTTTGTAAACAATTTGCACGTGTGAGTGCTTCTTGCTTGCTGGTGCTCCTCCAGAGAGGCAGCTGGGAGCACTCCACCTTGCTGGGCTGCTCGACATGGCCACTGTGCAGCTCTCATCTCAGAAAACCTCCTGCTGTCAGTGTCTAAAGTCACCTCCTCATCTCCTCCATAACAACATGAAATTTTTCATCGGCCTTCTACATGTATCATCCATGTATGCAGTGATTTGATATCCCCATCACTGGGGACCTTTAGTTTTCCACCTATCCCAGCACCATCAATTTATACATAAGTGCTCTAAATTAAACTCAAAACTGTGCAAAGCCACACTAAGTGTATATATTTTTGAAATATAACTCACCCTACTAGAAATTTCTACACTTCATTTGTTCATCTTTGCTTCTCATTTCAAGATACTGTGTGTTTCCTGTGTTACATATACAGGTGCTCTATCTGTCAAGATCACTATCAATAACAGGATACTCATCAAGGGAAACTAGATTTTTCTTATTTGGAGATGGTGATCCCTTTAAAATGGATCCACTTTTTCCTTGTCACCACAGTTTGTTAATTGTTTTCTCTTATTTGAACTTCAGTAACAGCAACTGTTCTAAAAAAAGGAGATTATATTTTTCCACACACCTATGCATGTAAGATAATAAAGCAAAATAAAAGCAAGAAAGAAAGCGGTAAGCATCATACAATTAATAATATCCATAATTTGGAATTGTTACTTATTCTTCTGTGCTACCTATAGAAGACAAAACAGCAAAGATTGTTATAAGTAGTTATCTCAGTTAGCCAAGGTAGAAAACATTTACACCCATAGAATTTTTGATGCTATTAAGGATCTAATAAACTGCATCTTCACATATTTTTATACAATTTATTAGCTTATGTTCTTAAACAGTTGCTCACCAATCCTCCATCATAATTGTTTCAGGTGCTTCCATCTTATCTCTGTAACAGAATAACTTTATATTTTAATTTAAAAATATTACATTGATGGGCATATTTACATTATAGGTCCTTTTTAATTATTTTCTTTTTTTTTTACTTCATTTTTCTCCACTCTAAGAAAAAAATGCTGGCATTAGCACATCAACTATAAGCATGCATCACAGACTTAACTTTTTGCTTTCAGAGTGAATTCTTCCCCAAGTCGATTAGAATGTTTTATCATTAATAACCATCCCCTCAAACCTTTATGGGTACATTCCTGATCTGCTGCTTTTCCAGCTTGTAACTTTTTAAGCATTGGTAGCAATTAGTTCGCATTCCTCTGTTTCAATCCTTTTTCCCCTTTTTTTTGATACCACTCCTAAGTTTCTTTGCTGCACGTACTTCCACATACTTATGTGAGAACACACTACTGAATTTAACAATACTAATGCTAAACGTGAGCTACTTCATTTTGTTGGTACCTCTTGAATTTGCTCTGCTTCTACCTCTTGATTTCTCTGCTTTGCCTCTGACAACAGGCAGGTATTATTCTTTTAAATGGTGGGGTTTTTTTTTTTCCTTTTTGCAAGTCCAAACCCTTCCAAATTGCCTACAGAAGACCCAGAAAGAAGATGTTATTCTTTCCTCCTTGCTTCAGCCTCAGGGTTTAATGCTTGGGACTCCTGCAACCTTCCTTGCACAGCCCTTCATACCTAGAGCTCATTCCCAGTCTCACTAATGCACATCTCTGCTCACAAACGCTGCAGCCCAGCTGGGATCACAGCTCCAGTGTTTTATCAGTTCTAAAAGCCTTCTTTTCCCCAAAACAGCTTCTGCTAACATGGCCTGAGCAGCATTTGGTATCCCTGCCCAGACTCAGTGCAGCAAAGTGGGTGCCAAGGCGGCTATGGCAGAGCTCAAGTAGCCTCTGCTTTACTGCAGCCCCGACTTGTTCCTGCTGGAAAAGTCAACTTTCCCTCTGTGTTTCTCCTGTAAAAATAAGCAAACCCAAAACCCCTCAAACTTCACTCCTCCTGCATCTCCCTCAACAGAGGAGCCTTCTCAATTTGCACCAGACACAGCCTGGTGCCCCAGCTTTATATGTTACATGGATGATACCCCGAGGGCTCTGCTTCCCATCTCCCAGTGCTCCCAGCACGGGAGCCTTCCCCAGTGGTCTGGTTTTGGTCTGACCACGAGCCCGGGGAAGAGGGGTCTGTCTGTCCTAGGCTGTGACAGGGAGGACAGGAGCCCCGGGCTCGCTTCCTTCTCTTCTCCTGCTGATCTCCAGCAGGCGATCCAACAAAACCCTGGTGGGGGCGTTATCCCAGCAGGCCATGTCCTCCCCCTGCTTCCGAAGCTCCCTCCATATGTCCACTCGCATCGTGCCTAACTCCCTCCTGGCCATGGTATTTTGTACCACAAATCGGGGGGCTGCACCGTACTGCCACTGTCTCCTGCCCTGCCACCTTCCTTTCCTCCCTCTTCCCACGAAGGGGCTCTGGGGAGTCACACCAGCAGAGGCAGTGGTCTGCAGCACCTCTGGGTCCCTCATATCCCTGGAGTTTTCCCTTCCTCTGCTGCCCTTTCCTCTCCCGGATCCCCCTCTGTCCTCCCTTGCCCAGACACTCCCTACCAACTGCTCTCTCCTTCCCTGGGTGCTCCTGGGTTTGAATTGGCAAGGAGCTGGGTCAGTGGTGGTTGTTCCCTCTGTGATAACTTGTTCTGCCTGTGGCTGCACATTTCCCTCATTTCCCTGCTCTGCTGCTCCCCTCTCCCTTTTCCCAGCCACTGGAGCACAGGTAAGTGAAACAGGATTTGCTTTAAATCCTTCTGGCCTCTCAGATTCTAGTGGCAGTGGGCTTGCAGGCTTACACTCCTCTGTGGAGGGGTTGCCATCTGGATTGACCCATTTTTGTTCCTCACAGTGCTCACCATCTCTTTGGTGAGGTGTTTCTGTAGGGGCTGTGACAGCCCCGTGCTTCGCCTCTAACGCGGCTTTTAACTTTTCCATCTTGACCTCGCAGGCCCGGTGGTCTGTGCCCCTCTCTTTTAGGATCTGTACTTTTTGCACCAGTAATCGGATTGTTCCTTCTGCCTCCTCTACAGCTTTTGTACTGATGGCTACTTTTTCTTTCAGTGCCTGATTTTCATTCAAAATGGCCTTTTTTTGTTCACACACCTCTTGATACTGGAGAACACTTCGCACTTGTTCCTCAGCCACAGCTCCTTCTCGAGTTATACCCTCCTCTAGTTTAAGCTGCTGAGCCTTTATTTCTTCTTTCAGTTTCTTGTTTTCCTCCCTTAGGTTCTGAATTTCTACCTGGGCTGCCTGTTTTTCTTCAGCTAAGCTTTTGGCAACTAACCACACAGCCCACGCTGCTGCACACTTTAAGGATTTTCGGGAGAAGAGTTTAGACTTGGTCATCTCTTTTAATTTGGCAAACTCTAGGTCAGCCTGCTGGATACTTCTGCAAGAGTTTGGACCCCAGGGGTTTGGTCCCCACTGAATAACCCAGTTGGCCAGCTCTGACATCTTTTTTTCTCCTCAAAAGGTATTTTAGACTTTACAGAAAAGTCTGTTTAAAAACTACAGCTCAAGCAGGCTGAGAGAAGATAGCAGAGCCTCACCCAAATCTGGGCTTGCTCCTCTGTTGTTTTTCTAGTGTACTTCTTCCCTACAGAAAGTTTTCTCAACCAAGAAATCCCCTAAGCAGGTATTTCTAGTTTATCTCTTCTCACAGACAAGGCAGAGAGCTTTCATTCCTCTGTCCAAGGATGGTTAGAGGCATCCCTTGAGCATTTCTCCTCCCTAGGCAGAAGGAAGAAGGCTTTCAAACCTGCTGGATTTCCCACTTCAATATTTTCAACAAGTCTGTGTTGTCCCCAAAACTGGATGCTATGCTTTCAACAAGACACTTGAGGCTATGTGAACACAGAGTAGCCTTGTTGCTGGTTGTCCCTGCCTGCCACAGGACGGCACCCAAAAAAAGGCTCTCCCAAAAGGGCTACTCACAAAAATGCCATAAGGGCTCCCCAGAGGGCTGCTGCCTTCTCTGCTGGTTCTGTGCACCACATCTCATGCCTTCATGTGGGCTGGAGAAACGCCCCTTACACAGGAGAATCTGCTGTTTGACGGCTTCAGAGTTCTAACAGCCTGATCAGAGAAAGAGTGCTAATCAATCCACTTACAGTGCCGGATGATATTATCGAGACTATTAGAGAGAAAGGAGATAAAAGGGAAAACTAATCCCTTATCAGTATCAAACGCACCCCCCCTCCCTTGACTACTATGCCTTTCCCCTGTTCATGCTCACCCCTCTGCTGCCCAAGGATGGCTGCAGGCGTTCTGGCACAAGTCCTTCACCTCCAAGGAGCACGATGCTGATGATGGAACCCCTCCGTCTGCCTCTCCAGGGTGCTGGTGGTGGTGGGATTCTGCCTCCTCCTCCTCTTCTGCTGGATTCCACCCGGGGCTGTCTGTGTGCCACCCCTAAGGCTCCCCTTGCCCTGCTGCTCAGCCCCCAGATCCAGTGATGCCCACACTGACCCTCCAGGCAGAGCTGTGCACACCTTGCAGAACTGACCTTGCCCTCCCTGCTGCCCGTGAGTGGAGTGTCCCAGCCCCAAGGCCGTGCTCCCTTGATGCAGTAGCTGCCCATGGGGGAGTAGCTCCCAGCACCGGGGCCGCCGCTATCACCCTGTGCCAGAGGTTTCAAGGCCCCACTGCCCTCCCCTACCTGCGATTTTTCTGCTGGCTCAGGGACAGACTGCTGTGCTCCTGCTGCACTGCAAAAATACAGCCAAGCCACGCTGCTGGAGACCTTTTGGCATCCTTTGGACCAGGTGAAGCAACACTGAGCACTGATGGGTGAAGTCCCTGAGTCCTTAGGCTGTTGCTGTAACAGCTACAAAGCTCTCCAAGAGGTCCCCACATGGCAAGTCCCAACCAAAACAAGGTTGGCCGACATCGTGGCCAACCTCTGGCAGTGGCAAGACCATAGATCATGGGTTACGGACATGCATTGCACCACCATCACCCAGCTGTGTTCCCCAAGAGCCCTGTGCTTCGCTACAACAGCCACAGAAATTGGCTTGTTGTTCACCCTGACCAAAAAGACCATCACTGATGCTCCTCAGCATTTTCACCAGGAGCTGCAAGGAAAGCACTGAGTCTTTGGGGGTTCAATGGGACCATGGGTGATGGTCTGACCTGCCCTAGGGCCAAAGAAACTCATCAGGCAGTGCTGGCAGCAAGGGCGATAATCCTACATAGAAACAATCCCTCAAATAAGCAAAATCAGAGAAATATTTGAAGTTCAGCAGTTATTAAAACTCATAAATCCCTGCTCATAAACCCCACCGTCCCCACAGATCAATGCTTTGAGAGACATCTGAAGCTTTGTAAACTAGAAGAGGTAATAGGATTAAAGCTGCAATGTGACAAGACAGCTAATTTTAATTATTTGTAACTCCTTTCTAATTTCTGCTTCATCCTGAATATTTAAAAACCTTTCCAAATGTATTTCACAGGTTTCAATAACAACCTAGTAACTGGATGTGGCATTATAGCAATTTATAATCACCTCCCAAAATGGGGATCTAAATTAATCTTTCTACAT
Organism: Struthidea cinerea; assembly: GCA_013397865.1. NCBI lineage: Eukaryota > Metazoa > Chordata > Aves > Passeriformes > Corcoracidae > Struthidea > Struthidea cinerea. The sequence continues at coordinate 1,264,264 of VZTI01001118.1, read as the reverse complement.
CTCATTAGTTTAGCTATCAGAGATCTTTTACAAGATAATTGGCTTTCAGTGGCTTTAATTTAATTTAATTTATTAATATCTTACATTTATATTTCATAGATGCTCTTTTAATTATTGAACTGATACATCTCGGAAACATAATTCTTTTATACAGCATCCAACTTTTGCTTTTAGGGCTCTAGAGCCTTTTTAAGATGTTTTAATGATAAATAATAAGTCCTTGTTTGTGTTTGCCTTTAGAGTGGATATCAATTTACTTTCGCCTTAGGTTCTCGCAGAGGAAAATTAGATCTTATTTTGGAACATCCTGTTTTGCAGATGAGGCTGCCTTTATTGTTAAACCAAAGCTTGTTCCAACTTCGTAATGCTGTAAAAGCACAAGCAAGGGGAGGCAGAAGTAGCAGAAAAAATGTGGAATAAGGAGTCAGTTCATACCTGGCAGGTATTTGTGTAAATTATTCAGCAGGCAGCAGAGTTAGAGAAGCCGAGTCTCCCGTGTTGTTGTGTCCCACGGCTGAGCTCCCCAGTGCTGGTGGCAAAGCTGCCCTTGCCTGGAGCGTCTCTTGCACCCATCAGGTGCTTGCTCTTCCTGCACCCACACCACTAGCTGGGTCTGGGGGGCTCCCCACCATCCCCCTGGCTAATTAACCTGCAGCAACACAGTATCTGGAGACTTCCAGCCTGCCAAAAACTTCGGCTGAAATGTCCTCACCGAATTGATGAGGACAGACAGACAAGCACGCTGAACAACTGACCCCAAGAACATCCTTCCTTCGGAAACCAGCCTAAAAATATGATCCCTCCTAGAGCAGAATAGCAACGCTGAAACATCTGACAGTAAATGTGATGATGATAATTGATGCTTAATGAATAATCCAGGGTAGCTTTAATATTTAACTTCACAGAATACCTTTCGTCCCTAGGAGCCAAACCAATTTATAAAAGGTGTGCTCTTCCCCTGCAGGGCCTTCTTTCACCATTATATCCACTGTGTGAGGGGGACCAGCAACACAACTGGCTGGCACTGGGCAGGTTGCACAGCACTGCAGCAGAGAGGGGCTTTGTCCCTTTGTCCTCCTCCAGGACCTGCTCGGAGTGAGGCCATCTGCAACACCTGGGTTGGGGCAATCCCAGACATGAGTACAGACAGGGAGAAGAACTCCTTGAGAGCAGCCCTGATGAGGAGTTGGGGATTCTCACGGATGCATCACAAGCAGCACTGTCAATCCTGCCCCTCTGCTCTGCCCTTGCGAGACTCCACCTGGAGTGCTGTGCCCAGCTCTGGGGTCCAGCAGAAGAAAGACATGGACCTCTTAAAGCCGGACCAGTGGAAGGCCAGAAAGATGATCAGAGGGTTGGAGCCCCTCTCCTATGAAGACAGGCTGAGAGAGCTGGGGCTGTTCAGCTTGAAGAAGAGACTCCCGAGAGACCCTAGAGCACCTTCCAGTGTTTAAAGGGGGCTTATTAAAAAGAGGGAGAGTGACTTTTTAAATGGGCGCATTGGAATAGGACAAGGGGGAATGGTTTTAAACTAAAAGAGGAGAGATTTAGATTAGATATTAGGAAGGAGTTCTTTACTGTGAGGGTGGTGAGGCACTGGCACAGGTTGCCCACAGCTGTGGATGCCCCTTCCCTGGAAGCGTTCCATGCCAGGCTGGATGGGCCTCTGAGTAACGTGGTCTAGTGGAAGGTGTCCCTGCCCCTGACAGGAGTTTGGAACTAGATGGCCTTTAAGGCTCCCTCCAACCCAAACCATTCTACAGTTCTGTGAATTTACCTCGGGCCTGTGACTGTCAGAGGCTGCGATCCAAGGCCCTACAGAGCTGAGCACTTCCAGTTCTCTGGTGGGAATGAATTCCCACCCTTCCCCCTGCCCACCAGCGGCCACTTTCCAGGTGTGAGTTGCGCTCCTGAGCGCTGCCCACGGAGGGGCTTCGCTCTGACACGGCGCGGGAGCAGCCGAGGGGCCGCAGAAGCTGTCAGGACAAGACCCCCCCTCTCCCACCCGAGACCTGGAGATGAGGAGGGGGCAAGAAGCCCTTGCAGAGCCCCCATCGCTCCGTTTCCCCGCGCACCCCTCCGGCACACGACGGGAGCTGACCCGCCCAGCCGGCGCCCTCCGGGACGGCCTGAGGGGCCCGCGGGTGGCTGCGCTCCCTCGCCGGGCCCTGGGCCCGGGACTGCCGCGGAGCCCGGGGCGGAGCGGGGCTCCTGCTCGGCCGGCGGGCTCGGCACGGGAAGCGCAGGAAAAGCGGCCCAACACCCCCCTCTGCTGTCGGCAAACACCGCGGCACGGGCTCCCCGCGCCACCGCCGCTGCCCCGCGGAAAGCCCGGCAGGCCACCCCCGCAGCCCGCCGGGCTCACTCGTCCCGCTAAAGCAGGAAACAAGTGTGTATCAGAGGAGAGGAACAACCATCAGCAGCCTCTGCTCGTGGTCAGGAATACCTGAAGCCTCTGGCCCTCGGTAAAGCCAGGTTTGGGTTTAGACACACCTGGATTAAAGTCATGACAGTTTTTACTTAATAACATCCCTGCCTCCCCGTCCCCACAGGAAACAAGCTGCTTCTCTACAGAGTTACTCTGCAACGCAGCTGCTGCCAAATTTGTTCTTGCGGGTCGTGACTTCTTTGGACACGAGGCTGGTGGTCTGGTGTTGGGCTTTGTTTGCTGGGTGTGGAGGGCAGGAGGCTGTAAAACAAGGCAGATGCGTTCCTGTTTCATTGTCATGTTGGTTTTGGTCAGTTCTACATTGTGGCCTTTTTTATTTTAGATACATTTCAACATTTTAAAATAACTCTTTTGGTAAAAGAATGCTGCAAGTCTTTCTTCTTTCTATCCCCACTCCAAGCGCCCCACGCTGACTCTGCTCTTTCTTGTAAAACCTGCTGCAATGAGGACTTTTTTGATAATGCAGCCATTCTTGGCAGCACCCCTAAGCCACGAGGGGTGTCTTCCAACTGCAACATTCAGGGCCTGGGAGGTGGCACCTCAGTGAGTCTTGAGGAGCTCCACTGAGCTCATGGTGCTGCAGCTGCTGCAGGTCAGTCTGGGACAATTTTCCCTTCTCCAGGAGGCTCCTGACATGGCTCACCCACAGTTCACGGCTTCTCCTTGATGGCTTGTTATTAAAACTGTACAAATACGAAATTCTTCCTCCTATTAATCAAATCAGAAAGAAGGTCAACCGGGTTCATTTTAGATCAGTCTGAAGCGAATGTTTCTGGTAGTTTGGTTTTCTCAGCAAAATGAAAGAATTTCCCTGAAAGAAGTCTGAAGCCAGCCAGGGCTTCTTTGTACTTGTATTTAACTCTGCTGTCTCAAGCAGTGGTGTGACTGTCTGCTGACTTGGGGTGACATTTGTAAACGTTCTTCTTTAGTCCAAACCAACCTTTTTTTAGTGAGTAAATGATTGGTCCTGCCATGCCCCTGAGCTCTATTCCTATACTAGCTAGAGATGCCCAAATGTCACCCAGGGTCAGCTCGTGACTTTGGCATCATGTGCTCTTGCCCCAGACAGGCAGAAAGGCAAGTGTATGATTTCTAGACAGCTAGGAGAGTTGTCTTCCAAAAATACATTAAGAAATCCTCAGCTGCCACCCAGGTCTAGCTGTTCAGGAGAAGGGACGAGCAAGAGGTCCAGAACATGAGCCAAGGTCTGGATCTGCCCTTCTATGCTTCCACCACTGTAATGTGAGCATTTTTGTCTGTCCTGCCAAGAGGCAGGGCAGATAGTGTTCCTCATTCATTAAAAAAGGCAAATCAAGGTCCCATCAGATGCACTCCAGTTAGGGACTGGGCCAGGGATCTCACTACCTTTGAAAGGTGAGATACATGAAATAAACAAAAAAAATCTTCCTAACAGCCCGCTCCGGTTCCTCTCTACTAATTATATTTCCTGCAGCCAGACCTGAGTTCTGCATCCTGCTTCAGGGATCTTAAAATTCCTACTGATTTCAGTGGGACTGGGCTCAAGCTGCCAGACCAGCTCCCCGCTGGAGCAGGGAGCTGGTCCCCGGGTGGCCGCTGTCCCTGTGTGCTGCAGCGGGGCTCCCCAGCCCCCAGGACAGCATATTCCTGGCTGTACCAGAGCAGAGTACATCGTGTTTCGTCCTTGCAAAAGGTTGTTATAAATGGTTTCATTTCAAGGGAGCTCAATTAAATCTGGGGACTCTTGCAACAAGTTCACTCCTAATTGTGGCTCAGAGACTTTGCAGTAGTCAAAAGACAAATGGATGGTGAGGAAAAAAAGCAAACAACAGCAGGCATTTCCATGGTGTCCTCTTTGCTGCTTATTAGCTGTGCCCTGTCACGTACTGAGTACTTTGAGCACTTCACCTGTCACTTCCAAGACTGTCACATTTCTCTTCCTAAGTTTCCATGTCTTTTAGGGAAGAAGCTGAGTACACCACCTGCCAAAGGCACCGTCCCATTGCCTTTGGGAGACAAGAAATTTTGAAAACAGACATTGCTGCACCTGAAACTGACCTGCAGCTTTTGAACCCTTTCCCCAGGCCATAGATCAGTCCTCACTGATGACTTCTAGCTAAGCACGGTAATGCAACCCACAGGACATCAGTCTGGCAGATGCTTTTTAATGGAACCTGATTGTCCTGAGTCCTGAGAGTGGCCTGGTTTCTTGGGGATTACAGCTGGCCTTGTTTCAACTGTTGTCTCAGCTGAACGTGATTACCAAAGTCAGGTCAGTTCTGGGAGTGGGTGGTCTCTGTACAAGCCAGTCCTCACAGTGAAAACCAGCAGGTTTCTCCTTCCTCCCAGTGCTGGTGCTGGCCCTGGAACTGCCTTTCTGCAAGTCAGAGTAAGACCTTTACTTTCCTTTTCCCATTTTCTCCAGCTATAAAAATACACCTGTGGATAGGATTATCATAAACAACAATGTCATTAAATTGCGCCTTGGTCTTTGCTGCTTTGTTTGCAGTGACTCACGCTGCAATTCTTGCAAGTACGAGTGAAACAGGAGCCAGCATTCAGCAACCACAGTCCTCGCTCATCCCTCTTCTAAATGCTGACCCCCCAAGGCAGTGGGGAAAGACTCTCCTGTTGATGACCCAGAGACACAAGGTCCCTGAGCATCTCCTCCTTCCATTCAAGCAACAGCAAACTGGTTGCTGGTTCCCTGCCAGCTTTAAGCAGTGGGTTTTGTCCTTTGGGAGCAGTTCCATGTTGTGTTTCAGCAGCCTTGGTGCAGGGGCAAGGCTGGGCCAAGTAAGGAGTTGGGCTGGTTTCCCCCCTCCTTGTTTCCCAAGCCCCTGTGCCACCGTGCTCACGTGTTGTGTCTGGGAGCGGGTGACAGCTCACATAATGCAGACTGGCAGGTGACCACGGGAAATGCAGCACGGGTCACGTCTCTGCAAGCCAGGCTCAGCCTAAGTCTCCCAAGATGCGTCATTAAGACTCTTAGGGCTAAATCCCTCCCTGCCTAAGTGCAGCCGGCAGCAGCCCTGCAGCAGGGATGCGCTCAGCCCCCACTCGTGCCCAGATGCGGCCACTGCTCTCTGCATTGGTAAAACAACCTGTCAAACTCCTTGTTTGTGAGCTCTCCTTAACCAGGGCTTAACCTTCCAAGAGCCCAGAGCAATGGTAAAGATTTTACCTTTCTGTACCTGAGAGCAAGATGTGTGTCTGGAGAGCAAGACCCTGCCAGGCTCCCATTGTCAGGAGCTTGTGACCATCCAGCAGCTTTGAGGGCGCCGTGATCTGGGAAGTGTCACTTAGAAAAAACAGCTCTTGCACAGCAAGGCTTCACACCACCCTGGACCCAGTTAAGCACTTCTCCCTGCCTCTTACAGGCAGGGAAAGGGAACAGCGATGGGAACCTGGCTGGCCCTTTGCCACAGACATGGTACAGCCTGCCTCTTGCCTCCCCGTGTGCCGTGCCTTTGCTGGGAGCCAGCACTGGCAGGGGGAAAGGCGGGCCTTTGGGTGGCCATTCCCCATGGCAACTCTTTTACCAAAACAGCCAGCACTACTCAAGCTTCTCTCCCACAGCTGTCCCCACGTGTACCCAGCCCCATCCTAACTCCACAGCTCTCATCACTTGCCAGTCAGGTCCCAGCCACCCAACCATCTTGCATTTGTCTCTCCCCATCCCTGTCTTTCCTTTCCCTCCGAGATCATTACTAAACTGGTCTCACCAGTCTCCATCTGGATTTCCTGCTGGCTGGAGGCAGGTCCTCACACATGCCCTGGGCAGGCCTATTTCTGCCCCATTCCCTTGCTCCCCACACCAGAGAGCATTACACCCTCCCAGAGCAGAGGCAGGACACCCCATTGCCTGGCAAGGCAAGTGACAGCAGCTTTCTCACCATGGTGAGAGGGAGGCCTTATCCTTTCTTTCGCTGTGAGAAAAAGGTAGGAATAACATGCACACCCCCTCCAGACTGAGCAGACACCCTCGCAGTATCGCCCTGCTGCCCGCAGCAGCATCGATGTAACGAAGGGCCTCGTTTCACACAGACAGCAGCTTCGGAAACATTCAGTAATTAGTGCCAGAGACAGCAAAGCTGAGAGCATTCCTGCTTATTAAATCCCCAGTTCCTTGGAGTTAAGTAGCTGCCTGGTGGCTTCCCGCACAGGGCAGGGGCAGGCAGGGGACCAGGCTGCCCCAGCTCCCTATCTGCCCTCCTGCCCACACCCCGGCCACCACGCTCAGCCCTCCACCCTGTAGCAGGGTGCCCTGTCCCCACTCTGAGGAGCTGTGTCCTTTCAGGCTGGAGATGGCCATGTGGTCAGTGCCCAGCAGCTGCAGCATCTCCAGCTGGGTGGGTGCTGGGCTCTGTTGCCTCTCCTCCCCAAGGATTTCTGCAGCGGTGGGGACCGTGCCCAGACCCAGCACCCTGTGACTTTATGAACAAGGCAGGTGTGTTTGTGGGGTGGCCTGGAGACTGTAGGGGAAGATGTGGCAAAAGCTGTGCTTGCTTTTCTCCTGAAGGCTCTGCTGTTACACATGGGGCTGCTCTGCCCAGTCATGGTTTCATTTCTGGGTACACACAGATCAGGGCTGGAGCACAAGAGGCCCTTGGCCTCTGTGAAAAGGTTCATACAAATGTTTTTTAACTCTCTGGGGAAATAAGTGATCAAAGCCATCCTTCAGAAGTTATAGCTGTAGGACACTGCCAAAGTGCCTGTGCTTGAGACCAGCTGGATGGGTATTACTGCTACGAGGACATTGTTTTAAGTAACTCAGAGGTGGGTTTATGCCCTCTGGAGAGGAAGAAGCAAAGGCAGGGATCTGGCTACTGTCATCCACCTCCTGTGGGGGGTTGGTGAGAAGGTGGGGCCAGACCCTTCTCGGAGGCACATAGCAAGAGGCAACATGCACAAATTGCAGAGGGAAGTTCTGGTTAGGGAGAAAGAAGAATATTCACCACGGAGATAGTGAAGCCCTGGACCTGTTACCTGAGGAGGTGGTGGGATCTCTGCTCTGGGAAGCACTTACAGCTCACCTGGACCAGCCCTCCGCTACCTACTCAGTTTTGCAGATCAGCTTGGCTCTAAGCAGGGGCTGGACAGGAGGCTCTGCCTAGAGCTGCTTTGTGATTCTGATATTTCTGCAATTAACCCAAGAGTTTACTGATACACCACATCACCAAGTGCTCCAGCACTCATGCCAACAGGGCAGTGTTGGGTCAATCCCTGGGACTCCCTAAAGCAATGCCTTAAACCAGTTTCAGGATCTCAGTCTCCCCCACTTCCATGAGTACCCCAGGCAGCCGCAGTTCAGAGCAGACCTGGATTTATTAACCAGGGGAAATCATGGGATTTCAGGCAAGAAGCTTTGGTCCATCTCACAGGTAGGTTTGTCAGCCAAGGTGTCTGAATCTTGAGTTGTGTGGAGGAGATGACAGCAGAAGATGGTTCGGGGACTTGGCAGTCTTTTTTCTGTGACATGGATGAATATGAGCGACTGACAGAGGTGCTGTGCAATGCTGGGCCCAGCTGCGTATAAAAATACTCTGTTCCATCCGTCTCCACATAATAAACACATTAAAAAGGAACAAGGTGTGTCTCCAACTGTCTCCAAGGCTTTACATGGGCCAAGCTACATTTTTTTTACCTTTTTACAACAAATGGAAGTAGAGCAGTGGGTTGGTTTCAGGGGAGCGAAATGAGTGGGAGGCAGAATATCACATCCTATTTCCTCTTTTAAACACTTGGCAAGGGAACGAACTTTCCATTCCCATCTGGCACAAGCAGACTAAACGCAGGTTCCTTTCTGATAGCCATCTGCACTCTTCTGCTACCTTTTCCCATCAGTCTTCTGCAGGCAAAATGCAAACCCGCACACTATTTAAAGATTCTCGAATTCAGGGAGTGTGACAAAATGATCCCTTTTAGTTACCTTCTTTCCAAGTCACCGAGCTTCTTGTGCCAAGCCAAACAATAACCCGGTTAATCAACAGGCTCAGGACATGAAAGCAACTCCATTTCCTATTTGTGAATGCACAGATGTTGTTTATCTTGGATCTCCCCTTGTTGGTCCCCCAGGATTAAATCACAGGCCTTTAGGTGGAGCATGATTGCTTTTCTATTGAAGCAGCTCACAGCAAGGCTTGGCCAGCCCCACTGCTGTATCATCCTCCTTCCCATCTCCCTAATGCTGGCTCTCTCTGCTGGTCCAAGGGCTCCCCACAAGAAGTGGGGTGTGGCACTTGGGGGCATGGCTTCAGAGACACTTGCTGACGAAGAGCCGGGTTATCTCTGCAAGGACCTGCCCCAGGCACACCCTCAGGACGGTGGGGCTGATAGTTCTTAAGACCCAGGCGAAGTTGGGTGAACACTGGCACTGATAAGGGAAATGAGCTTCCTTGCAGACACAGATGGGGGGCCTGATCCCTGTGCAGCTCCCTGTTCAGCCAGCCAGCCCCACCTTGCAAGCCTGGCATGGTTTTGGCCAGGTCAGGGAACATCATATTTCAAATGAGGTGCTGGTTTTGGTGTGGTACTGCTATGAGAAAGCCCTCCCTTGTTGGGCCTCTGTGCCATCCCTTGCTCCCAGGTACCGCAGCTGAGCTGCAGGTTTTGACTTTGTCCAACATAACCCAGGGAATCTATTGGCTCGTCTGCGAGCAGGATTGGCCTCCACGTGTCCTGTGGTGGTGACACCCTGTGGTCCACAGTCAGGTGAGTGGGACGATTCCTCCTTCATACAAACCAAGATGCTCTGAAAGTCCAGGGACATTTTCCACTTGATGCCAGCTCCTGCCACCTCGCTCAGCCCTGGCGGGAGGTGGGGGCTGTTAGTTCTCCTGCCTGCTTATGTAGCCTTTAATTTCAAGTGGAGAAGGCCATCCTCCACCTTCCTTCCCCATGCCTGTCAAACCTGGCTGGCATGGCCTCATCTGCAAACCCTCCTGTAGGGGTGGCTGCACCGTGGCGGTGTCGGCGATGCTCACGCGCGGAAGCCATGGAGCATTTTGAGAGGGTTCCTGTGGGACGAGTGCCACTTCTTGCAGCATTGGTTGTGACTGCACTCGCAACCTGCCTCCTCGGCTGCCAAGTGCTCTTTTGCAGAGGGGGGAGCCATGGTGATAGTTTTCCATATTGCAGAAACACCCCGACTGCAAGACTAAGCTGGTGGTGGCTGAGGCTGTGTTTGGAGACACCTTCCCACCCACAAACCCTCTGCTGCCGTCTGCCTGCCGAACGGGAGTTCCCCCCCGCAAACCCGGCAGGCAGGCTTGCTCCGCAGCTGCGAAACGCCGAGCAGCCCCGCTCGGCGCACGGCGGGGCCCGTCCGTCTGTCGGTACCGAGGGCAGATGGGTGCGCACCGCCCGGGGCCGCTCCCGCAGAGCCCGCGGCGCGGGGATGTTGCAGGGCCGGCCGCTCCCGGTAGGGAGCGCGTCCCGCACGCCGCAGGACGAGGAGGAGGAGGGAGTGGAGAGCCATGGATCGGGGCCTCGGCAGCGGGCCGCTTTCCCTGCTCCCCCAGGCACGCTCTAGCGTGCCTGACACCGGTCCAGAATGACTCGGAGACCTGGACGGGCGTCAGCTCGTGCCGCCGGTTCACGCTCTGGACGCAATTTTCCCCTAAGATGCTTTCTGCAGGAATTTCAGAGCCCAGGTTTCAGTGGCAGGCGGGGGGCCGCTTCCACCTCTGGGCACAGGGTGGCATGGGGACACCACGTGTCCTGGGTGCCCTCAGCAGCCGGGAGCGATACCCGCAGCGGGGCAAAGGGGGTGGGTTTTGTCCTGGTGCAATTGCACTGAAGTCCGTAGAAGTAGAGGTGGGTGAGCAGAGAATTTGTCTCTACTTTAGTGGCATGACTGAGCTGTCTGATTACAATTTTTCAACAGCAGTGACAGATACAAGATAAAGCCCATCCCTTCCCCTGCGGGCTGGCCAGACAATGGAGCTGCCAGAGGACGGGAGCCACCAGGCTGCTTCCTACCATGGGAAGTACCCGGAGCTGTGACAGACAAACCACTGTGGCTCTTCCGGGGGGCCTCGCTGGATGAAGGGGTTACACAGTGAAGACTGTGTCCCACTCCCGTGTGTGTAACTATATGGGATGTGATGAGCTGGGGCCAGGATCCTTTCCCTGCTGCTTTGGGAACGGTAGGAGTAGTGGTGGATGGGGGAAGGGAGGAACCATCCTGCCACACGGTTATTCTGGGCAGTGGATCGCAAAACAGGGATTGAGAAGTCTCACCCGAGAGCAGGAACACAAATCCTCATTGGGGCCATGTTGCAGCCTTTGAAAAGGGAGGGAAGAGCTGCTGCTGAGTAGGCACAGGACTTCAGAGCTGAGCTACTTTAGCTATTCATTCCTCGAGTCCCCAAAGAAGCAATTAGTGCATCGATCCCTGTCTTAGTGAGCTCTCGGAGCAGAAGGCAAAAGGATAACTAGCCTCCACTCTTAAGTAGGAAGCTGAGGATTTTATGGGATTACTGCTTGCTCCTTGACAGATGTAGGTCCCCTTAGGTCAGAGTTGAGGTCGGTGCTGAGCATCATGGTTTGATTTAATAGGCACCCGTAAGAAACTTTCATCAGGACAGGGATGGGACGGGCCAATGACCACAAGGGACTGTTTCACACCTGTGTGCATGCAGGACAGAGTGTGGAGATGAGCACTGCTGAGACCCATGTGGTCAGAGTCCCTCACTCCCAAGTGCCTGGATTTTCTCCCCAAGCCTGCACCTACCACAAACCCAGAGGAGCTGGATGCCTGCCAGGAGCCAGACCACCCAGCACATCCTGGTTTCAAGTTGTCCTCTGCCCCTCATCTGCAGTGTAGCCATAGCTCTTGCTAAGTCTGGCTTTCATCCAACAAGTAGAAGGGCTTGGGGCTCAGTGCTGGGTGAGCAGCTATCCCCCTAAATCAGTACTAAACTTTCAGCACTAATTTTCTGCCCTTGGTCCTTTCAGCTCTTTTTAACAAAGCTGACCCTGCTGGGGAAACTCCAGGGGCTGCCATGCACCCACGTGTTCAGCCTCTCCCATGCTTTTTGGTGGGGACACAATGGTTTACCTGCCCTTACAGCAGCCAAAGCTAGAGCACTGGCTCAGTTCTATTGAGACAGATGTGCCTGACATCGAGAATGTTAGTCCTCCTTTGGTGCAAAAATAGTATTACCGGTGTAAAAGCTGCTCTGTGCTGTGATAGCAGCAGTCACAGCTTTAATTACAGCGCCAGAGCCAAACAAGTACAACAGCACAGATGAGATACTACAGAAGCAATAAATTCCACCAGTCAGCTCCTGTGTTTTGGTGCCTTCTTGATGCTTGGATTTCCATGTTGCCTCTCCCCCTCTTAGGCAGGGGACTTATCTTGGTGTTTCTCATGCTCCTGCTTTCTCCCTGATGCTTGCAAGTGACCTGCCAGAAACTGGGAAGGGGTGATGTTGCCTCTAGGGTCAACTCTTCTCAGGGAACTACTCATTTGACCAACAGATTTAAAAAGGGAAATAAATACCAGTGTTAAAAAAAATACACTCTGTTAAAAAAAAAAAAAAAAGCCACTGTTAAGAAAACATACCCTGTTAAAAAAACTAAACCCATCAATAAATAAAATTCTAGGGTGATGAAGAGGGGAAATGCAGTGATTGAGTAAAGGATTCAATTTTTAAAATTAAATCTTCCATACCCCAATTCCAGCCAAAAGGCATTTCTGTTCCCTTGACAGAATATAAATATTAATCCAGACACTCATTGTTCTCAATGTGTCCTTTTGTATTGGCATGATCTGGAGCTGCATTGAGAGCTCACATCTTCTGCTGGCTTTCTTGAGGGTGCAGGGTGCTCGCTACAACTCCAGGGAGTCCAGCAAGGACACATCCTCCTGCCCTGAACATGGGGCTCTGCTGCTCATCCATGCTTTATCCGAGTGGATCTCCTGCAGGTGCCGTCAGGGTTCAGCAGAAGGATGGAAAAGACACCTCTTTCTGCAGGAACCAGAAGGGGATGCTGGTGAGACACCTACACCATGTGAAGTCCACATCAAACACCCTTCCCTGGGGTTTTGAGCCCAATTGTCTCCTGGAATTTTACCTTATTGCAAAACGGCTCTGAAATTCTGCCCCTGTGGTGAGAGCGGTGGGCAACAGAGAGGGCCAGGGAAGAGCCACGGAGACCAGCCACGAATGACAGACGTGCCCAGGAAGACTGCAGCCTAGGTGGGGATGTGTCCCAGGCAGGGCTGGGTGAAACAAGGACCAGGCATTGGGTGAAACACTGGCCAGGGAGGACATGGGGCTAACGAGCTGTGCCACCTGTAGCAACGGAGAGGAAAAGAGAGGAAAACCGTGAAGAAACCAAGGTCATCCTATTTTAGGTTTCTTGAGACAGAGAAGCCATGTCCTCTGTCATTTCCTCCTATTGCCAGCCCTTCCACTCACCTCCTGGTTATCCACAGGAGCTGTCCCCACCCTAGGAAAGGCCCCTATTCAGAGAAGTCCTTAAGCATAAACCCAATTATCAGGACAAGATTAAGGTCTTTGCTGAATTGGGCCTGCAGAGCTGGATGGGAACCAGCTGAGCCACCCCGAGCCAGCCTCACCAGAGGCTCCAAACTCGGCTCCAGCACGGCCCCTTCCTTCCTGGGGGGTCAGTGTAAAATAAAACCAGAGGCAACCTTGCAAAAGCAGATCCAATTCCCAGGCCCTTAGCAGCCCATCTGGGTCCGTAAGATCAAACCCTGTGCTCTGCCAGCTATATCCATCCTTCTTGCTTTTCAACACAGAATATGGACCCTATTTTTCCTCTCTGCTCTCCAACCCCCTTCACAACCAGGCACACAGAGCATGATGGCCAAACGCTGAGTGGCCTTCTCAATCACTGTCTGAAAGTCACTGTGAAATGCAATGCTATGTGGAAAGTGGCTGGAAAGAATGACACTGCGAGAGCCTATTTTTTTTCCAAGGAAATAAATAGATTGTGTGCCACGAGCACGGAGAGGAGAGGGCTTGTGCCAGGTCATGCACAGGTAGGACCATGCAGGGACAGCCCGGAGTTTGTCTGAGCTGCAGTCACCACCTCTTAGGAAGATTCTGCTGGGCAGAGGCAAATGAACTGTCTCTGGTGGTGCCACCAAGGTGGCAGCCTGCAGGTGGCAGCTGTTTCAGCTTGTCTGCAGCATCCCTGGGCATTCAAACTTTTTGCAAGGGGGTGATGAAACGTGGTGAAGCAAAACAAGCTACTGCACACTGTGTGTGGAGGAACCCAGAACTGGGGAGAGGCTGACCACCTCTCAGCTGAGGAGGGGGGACTTTAATGCCCAAGGTGCTGGCGGGATGTCAGGCAAGCCGGAGCTCGAGGCCTGGCTCCAGCATGGTTGCGGTGATGGCCTGGATTCAACTATTTCAAAGGGCACCGGACGGTCAAATCAAGCCCCAAATTTAAATTTGTTAAAATAACTTTTTGCAAAACATTAGGATGGAGAGAAATATTTCCATGGTTTTGTTTTTAAATTCCAAGTGGGAAGAGTTTATTTTTTCACTAGGAAACTTTCCCTGTAGGATTCGCAACATTGGCTGGGAGACAAGAGCCAGCGAGCTCCGCTCCCGAATGGAGGTGACCCAAAGGGTGACCCCGTGGTGGTCACGTCGCCTCGTGCAGCCTCAGTTCCCCCTTGGAAAAGGGATGTGGCAACGTGCATGGCTGCAGAGGGGCTGGGATGCCAGTGTGGCCAGCTATCATGCGGTCAGCCCGTGCCGAGTGGGATCGAAATCTGGCCATGTAGTGTCTCGTGTTTGCTTGGAGGCAAATGCAATGAAAACTCCTACATTGCAAGCAGATTAGGGGAAAGTATGGGGAATTTACCAATCTCCTCGGCTCTGCTTATGCACACATGTCTTCCGTGGGGATAGAGATGGGCTGTCCTTCACCATCACTCTGTTCCTGATGGATTGCTGCTGATTTGGAATGTACAAGCTACCACTTGTTTGTCCTCTGTTGGTTTATGCTGTCCTGAAAAGCAAAATATTTTAGAGATTTATAAAATTAACTGAAGGCAATAAAAAAGGCACGAGGGCTCATCTGGTTTCCCTCAGCTCAGCGCCCTGGAAAGCCCTTTACCCCAGCTGAGAGCCCAAGTGCTGCTGTTCCTGCCCCCAGGTAACTGGGGAGTCCCCAGTGTTTAGTGCAAAAACACACAGCAGTGAAACAGGGACTTGGCGAACACTTGAGATGAGGGAACAAGGGGAAATCAGGGCTGGTTGAGCTCCATTTACTAGAACTGGCTGAAAACAAAAGACAAAAAAATACCCATTTGAAGTGCTTGTATCTTGCTCCTCTCAAGGGAGCAGAGAGAGAGCACAGGGGTTCATTCTCATTTGCAATCAAAGACTTTGAGCTGATCCCATTTTATTCTCTACTCCCATGTTCTGCTCTGTGGTTATGGGGCCACAGATGGCAGGAAACTCCTCTTGCTTTGCTCCCTGAGAGAAGTGAGGACTGGGCATTTTAGGACTGAGATGGAATGAAAACTGATTGCTTGGACACACCATTTCCACGGTGGCAGCTCAGCAGCTCAAGGGTTAATTTGGCTCCCTCAGTTTCAGCCTAGACATTGCTATAAAGGCTTATCCAAAGGGGAAAGCTTGTTCTCAGCAAGGTGGGAGCTGCAGGTACAACAGCCCCCCCTGCTCACCTCTGCAGCCCCAGCTTTTCACACCTGGCTGGGGCAAGCAAAGCAGAAGGAGGCACAGCTGTCAGAGGACAACTCCCTGCATGGAGAATGCCCCCCCCCCTCCCAGGCTTGTAACACAACTCCCATCCCTGGGATACCTGGATACCTTCAGCAAGGCTTCCCCCAAGGGTAGGGCCAAAGGTGTGGCGTTCCTGGTACACAGCTCACCCGTGGAACCTCACCCTGGTGGCGATGTGGGCTGTGGAGCCACCCCGATGCAGGGAAGCAGCCAAGGGCAGCTGATGGGAATCACGGGAGGTGCGCCTTTGCTTTGAAAAGGACTATTAACGCGCTCAGGGTTAATCACGCGAATAAATCTTGCCGTGGATTGGTGCCAAAGTGAGCAATAAAAGCACCGATCCCTAGGCCTCCCGATGGGAATTGGCCAGGGCCAGGGCCCGTGTTCTCACCGAGTCGTTGGGAAGTAATCTGCGTACTCAGCGCACAGACACCCAGGGATTTTGTTCCGTGCCATACCCCCCACGCCCCCTGAAAGGTGCTTATCCAGGTGGAAACTCAAAACTATCTTCCTGTGCCAGCCAAGATGGCAAGGCAGTGTCCAGAGGACACAGGCAAAGGGCTGATCTGAGCTGCTTTTTGTCAGTGGTGGCTGCAGGAGCCATGGAGGGTGGATGGAGGAGAAGGTGAGCCCCAGTCCTGGCCCTTGACCTCCTTCAGGGACGCTGATGTATCAAAAATTATATACTTAAAGGAATGAGCTTCCCAAGGAGGGAAAAACCTTGAACCTCAAGCCCTGCTGATTGTAGGAGGGCATTTACAGAGACAATTTGGAATGCCTGTTGCAAGAGGGACCTGCGGTTTGCACTGGGTTTCCCTTTGTACAGACAACACCAGGAAATCCATAGCAGGTATGTGTATGTTTGAGGGACACAGGCAGGGTTGCTTTGGATGACACATCCCAGGGAATTGAGCTATGGCCCCATCTCATGTCCCACATTTTAGCTGCACATGGTGGGAGATGAAAGCATTTGGGGCAGGCTGCAAAGTTAATTTGAAGAGACTTGACTGAAGCAGCACCCTGTCTCTCTCCTTCTCCCAGAGTGATCTCCCAGCCCCTGTATGTACCACCAGGCACTGACTTGGACCATTCAGCTTCAAAAAAGTGTGTTATAAGTCAAGTCTTTGTGTTCTCTTAGTGCAGAAATCAGCAAAGACAGTCAGTGTGAATGTGTGTGTCCCAGGGGATGCAGCAGGGAGAGGGGGTCTGGCTGGACAGGCCAGCAAAACACAGGGAAGCTGTTTCCTCAGCACTTTGGAGACTTGGTTGTCTTCTTACTCCTCTCCCTGGCTCCAAACCTTGTTATCAGGAGGCTCGAGGAGGGCAAAGGGGCTTGCGCACCAAGTCTACTCTGCTGCCTCCCTCCCATTAACCTTGTGGAAGGTGACTGGTGGCCCTTTGCAGGGAGCTCACTCACATCCACCTGAATTTCCGCACACTTGCAGAGGCTCGATCGACTCCTTGTGATTCATTTTAATCTGGCACAAAGCAGCAGCTTGCTGAAGCCTGATGTGAAACACCCACATACACTCACATTATATAATATGAATCTAAGAAGATTAAATTATCCGGTCTGAGGAAACGCATGCACGTATGGACGTACACATTTATTTATACACAGTCTGCAGGGTAGCTGAGGGCAAAGCCTCCCGTCAGATGCACTGAACTTGTGCTTTTTTAGCACTTAAAAAATGGGACAAATAGTGTGTATTTGGCCGTGCATAGGCACGTGTGTGAAGCACGGCAGCAGCTGTGTCCTGCGTTTGAGGGAAACACGAGAAGCGTTTGTAACTGTGTACTTGGTTATCCACTGCGTTGGCAAAGTCTGAGCAGCAGCATGGAGCGACAGGTGGAATCCAAACAGTCCCGGCACTAAACTTCACCTGTCAGCGTACAGCAACATACCGCTCCCTGGGAAAGCGGACAGAGCAGGGAACTGTCCCCAAAAGCCCCGAGCATCTCTCAGCAGCCTTGGAGAGGCCGACCCATCCTGTGGCCAAGAGCCCTGCCCTGCAGGCATGTGCCTCGGGGCATAGCCCGTTTCTCAGGCTGCACAAACACGAGCAGATCGATGCACAGTGTCGGGACTCACGATGAGTTTGGGGTGCCCAGGCCTTTCACCCAAAGATGCACTTTGCCTTCCAGAAGTTTCATGTTGGGAGGGGAACGCGGGAAGTGCGCTTCACCTACAGCTGCCCACGGTGCTCACGCTGCCCGGGCAGCGGATGGATTTGCCTCTCTCTCTCTTCCTGCGCCTTCCCGTCATTGATTCACGTTGGCTTGCTAAATATAGCTTGGCCCCGTGAAGCTGCTCGCTCAGCTTTTACTCCAGCCAGAGGTGCGGGGCACGGAAGGTGCTGGCAGGAGCGGGGCTGGGCGGCCGCTGCCGCTTCTCTGGTACGTGCCGTCTCTGGCCGTGTCCCCGGCCACCCCCCGCCATCACCACCATGAAGGGGGTGGCTTTGAGGCCCGCTTAGTGAGACCCAGCCCCAGTCCCAGTGATGCTCTGGGTACCGCCGGTACGTCCCTCTGCGGCCGGCAGCGGAGGCGAGGGGCCGCATCCCACCTCGGCTCGGGGGTGAAACAGCGGGAACACGCCTCTCTGCACCGGGAGCGCCCGGGCTGGGCCGGGGCCGCCACGGCCACCTGCTCCCGGGGCCTTGGGGACATGGGGACATGGGGACACACAGACGAACACGGGGACACACACACCTCCCCCCGCAGGCGGCGCGCGCCGAGGCCATTCATGAAAAAGTTGACGTCAGGCGGGTGGGCGGGGCTGGGGGCGGGCCACGCCCCCGGGGCCATTTAAGGCAGCGCGGCGGCGGGCGTGGGGCTCAGACCGGAGGCGGCGGCCGAGGCGCGAGGGAGTTTGGTCGGTCCCGGGCGGCGCCGCGCATCGTCTCGCCGTGTCCCGCAGCGCCTGGGTGCCCCTCCCGCCACCCCCCGCCCGGGGCAGCCTCCGCCGGGACTTCATGTCTGTGCTGTGCCCCCT
>VZTI01001118.1:944532-1246019 GCA_013397865.1 Struthidea cinerea | reverse complement strand
GGGGGATGGCGGCTCTGCCGTCGCGGGGTGCTGCCGGGCCCGGGGGGCGCTTGAGGCCGAGCCCCTTCAGCCGCCCCCCTGCCCCGGGAGGCGGCGAGGCAGCGGGACGGCGAGGGGCCCCGGGGAGCGGTTCCCACGGCGGGCGGTGTGAGCCGGGCGGTAGCGGGATGAGCCGCGGGAGCTCGCTTCACTTTCTCGCGCTGGAAATGCCATTAAGGCTGTAAAAGCCGAGCTGGAACTGGCCCCGCGCGCTCCGCCGGTGTGGAAGTCCCTGAGGTTGTAAAATAAGCCAGCGGGATCTAAAGCATGCCGGCTTGAAAAATTAAAAAAAAAGAAAGAAAAACCAAAACCCCCGCGCTTGCACTTTATTTACTGTGGTTTTTTTAAATTCAGCCTCCGCCGCGGGGCAGAGCTGGAGGAAGCGGAGTTAAAAGCGAAGCGCTGCTGCCGGAGCGGCCCCGAGTGTGCTTGAGCTGGGCTCTTGGGGGGAGAGCCGGGGAGGTGCTCCTAGGGCATTGGATGTAGCTCTGGCTTATGAGGTACTGAGCTTTTTCCGCTGCCTTCCAAGGGGGGGCAGGAAGGAAGGGACCAGAAAAAGACTGCCTACAGCCTCTGCTGCTCGCTTTGCCGCTTGACTCGTGCTCCGTCCTCCCGGAGCCCCTCAGATCACTGGAATGCTGTCTTTTGTCTCTAGCTCTGATTATCTGAGATCCGCTGAAATGACTGAAGTGATGATGAACACCCCAGCCATGGATGAGATCGGACTAAGCCCCCGCAAGGATGGGCTGTCGTATCAGGTAAGTGCTTTGCTGGCAGTTGAGGCATTAATCCTATGTGGAATTGCCTGGGCTAGACTGTAAGCTTGGTCTAACGTACCTTTCCATAGCCTGACCTAATAGTAGGTCTTGCCGTAGTGAGAACTAGTCAACAGAGTGGAATGTTTGCTTGGCAGGAGATGGTTGTCTAAAATACCATTCGATATCAGTGTGGGTTGGCAGAGGATTCCGTTGTTTTGAAGTGACCGAGCCCACACTCATTCAGCATTCCCGGGGCTCAGTGGGAGATGGGTTAAAGAAGGATTCATGCCACTCACTGGCCTGAGAGGGCTCTTGATATCTTTGTAACACAGCACAGAGTTGATCTGCTGAGAGCAGGAGGATGCTGTTTATATGGCATCCACACCTATTTGGTCTAGTTCTTGGTTTTCCTGACTGATGTGCCCATTTGAGAGGGTTAACAGTCTTCTGTAGGATACAGTGAGGCCAGCCACAGCCTAAATGAGCCTTGAAATGTCACTGGAGATATCAGTACTTGGAGGCATGAGTTGCATTCATTCTGAAAGTTCTGAACAATGTAGTTAGCTATTAATCTCTAGATCAATGGCTGGGGTGAAGAAGTGATCTTCAACTAGATTGAGCCTTAATCCTTTAGTCTGAAAACCCCTTTCATTTCCTAGCCTGCAGTTAATCAAAGCACAGGTTAGGCACCTTAGCCCCCTAGCTCCATGGTTTCCTGCACTTCCAGGAGACTTGTTGATGAGATCTGCCACGGATGCTGAATGCTGGCAGATGACTTACATCTGCTCTGTACGTTGGGTGACTCTTACCGGCAGATCCAGATGCAGGGTTTGTCCTTTGCACATGTTACACAACCTGCACAGAGGCACTTGCTCTAAGTGTGCATTCAGATGAGGTGCTGTATGTTTGCATATTTACATCTGAAAAGGGAACTACAAGGCAGCAGCAGTGCACCGGAGCATGAAATCGACTGAACTTTGGGCCACGGCTCAGGCCTCCAGCAGAAGCCAAAGCTATGTGGAGGAAAAGGAGATGCATTCCTTCTTTTAGTCAGGATTCTAGACAACGTGTGTTGTGTGGTTTACAGCTGTGCTGTGCTTCGGGACTTGAGTTGGTGGGGAGTATACGGCCTCTCTCTCCTCTCTTACAGATGGAGTGCAGAGGAATGACAGTGGTTAGACCTGAAGCAAACTAACCTGCATATGATGTCTTTATGGGTCACCTTGTGAAGAGGCTTAACCCAGTCAGGTCAAAGGCTTCTACTTACCCATCCGAATTCGCAGGGAGAGGCAGAATCTAGGTGCCCTGCTTGTTCTAATGATCACTTCAGTGAGGCTCTTCCCCAAGTGCTAATGACCTTGATAAGTCTGCTTGGGCCAACTGAGGAACAGGCCTGTTTGGTTTTGTGTGGATCACCTGAACCTGAGCATGTGAGTCATAAATGCTGACAACTCATATCTGTGCAGGGCTTTTGCATCCTAGATCTATTTTCTTTAGTGGTCTAGTCATAGATTATTTTTTTCAAATGCCTGCAAGGACCTTCACCTTGATGTGAAGCAAACTGATGGCAGCAAGGGTAAAGGAGCTGAAATGCAAGAGTCTTACGGCACTAGCAGTGTGTGGGCTGTGTATGAGGTCTACCTCTAAATCAGGTTAGTGTAAAGAGGATTGGGGAGCAGGATCCAGCCTTCCTTCTCTGGCTGCTAGGCTGAGAATGTCACAGTGTAAGTCAGGGTAAGTTGAAAGCATCCTTAAAGGGTTGAAAACTCACCTAGAGACCAGCAAGCGCAAATCAGATGCAAATAGCACCATGAACTTTTTGTTCTACCTCAGACTTTGGCACTTTGTGCCTCATCTTGCTGACAGAGAGAGTTTGGTACATGGAAAATTGTATGCTTGTCTGCGAGTTGTAGTGCAATAACTTAAAACCAGACAGGGCTAATGGAGCATGACTGCTCCTACACTGAGGCTTGTTGTTCTAAGCTGCAGCATCTTCCTCCACTCATCTGCAGAGTCAGGCACTCACAGTGTAACAGCCCTTGGCTGGCTATGAGAGGCAAAAAATAAAAAGTGGAGCCAGAACTAGGAGAGGCAAACTTTTAGCTTCAAAAATTTCTCTTGTTCCTTTAGTAGAACTTGAATTTATTTTATTACAGAGATGACCTCAAACTGAGGTTCAATATTTCTGCCTTCAAGCTGTGTAGAGCAGGGACTGCCTGGGAGTTGGTCTGTAGGATGCTGCCTGTGAGACTGGGGGCTGCTTCTGCCACTGGAGGCAGTCATGAAACTGTCTGGACCAGAGGAGGTGGTACAGCACAGCAGCACTGCTGGAATTCTAGAGCACATCAGTACCTGCTGCAGACAGACTTGTCCTACCAAGAGTACTGTTTCAAAGTCTTTTTGCCTTTACTTGGAAGTAAACTGAGGAAGCAAGCTCATACCCTGAGTACAAACTTCAGCAATCTGATTCCTCTGCCTTGTGGAGTTCATTGAACTTCAGGGCTCCTCTCTGTCTCGGTGGTTATGAAGGGAACTTGGGTTGTTGACTTTTTTCTTCTGCATCTTCCACCCCCTGGGGTGTCTGTCTGTCCTAGACATCAGCTGAAGCTCTGCACTCCCCTCCCTGGTGAAGCACTGTGCCCTTTGCTGGGCTGGTCATCACTGCTCAATGGTGTGAAAACTCAGACTGCAGAGATAATACCAGTATTAACTGAGTTGCTTCCATAAGCTTAAGGCAAACATGCTTTCTCATCATGGGAATGCCCTTTTTCCAGTTAATATGCAAAATGCTTGTAAGCTAGTGTGCTAGCTTCAAAATCTTCCTCTGTAAGACAGCTTTCATAACTGTATTTGTGACAGCAAGCTGCTGTCTGAGCCCCCTGAAGATGGTCCAGCCAACAGATTTCAAGTGCCTGAGCAGAAGTCAGTGGTGAATTTGGGGCATGAGTCTCAGAACAGGGCAGCACAGACAAAACAGAAGATGTGACTGAAGAGATGATGTCATGCTGGGTCTTGTGCCTGCAGTGAGAAGCTATTTCTGGATCTTTAATAGATGTCCCATAATTCCCATGGGACTTACTAAACAAAAAACTCATTGAAATGCAGCTGATGGCTCAAGTTGCCCCTGCTACAAACAGATGTGGCTGTGGAGGGCTTCATGCACTTCCTGCCTGGCAATGTCCAGTGAGCCGGGCCGTTCCTGCTGCCAGCCAGAGCTAGTGCACTGTTTGCTGTTTCCCAGCCCTAGAAATACCCGTTCTTTGAAGAGCCTCATCAGCACTCTGCCAGCTTGTCCTCCACTGCTGTCTCCCAGCAGCACGAACAATGCCACTGAAACCGAGGCTGAATTAATCATTTCGTGGAGCTGCTGTCAAAACAGCGCCTTGACCGCAATCCTACCTTGCTTCTTGGAAGTGGAGCGGGGTCTGAGCACAATGGAAAATACTTTAATGCCCAAAGTGTGTGTTCTGAGCAAAGGCAGTGTCCTGAGTTGAGTGTGCTGCTTTGCTGCAGGCTGGCTGGTGACTCGCTGGTCCTTCAGGCTCCCGTGTAGGAGAATGGCCTGTGGGGGCTGAGCTTGCCTCATGCCATCAGCTGAGGTTTGGTTGTCATGGGGAGCTTGAGCTCTATAAGTCATGATCGCATCATGCTGGGATCTGTCTAGGTTAATCACAGCCACAGCTTGCTGGGAATCGCGTCAGAGTGGCTGAATCTGGGTAAATAGGCTTAAGGCTCTATCCAGTGGCTGTGCCAAAAGCTTGGTGTTGGGGCAGTCATTTCTGGTAAGTGCAACACCTCTTCACCAGCACTGGCTTCCCATGCTGAGGGGCTTGAGCTGTGTCTGCTGGATCCCTCCAATTAAATGACCACCAGTATGTTACTGGCCCAGGGGGTGTTGGCTCAATGGAAATTGAACTTCCTCTGTAATTGTTTTCTTGTGAGGTGCTTCATGTCTGTGCAGCCTTGATTTGTGCAGGGGAAGTCCTTCAGCAGAGCTGCTGCTTGGTGCTGTGGAAG
The DNA here is from genome assembly GCA_013397865.1 of Struthidea cinerea. Lineage (NCBI taxonomy): Eukaryota > Metazoa > Chordata > Aves > Passeriformes > Corcoracidae > Struthidea > Struthidea cinerea. The sequence goes on along the minus strand of VZTI01001118.1, from coordinate 1,241,205 downwards.
GTTTTGAGACCAGGCTGCGAAAAGGTGGTGATAGCAAGCACGGCTGCTAGACAAGATTAGTAGGCAGAGTCAATGTGTATTCCAGGGTCTGGGACCTAAATGAAGGCAGAAGCAGGATATGGGATAAACAGATCCAAAAGCAATCATGTTTGCAGCTATGCTGTGCACAAGTGTTCCACTGAAACCCAAACTGAGGACAGCAGCTCATTGGAACACCTCAGAGCATGTTTTTTCCCCCCTGACTTTGATGCCTTGTTACTCTGAGAGAAAATGGTTAGATGTTGGAAGTTTCCCTGACATCATGCCCTGAGACAGGGCAGTATTTCTGTGGCTGGGGAGTTGTTGTGGCTCATCCCCTTGAGTCACAGCTGCTGTGTACATACTTGGAGCTTGTTCTCGAGTCATGACTACTGTGAGTAAACGTATGCATTGTAGCTGGAGAAGTCCTCCAAAGAGGACACTGAGAGATGACGGAGATACTTCCTGAAATGAGCTTGCCATGCTTCTCAAGGGCAGTAAAATTTTATTTTCAGAACTTTAAATGCTGGTTTGGGATTTGGAATATTGGCTTGATACTGCTGAAGAGGCACAAAACTCAGCTCTTCAGTCCAGGGAGGATGAGTGAGATGTGTCCATCAGGGATGTGTATCCTGTACCTGAAGTGGGATGTCTCCTAGTACGGACTTTGCAGTCTTGTATAGTGCTACCACAATGAAGCAATGCTTTCCCCCAAACCAGTAACTTAATTTGGAAATATCTCATTGCTTTAGTCTCCCTGTAATACAATTTAAATAGTTTTCAGCCCCATGGGAGGGGAGACAAGCATTTTAACTATGGGTGTTGGTATGGAGTACACATGTGGAAGTTGTTTTGAGTTTACAAGTGTCACTTGGATTATGGTAGTGCTGAGCTAATCTTCTTAATTGTCTGACATCTCTCCTGCTTTTGGTGTTTCTCCATCTGTGTGAATGCTGAGAGAGGGTATGAGCCTCCCCAGGGCAATGAAAACTTTCCGTTCTTGTTGCCAAGACTTCATCTGAGCATAGCAGAGCTAGATCATCTGAAGCGGAGGCAAATATGATCTTCCTAAAATCATTTCAAGCTTTTGTTTCAAGTTCTGCTTTTCCCTGCCCTTTCCAGCTGCAAGGCAAGAATTTGGTCGATTTGTATGAGATCTGGGTAAGTTCATGAGGAGAGCAGTTCCCCAGACATAAATCCAGAGGGGCCTGTAAAAACCAGTCTTGCTGTTAGCAAGAAGCTGTGTTGAGTAGTGTAAGGAGCAACATACGTGTTCTCTGTGGGCCTAGAGGTGTTGGATGTGTCTCTCCATGGCCAGGATTTGGGGCTCAGCTACAGGGGGAGGCTCTGTGGAAGCAGTTGCAGCCCCTTGAGCTGTTATCGTGCAAGTGAAGGGGTGGAAGACACCTTTGAATTGCTGCTAAATTTGCTTTTAGGCAGCCATCGCAACCAGTTGGTTGTCACTTGTCCCCCATCAAGTGACCAGGTCAGCCAGGGGAAGGCATCTGCCACAGCTGTGTGCAGGGTGGCTCTATGTCATGAATGAGGAGCTAACCTGAGTCTGTTGCCCTCTTTGTGGGGTGGGAGGTGCAGTGTCTTGCTCCCATGCTCCTGAGCAGGGTAATGTGAGCAGAAAGGCTTGGAGGCAGGTTTTGCTGTCCTGGCTGCTGTGCCATAGGGTGCAGAGTTCCCAGGTCAGAGCTGAACTGCTGCATTCCCAGCATGGAGCTTGCTGCAAGTTGGGGAGGTTTTTTTTCTCCCCATTGTCTAAATCTGGAGTGGGAGCAGATTAGGTCTGTGGAACCAACAAATGTAGCATGGCACTACTGGAGCAGGGCAGACAGAGCTGGTTGGTGCTTGCTTGTCTTTTTCTAAAAAGAGGAATGGGGAGGTTGTTTGGGGTAACCTTTCCACTTGGCTTCCTCGGATGTACAGTTAGTCTTAAACCCTTTTTCCTTGGGCCCTGAGTGCTTGGTCTGCTGTCGCCCTGCCTGTCACATTGGAGGAAATCTGCCTTTCTGTATTTTTTCCATTGACTGTCCACGCCCCTTCAAAGTGCAGTTGCAACATCTCCCTTCATGCTGCCTCAACGATTAAAAAGCATGACTTAGTGGAAAAAATCCTGACCTTCTTGGGTTCGGCCTGTCCTGCAGCTGTTTGAGATAAGATTGTGCTTTTATTATTAAAAAAGCTGCTCACCACATTTTGTGGATATTTGTTTGTAAGGAAATGACTACTACTTAGTTTCTGGAAAAAAATCGGGCAGGCAATTTTCAAAGAAATTGCTCCAATTTGACCTAATGTGCTTAAAATAATAGCAGCCAAAGGTTAGTTTAATTATTATACTGCTATTTTTCTTGCATAGGAGGCTATTTTCATGACATTGTCAGCTTATGTAACCTCTTGAACCACACTTTTTTTTTCCATTGCAACCTTCGAAACCATGTAATGTCAAGGGTGTTTTTTTTCCCTGTCCTGGGTTTAGATAACTTGATGCTTAAGAGCCACTGACTGTACTTTCAGTAATGCATTGTGTGCCTTTGTTTGGGCAAGCAGAAGCCACAAAGCTCCAAGAAACAGTTGCTGTCTCACCGGTGCAGGGAGTGACTAATAGCAAGTAGCTCACAGTGTGATGCCCAGGTTGATGTGGCTGTGTTCAAAGGACCTCAGCTGCTCTTGTGCACCTGAAAAACGTGGATGGTGGGAGCTGGACTCTTGCACCACTGTCCCCAGGACCAGATAATGCACAAATCAGTTGCATGTGATCACTTTCTGTTATCTTGCCTGACTTTGCATTAGGTAGCAGCCCGATGGCTTTCTCGGCTTGGCAGTCTGGTTGCCACAAAGCTTTGGATGTGAGGGAGAAATGAGGCTGAACAGTAGAAGACTGAATATTGCCAAGGAGGTGATGCTGTAGTTAATAGTTGCTAGGCTGAAGAAGGAGTTGATAAGATGTTATTTCACTTTCTGTGGCCAGGGCTTCCCAAGGTGGTGATTGGCACAAGGAGAATGAGGCTTCATGGTTCATGCTCAGGCTCCTGGACGGGGAGCCTGCTTTTGTAACTGGCACCACAAAGATCAAAGCAGATCACATCTTGCTCTCAGACTGGCAGTGCTGCTCCCTGCCAGGATGCTCTTGCGACTCACTTGAATGCAAATGATGTTCAAAGAAAAGTACAGCCACATGACTTCTCACCTGGCCTACAACCTCAAGGGGAAAATGCACTTTGTCATTTTCTTCTTCGGGGTGTTTAAATGCAACTCTTATGTGAAATGGGCACTGATAAAATTGTTTGAAATAGCAGGTGGTGGTTGTTTAACCTTCTGGTTACTAACCAGGAGATCTGATGTAGCAAGTGGATTTTATCGCCCAGCAGCACTTCCCTTCTGGATGAGATGGGATTTGAAGCTGTTCCCCTAGCAAGTTACCCGCAAGTAACGCAACCTGTTCTGTTAGCATTGCAATCTAGTCGTGCAAAGCTGCTGCTAACACTGCACCAGCAGTTTTCTTCCTGTACTTGTGCTTTGCCTCAGTTCCTAGTAGGAGCAAAGTGTGCATCCCAGTGGCACTACCAGTGAGTATGGGCCCTGGTGCTGCTGCACTGCACGAGCTTGTGCATCCATGTGGGAGGGAATGGGCAAGGTCTGTGCACCTTGACGGGCTGGAGATCAAGGAGTCCTCATAATCACTGCATGAGAAATACAGTGCATAACTGCTGGCTATGCCACAGGTACCCCTTTCCCAAAGAAATATGGTCCAGTCCCCAGCCCTTCCATAAAATGAGTGTCCTGCTGAGTTTTGCTGCTGATGTAACACAACCTTTGTAGCTGTAGTGTGCAGAACACTGCCAAAATTATGTCTAAAATGCAGCTGAGCTATTTCAGGCTGGCACTGTGGCCCTGGAGTGATACCAGGCACAGACCCTTGCTGCAAGGGCCCTGGGTTGCCATGAGCCTCCTGCCTCCCAGCAGCAGGGCCTGGAGAACAAGCCTGTTCTCATGTGCAGCCTGACCAGCAGCAGGAAATGAGATCTCAGATTCTCTGATCGAGATAGCTCCGTGTGCAGACTCAAGAGCATTAATGCAAAAGCAGGGGTGGGGGGGAGAGGCATGAGGATAAATATCCAAAAGGGCAGTTACCTATTTGCTGAGCACTATCCAAGCAAGCGCGTGCTTCAGAAGCCTCTTGGGCAGTGCTCATTTCCATTACTTGGAGATTTGAAAAGGTTATTTACAAGTTCAAGAGTATTCCCATCACTCAGTGGTTGACTCTGTGTCCAGACTAGTCTGCCCTGGAGACCTGAATGTCTCGAGCTGGGTTTTGGCTGAGACCGTGTGAATGCAGCCCCTCTCACAGCCTGTTCCTTGGCTCTTTCAGATCTTCCCCGACCCCTCGGACTTTGATCGTTACTGTAAGCTGAAGGACCGCCTGCCCTCCATCGTGGTGGAGCCCACGGAGGGTGACGTGGAGAGTGGGGAGCTGAGATGGCCGCCTGAAGAGTTCCTCGTGCAGGAGGAGGACGAGGAAGAGGAGGAAGAAAACTGTGAAGACGCAAAGAAGGACAACAAGGAGCAATAAATGGCATCTGAGGAAAGGCAAGGGACTGCACCCTTCTGAAGGAAGAGCCACACTTTTTTTGAAAGTCTTTTTAAAAAGACAAGTTCAATTTTGCACCTGCGAGATCTTAGTTTTTTTGTATTCTCTGTATCGAGAACTGAAGCCCTCGGTGTCACCAGACCTCCTGAGGAAGGAAGGAAGGAAGTAACGCAGAGAAATGTTTGCTGTTCTCGAGATCATTATCTGTATTTTTCCGAGGCGGAGGCAGCAGTGAAATTCCAAGCACATGGCAGAGGGTGACCACGCGAGGACTGCTGGAGGGGGGAGCTCGGGGAGGGGGAAGAAAGTTGGAGGTGGCAGCATTTGGCTGGGAGCTGCCTCTGGCTAAAAGCATGAGAACAGAGCCGAAATATCTCAGATTTGCCTTTCTTACAGCTTCCATTTTGTGTGTTGGGGGGTGGAAGGGTGTCCATAGTGAAGCATGGCTAAATGATCTAGTGACAAGGGGCCTGCAGCTCTCCCTGGTTCGGCACCTCCTAGGGTAAGGTGAGCGTCCATAGGAGTAGTCTGGTTTCTTGCTCTTGCTGTTGAGCCTGTTTTCCAGCCACTTTTCCCAAAGTTACTTTCTGCCCCTTTGTTTGCCTTTTGACTCTTCAATGCTGAGCAGCTGCATTTGCAGGGTAGCGTTAGGCTGCTGCTTGTCGTCTCTCCTGCGGCGCCCTAGTTTTATCTTGCAGGTGGCGAGCACGAGGTGATGTGCATCCGATGTAAAAAGGTGCTTCTGTCTGCAGCAAGAGCTCACGTAGGTTTGAACGCCTCAGATTCTTCTCTCCTGTTTGCTGAGGCTGTTGTGGGGTGGTCTTGTCTTGTACAGTGCCCCAAGCCCAAGGGCAGAGATCTCTGCCTCCTTGCCTTGGTGTCCTTGAGGTTGTAGGGTTTTGTCTCTCTTAACTTGCTGGTCAATGGGCTTGAGAGGGCTGGGGTGGGGGGGTTCTCCTCCAGCTTTGAACTGCAGGGCCTCCTCAGTGCAGGACAGGCTGGTGGGGGGTGTTGTGGGGAGGGCTGCCAGACCTGGGGGTCATCCAAAGATGAAACACCAGATCTAGTGTGGATCACCAGTGGGGTCTGCTGAGAGAGGATTAGCCTGGGTGTCCTTAGACAAGATGCATTCCCGCTTCTTAGCGAGGGTTGGAACATTCATAGTTGTTTTAATGAAGTGCAGACTGGCTTGTGAAGTCTGTGGTTGTCCTCTCTTCACCATATCCTGCCTCAAGGAGAAGGCCAGTCTGCTGCCAGACAGGGTAACCTGCTGCTTTCCTGGAAAGGGATGATCTTGCAGCTTTGGGGACCAGCGTGGGAGCCAGTCAGTCTTGGGATAGGATGAGAGCAGTTACCACCTAAACCAAATCTGCGGTCATGGAAGAGAAAAAGAAATGTCAAGGCCTTAACCAAACTTCCATAATAATCCCAATGCCACCCCCCTTTGCTTATAACTGGTTCCATTTTTAAAATCTATTTGGACATGTGTGTATTTGTATTTTTAATACCTCATGAGTAGTTAAACGCTGGTGGGGTTTGGGAACTGCTTTTAACATGTTGGCAGGATTGTTTTAGTCTTGTCTTGCTTGTGTTTCAACATAATGGCAATAATTTATCAGCTCTGTGTAACTATTTTTGGACAGATCGGAGGTTGGAGATGAGTTAGCACAAAGCAGGAGAAATTCAGTGTTCCTACACTGCAGCTGGCCTCTGGCGCAGCCACGCAGACCCAGTCAGACACTCTCCCTGCCCACCTTGGTGGATGGTTGATCACCGAACGGCCATGATGTGGTGATACCATTTTCTCTAGCGATGGATTCAGCTGTTGTGTCTGTAACACTTGTTCTAGTCTTGCTGTTTTACTGGAATGAGCTTGTACACCTGCATACCAGCCAGTCGTCTTATTTCTAAGTGTTACTCTCTATTGGTCTCTACCATCTGTACCACCAAGTCAAAGCTCTGTATCAAAGATATTACCATGTGGGCAGCAGGGAGATGGCAATCCTTGGACTTCAGACCTGCTGTCTGCCCTAAAGACTTGCATATTTCTGTCTGCATCCTTTTTTTGGAAGTATTGTGTATATTTCTATTTGTTGTTGAACGTATCTAAAGAACAAAGCACTCCAGTAAAACTCCTCCTGTTGTATGATATACATTCTATATTTCTGTAATTCTTTTTTGAGCCTCAGGGAGAAGCTAGCATTTTTTTCAAACTACATTTTTGTCACTGTGACAGTTGTAAATAAAGTTTGAAAATGCTTTCCAAACGTATTGGCTTTGTTTTTACTGCAGAAGTGGGTTGGGATGGTCAGCCTTCCAGATCATGGCCAGTCCTGGTGTTTCACGTCTTAGGTGTGCTGACTTGCAAGGCTGGTGCACACACCTGCAGAGACTCGTGTCTAGCAGCTGAGCCTGGAGATGCTGTTCTCATGCTTGTGGCTGGCCTCAGTTCGTGCCCTATGACATTGGAAACCTAAGTCAACTTAAGAGTGAGGGGCAGCACCTTTGCCTCCCATCTTCCTGTGATTGCTCACTGCTGTGTGAAAGGCTGCAGCAAACTGCTGCTCCAGTTTATTTGTTCCTGAAAAAAATCCTTATTTATATCTGTAATCTACATCTATCCCCTTACCTAACCTTACAGAACATGGAGTCGTGAAGAGTGGAAACTATTCACAGCTCTGCTGTTAGTCGTGTTCCCTGTGTATGCTCTTCCCTGCCCTGAGCAGCACTCAGGAACACAAGTCTTGCCTTGCTGTGTGCTTGTAGGGTCTCAGCTGAGCTACCCAGGGTTGTCTGTGTTGGCCATTTTGGGTCTAGAGGTCAGCTCTTCCTGAGGAGTTGTCTGTGGCTTGTTGCACACCCGTGGCTCTGTGCTGCAGTTCGTGGTGCTGCTGGAGGAAATGGTGCTTCTGCTCTGGTACCAAGGCACTGTTCTGGGTGTAGAAGTCTGACCATGCCAGGATGCAGTAATTCAAACTGTGTACTTAATGGGATTAAATTTTCCACTAAAACCAGGTGATAAGAAGCAAATACCCTGGAATACCCATATCTTTAAGGTGCATAGATAGAAGTTCCTGTGATTTGGTAGCTAACACTCTAATCTTACCTAGGCAAACAAGCTCAGCTGAGGCTGGAGTGTTATGTTTACATGAGACTAGTTTAAATATACTAACTAATGACCCTTCCATTTAATGCTTGAACTGAGGCCATGCTCAATGGGAGCCCCACGGTTCAAAGATGAATTGTATCGTGCTCAACCCTCATGGATGTTTTATGCCATGGAAACAAATGCAATATTAAAGCTGACCTCTCATTTTCTTCAGTCAACTTCTAGCAGAGGTGCTTTGATTTCTTACTCTCCTTGGGTATGGAGTTGCTTGCCTTGTAGAAGCTGCTGCAGCATTTCCAAGACGACCAGATGTGCTGGTCTGAAAGCAGTGAAGATGTTTACTCTTGACCCAGAATGTTTTTGTTTAAAATACGGCACTGGTTAGGGAAACTGCAAATGTACTGAACTTATCTGCTACTTCCATGTGCTTCACATCCACAGGTTTTTCAGGCTCACATCAGAATGGGGAATGAATCCTGATGGATTATCCTGTTTTGGGGTGAGACCAGGAGTGTTGGCCTCTGAGTGGGGCTTGCTCAGCCAGGGGGGTCTGCCCTGTATCAGCCTGGAGCAGTGCTGGTGGGAAGGAGGCTCTTCCCTGCTCCTTTACTCCAGCTATTGTGGCCAAACTGGAACTTGGATCATCAAATGAAAATGGGCTTGCTGCTGAAGGGGTGAGCCTTAGTCATCCCCAAAAAAATGATGGGTGGCATAAGGACCTTTCTTTGCACATAGAGCCATGTTTCTCCTGGCTCACATTTAGACCTGAGGCATCTGTCCTCCTCAAAGCTTTGCCCTGTAGCTGAAACTGAAGACACAGCAAGCTGTGCACTGCTGTCCTGCTTAGTTCAGCCTGTGTTCCCTCTCCCAGATATTTCATTTGCAGTGTTCCAGTGTGCGTCCACTGCTGTTTGGCTTCATCAAAGCCCAGAGTCGCTTAAACCTCTGCACACAAACTGCTGGCATCTGACTTGGCTTACATTTGGGTGCAGACAGGAAAAATTCTTGCTTTGTGGGAGTACAAAGATAGTTCACCAGCACTGCATGTGGCGAGCAGCCACCCCTAAGATACAGGTCCCCTTGGTGCAGGTCAAAGTCATGCTCTGGTGTAACCACACTCTTTGTCATTGCAAGCAACAGGAGAAGATGAATTTTCTTTCAGGTGAGCTGTCTCTTCCCAATTTCAATCCCCGTAGGAAGTTCCCAGCAGATGAGGACATGGAGTTTTCATCCTTGTGATGTTGATCTGCTTTGAGATGCCTTGAAGCACAATCAAAACTAAAACAAAATCCTCCAAATCTAGTCACCTGGAACAAACCAAGGGATGCGAGGAGCAACAGCCTGTAATGCACATGCTCTGAGCTCTCAGAAAGCAATCCCAAGCACTACACATCTCTATATAAACAAGAGGAATTACTATCCCTAAATGCTTACTTGAGGGGAAAAGCTCTGGGTGTTTCATGGCCCAAGTGATGCCTTTCTGCTTATGTCTGGACAGCAAAGATCTGTGTCTTGATGTGGGAGAGCACAGCAGAGTTTAGTTGTGCACCTGCCTGGTGCCCCCACGCTCAGCAGCATGTGTGTCAATGTCTCTGCAGCAGGAGGGCAGCCTGTGGGACATCCCTTGTGCCACGGCCCATCCCAGGCTTTCCCGGAGGCCAGCAGTGTCAGTAGCACAGTGACATCGGCTTTGAGCCACTTGGGTTAAAAGTCTGTCACTTCCTACAGCTCCAGTGATCATTCACCTGCAGAAAGGGCTGTGCACACCTGGCTCCAGAGCAGCTCTGCTGAACTAAGCTCAAACTCATCCTTACACAAACGAAGGCTTATGAGTGCTATTTTTAGGAGGGGGATGGAAGAGGCCTCATGCCCATCACCTAGGGAGGAACTGAGTGCAGAGAAACTTGCTTCACCCGGGAAATTCCTGGGACTGGTGGGAGCATTGTGTATGTTTATGTGATGATGAGCAGGGATGGAGAGAACAGGAGCTGCTGCAAAGTGAGGGAGGCACTGTGGGTGGGGTTGTTAGGTGTGACAGTGGGGAGCTGCTCTGCCAAAGGTCCTTGTGGCTCCATGGTTTTGTGCCTGAAGGGCTCAAAATGGTGCCAGAACATACCCTGAGACACCCATTGACCTCTGCAGCTCCCAGCTTTTGCTCAGTGGAAGTTCACCTGGAGGAAAAGATGAGTGAGGCTCGACTGTGCCATGCTGTGCTGGTGGCCACAGCATGAGCTGAAAGCCTGGGCTAGCAGGCTGGGGCAGTTTGGGTGCCAGGACTGGAGACAGACCAGCTGGGGAAGATTCCTTTATTCTCTGGTCCCACCTTCCCTATAATGGCTAAAAGGGGAAGGATTGGGCTCGAAGCAAGAGAAGTAATTTTTGTTGTTGTTCTTTCAAATCAGACCTTTTCTTGTCAATGAAGAGCTTTTTCTCCCACACTGTATTACCAACTCTGTGAAAGTTGTCTTCTGCTTTTTCCACGTTAAAACAAAAACCTCCAGCCCCATGCTTGGGTCACAGACCTGTACATTGCCCACCGAAGATGGCAAAGACAGGACAAGAAGAGATGGAAGATAGCAGTGGCTGGTGGGCAAGGGAACAGCCTGGAGGGGTGAACCTCCGCCCATAACAGCAGGCAGCTGAGGCAGAACAAAGTCAAACCCCACTGTTCTGAGAGCCCTGAGGGGTGGGAAGATTGCACGGGGAGAGAAGCCACAAAGGAAGCATGCACTGAGCACTCGTTCCCTGCCAGAGCTGTAACCACACAGGGTTACCGTAGCAGCGACCATCAGCTTCATCTGATAAAAATAAGCAAGGAAGTCGAGTGTATGAGAGGGAGAGGATGTCAGAAGCCAAGCATGAAAATGTCACAGCAGCTCTGCTTTCATTTTCAGTGCTTCCTTCTTTATTCTGCCCTCAGCCAGTTCAGGAGCCCAGGTATTTCCTGCCCCATCTGTCCCAGAGTGTGTCCTTCCTCTCTCCCAAACATCCCCTGGCCCAGGGGTGCTCGTGGCCACATGCTGTGTGCCCAGTGCCCTGCCGCAGGTGCTGGGAGCCTCATGCACACAGCCTGCAGCTCTGCTGCAAGGATGGAGCAGCAGCCAGAGCCTCATCCAGCTACGGCCAGGCAGCTCCCCACCTCCTCCAGGGTCACGTCTCCCGGTGCCTTTGGCTCTGGACTGCAGAGGTGAGGCTCAGCACAAGGGGAAACACAGGAATATAACCCCAGTGTGGTCGCTGCCACGCAACAACCTGCTCCTACCGTTCTCCATGCTGAGAACAGCTCAGCTGGGCTGAGGAGCTGGCTCAGGTTTGCAGCTTCCTCCAGCTGCGCCGGGGCAGGGAAAAAGGGTGGCTGCTTTACAGGGGTTTCAGCTCTTCCCCAGGGGTTCTCTGCATTCAGAGGTATGAGCCAGGCAGGTTACAATCAGCTCAACAAATATTTGTCAAGCACGAGCCTTCCTGAGCGGCGTTTGACAACTCTTTTCCACTGCAGCTGTTGCCAGCGCTGCCCAGCCTGCCGTGGCTGCTGCCCGCGGGGCCGAGGACTGACCCCCGCTGCTACGAGAGCCGCAGCCACGCTTCTCCTGCCTGGAACGGCTCCCGTCTGGGGGCCGGGCGACAGCAACCCTGGGTCCCACGGGGTGGAGGTGAACTGGCTGAAGGTGGGCGGTGGGGCAAGCAGCAGAGGTGGAGCTGCTTTCCATGTCCCCTCGGGTGGGAAAAAACCTCTCCCGTGCGCCAGGAGGGCTCTGTGTGGGGGTGTGTGCGCTTGTGGGATTTGCCTCTCAGCGCCCTGCCCTCCCCTGCTCCAGTGCCCACAGCCTGCTTTACCTGCGGCACAGCCTACTGAGTAATTGGCACATTCTGACACTGACTTGGTGGGTTTAATCCAGTAATGTTCCACCTGGTGGGATTTGGGATACCTTCACAAGAGGGGAAGACAGAGGCAGCTTTAGAGCAGGGTCTTGTGCATAAATTTGCTCTGACAGTAGGACCGGGGGGGCTTTGCAGGGGCTCTTCAGCCCCTGCCAGGCTCAGCGGATCATGCTGCGGGTATTATCCCCTGCACCCAAGGACAAAGGGACTTTGTAGTGTGCGGTCGCATGACCTGTCTCTAAACGTGGGGCTCTCAGCTGAGCCGAAATGGGATTTGCCCAAACCTTCAGCACTCGGACGTGGATTCCTGGCTGGGTCTGCTCTGGGTGCCTGTGTGTGGAAGAGGCAAGGGCCTGTGGGTATTCATACGGGGCAGGCGAGAGCCCTCCTGCATGCTACTGTGCACCCCCTTGGTGCTCCCAGATGGACTCCCGAGCTGTCCTGGCCCATTCCAGGGCCTTTCTAGCTGCCTATTTGCTGCAGATTGTTTCACAGGCTGCGCCCTGTCCATGTGGTTCTTTCCATACAGAATCCTTTCTACTTTTTCTCAGTAGCAGCCCAAGCCATTTCTTCAGGGCTTCCTATCTCTGCCTCACTTGATCTGAGTAACTAAACCTCTGTAACTATTCCTGACCTCTGTAAAACAGTATTGGCCACAGAATACATGAAGTATAATATTTAACTTAAGTGAGTATTTCGTTCTTTATAGGGACTTGCCATCAGTGACTTTCCATACCTGTCTCTTCCAACAAACCTTACACATTTGTCTACAGGGAAGGTTCCTGGTGTGATGCAGCAGCAGTCACTTTTGAGGAAACCTGATCAGAAGAAATCTCCAGAACCGCTGCTGTCAGAAGAGATGGTTTATTTGGCTGTTTTACCCAGAGAGCCAGCAAAACTCCAGACTCTGGAAAAACGGACCTCAAAAGCTGCAGACCCTGTGATGCCACCTCCCAGCCTGGCACTGGGCTAAGTCATGCTAAGCTGCCTCCATGGTGATTAGAATCTGTGTGTTTAGTCTGAGGTAGTTGTTAGGTCTCCTCCTGTACTCCATGGAAGGAAGTAAACATCTCCAGAAGGTGAATCATCTTAACAGCCTATCTGGAAAGAATGTCCTCAGGCCAGCAAGAAGATGGAGATAACCATGTAGTTGATTAGAGGGGTGGAGCAGCTCTCCTACGAGGAAAGGCTGAGAGAATTGGGACTGTTCAGCCTGGAAAAGAGAAGGCTTTGGGGGAATCTAATTGCACCCTTCCAGTACCTGAAGGGAGCCCACAAGGAAGCTGGAGAGGAACTACTTAGAGGGGCCTATAGGGACAGGACAAGGGGGAATGGCTTCAAACTGAGAGAGAGTAGGTTCAGATCAGGTATTAGGAAGAAATTCTTTACTCTGAGGTAGTGAGACTCTGGAACAGGCTGCCCAGAGAAGCTGTGGATACCCCATCCCTGGAAGTACTCAAGGCCAGGTTGGATGCAGCTCTGAGCAGCCAGGTTTAGTGGAAGGTGTCCTTGTCCATGGCAGGGGGCCGGAATGAGATGATCTTTAAGGTCCCCTCCAACCCAAACCATTCTATGCTTTTATGAGTTTGCATGCCCAGCTTTCAAGCAGCTGAATCCAGATGAGCTGAACCTCACCCACAGTTTGTTTTGTGCTTTCACTGGGTTGGGTTTGCCCCTGCACATGTCAATAAGCGGGGGCACTTCTATGGTGTAAAAAGCTTTATGCATCCATGACCAGCCATTCTGTGTGCGTCCAGTGGACTGAATTTGCTGGAAAATTCACATTTCTTAATAAATAACCCCAAACCAGCAGGACATCAGTCACATGAAGTGGCACAACAGGGTGGAAAAAACCGCAATGGTGAACAGGAAGAATGAGGAAAACACAGTAAGACTGCAATGAAGACCATGGAGATGGAAGGAGAGGTGGCAGGGACAAAACACATGCAGATAGTTCACAAAGCCTTCATGAGGTTCATCCCACCTGAGCTGAGGAAAACAGATCAAGAAGGTTAAACAGGCTCTGGGTCTTTTGTCTGCAGCCCAGCTGTAAGGCCTGATCCTGTTTGCTCCCTTGCTCCCACAGCAAAACCCTCTGGATGTAGATGGATCTTGCACAATGCCCCATCTTTCTGTGTGTGTCAGGGATTCACCATAACGAATGCACAATCTGCTCACCAGGAATCACCTCAGTTTCTCAGGAAATGTTCTTATTTCCACTCTAATTTTTCGTATTAAAATGTTGTGGACTTAAGTATTTCTCTTGAGCTTTTTTCTGTTCCCACACACGTCAGTCCAAGTACTGTCAGTGGTGGCTCACAAGTCCAGGTTGGCTGGACAAGAGTCTCCCCACAGATTTCAGGGGGCTGCTGGTCTTTCAACCTCCTCTGCTGGGGTCTCACAACCAGTCTGTCCCACCAGGGAAGAAAATGCTGGGACCAGCAGCTTCCCCTGCCTCTCACAAAGCACAGGCTTGTGCAGCACCCTTGGAAACGTTTCATAGAAACGCAGAGCACCCATCAGCAGTGGAAAGCAGCAGCCTGCCGTTCGTGCAGATGCAGCAGTGTGTGCCAATGGATGGGCAGTAAACCCAGCTGTGAGCAGCACAGATGAAAGGCACCATAAGAAACACGGTAGGAGAAGCACAACAATGAGAGGACAGTATTTTCACTTTCCACCTGTTGATGCCTGCCTAGTGGTAACTAGAAGGAGGAGTGAGAAAATTATGCCTCTAAAGTTTTATTTCATGTCTTACCTGCTATTTACCGTGTTACATAAAGGCCAAGTCTAGAGCTACTTCAGTGACCAAATGCATAGCATGAAGATGTGTGGAAGGGCTTCAGGTCTGGCACCTGTTTTCTTCACTTGGCTGCCCTGGTCCTCTGGACCAAAGCAAGTCTTGGGAAATGACTGCCAAAGCTTTGCCTGTGACCAAAACACAGTGGAGGACTGGCAGGAGGACGAGTAACCGGCAGGAGCTGATAACAAGTTGACTTTGCTAATTACTGTTTTTAAAGTCCAAAGTCGTTGGAAAAAATGAGTAAAGTTAGATTTCGCACACTAACGACAAGAAGAAAGTGCACTGGAATGTCTGAGTCACCACTCTGAGCACTCCTAATTATACAGAGATATAGTTTTCATATGCTGTGTTACATATTACAAATGTGTGCAGAGGCTTGGAGCAGCCTGGTGTCTGTCATTATGAGCGTTGTTTACCAGAAGATTTGAGGCTGGGTGAGATGACCCAGTGGGCTGCAGTGAGGAGGGTGTTTTTTTTGTAGGTGATTTTATTTGTTTTACACCAAATTGGAGCGAAGTCTGAAACCAGCAAACTGAAATAGCAGGTAACAATTTTCTCGCGAACGTGAGAGCTGGGTTTTTACCCACCCAGCTGCTTTGTGCAAGCACACACTCACGTGCACCGTGCCCAGCTCAAAACCTGCCACGGTGCTGGCTCTCTGGGGAGTTACTCTAACAGAGAGAGCAGATTTGCTCTCTGTGTGTGCCAGCCCCTTGCTGGCAGCCTAAGGGAAACCATTTGGAAACCAACTCTGGTCCAAATTTCACAGTCCAAATTGAGATGATTGCACAGGGCAGGGCAGGGCTGGTCCCTGCTGATGGCGAGCCCTCGGTGAGGGGTTGTGGACCTGGGGAGGTCTGGGTGGTGCCCTGGTGCATCTGGATGGAGCAAGGCTAGAGGTACATCTGCCTCTGCTAGCAGATGCTGCTCTGGTAGCTCCTGGACCAAATCTGCCAGCCCTGGGTGGGAGCCTGAGGCACCCAGAGGCATCTCAGAAGGCAGAAGGTACCTATGCACAGGCTCACACATTCCTCCTCAGCTGTCACGTGGCCTTTCTGGGTAATCCCAGGGCAGCCAGCACGTGGGCCCTGTTAGGACATGAGTTTCCTACGGGGCACATGGACCATGAGCTGCAGAGCCAACACCAGTCTGCCTGGGGAGGTGTAAAGATGTCCTCTCACCGAGTGCCCTCCCGCGATGCTGGTCCCAAGGCTGTGGGCAGAGTTCAATTGCGGGGGCAGTGCCAGCCCCCGGCACTGGGAGCACTGATAGCGCTTTTCCTGGATTACCTTCACACTCACGTGACTAAGCTTTCCCAACAAAGCAGGCAAGCAATTAAGGAGATGAGGCCTCATTGAAAAAAGCAACCACACCACAGGGCTTGTGACAGGTAGCTGGTGTCTCCAGCACAACTACCTGATAAGCATAAGGCTTTGGAAAAATCCAGCGTGGAAAAGGTTGGGAGCTCAGTTGCATAATTCCTTTAATAAGTTGTTTTGTCATGAACCGTATGATAAACAGGCAGGAGCGGGGGCAGGAGGAGGAGGATGGGGAGGATGAGGAGGATGGAAGGCTCCTCATGTCCCCCGCAGGCTGTGGAGGCTGCAGGTCGTTAACTGGTGGTGACTAATGTTGTTATCTATTTTTTTACCCCTTTGAAGTGGTAATGTTTCATCTGTGGTTTGGCCTCTTTATCCTTTTGTTCAAAACAAGCCTTGTTTGCCTTTTCCTTCTTATCCCCCATTGTTCCCCTCCCTTGAGATGGGCGGGATGGGTGGGGAAGCTCACCGGCTCCCTGAGGGTGAGGATGTGCAGCCCCACACAGCACATTGGAGGTGAGGGGGGAAAAAGAGCAATTTATGGGTTTTGAACCCCAGGTTTGTCTCCTCTCCAGAAGAGCTGGCATCCTCTGCAGCAAAGACCCCAACCCATCCAGCTTCACTGCCACCAACATTTCCCCAGCCCATGAGCAGATGAGAGAGAGGTGACCATTGCACTGCAGTGAGGGGATTTAAAAATAATTTTACCATGAAAATAACTCCTGTTGGCTTTGCGCTAGCCCAGATTCCCAGGAAACACAGTGGTGGGGACCCCGTGCCTCCCCACTCCAGGGGCAGGGGCAGCTGATGACCAGAGCCAGCTAATTGCTGCAGGAGCTGAAGACACAGGCAATTGTGTGCTGGCCGAGCCCCACTGAATGTGTTAGGTAAGCTGGTGTCCCAGGCTGCTTGGTTTGGGCCCCCCGGGCCTGCTTTCCACGGCACCAGGGTTTTTTTAAGCACATTTATTGTATTTTCCATCCTATGCTGGGGATGGTGCCTGCTTATCAGTGTCACCATGGCCCCAAGAGGAGGAGATGCCCTCTGGCACGCTGCCCCAGCAGGAGGGCTGGAGGTGCCTTGTCTGCTTTCCAGCAAAGTCCTGGGAGAGCAAAAGGGGCTGGGCAGCATTGCTGGGCAGCAGTTGCCTGTGCTGGGATGTGCCCCTGCTTGTCGGAGCACCTCAGCCTGTCGTGTTTGCACACACGTGGCTGCACACGTGGGTGTGGATGTTCAGCTCCCTGGGAGACCAGGTTTTCCCCATGGTGACAGCGCTGGGAGGGTGTGTGAGCACACGTGTGGGGTCACTGGGTCTTCCTCCTGCTCCCCAAGGTGTGCCAGAGTAAGGCAGGACTGGTTTCTTTTGGGGGAAAACTTCTAACCAGCTTGAATGGCGTAAGAAATGAGCCGAAACAGAGCTGAGACACAGTAAAGCATGAAAAATATAATAGGAGCTTTCTGGTAATGGCAGCCTGGGGTGTTTTATGGTGGCAGGTTAGTGTCACGAGATGGGCAAGGAGAGGGGGGCCCTCTCCCAGCTCATGTCTACTTTTTCCCTTTTGGAAAGGTGTTGTTCTTATATTTGACATCCAAACACTTTTCTCCCAGCTGCTAAACCAAGCTCTGAGCGTTTAACCCTTCTTTTTGAAGGGGTCAAGGGGTCAGGGAGGGGGCTGAACTGTGAGTCCAGATGCAAAGGTGCAAATTCAGCCTCAGCATCACAGACTACACCGAAGGAGCCACAGCTCCTCCTGTTTCTGGAGCGATAATTAATCCCCGGAGGTGGCTGCTGGCTGCTGTTTCGTGGAACCAATCTGCGAGTCAGGGACTAGAGCATTAAGGACCAGCTATTAGAGGCAGCTGAGGGTGCAGAAAGGGAGGAATAGCTAATTTAAACAAGAGTTTTAAGCTTGGGGCCAGAGCGGCTATGCTTGTGAGAACAGAATGGAGGGGGATCTAATTTTTAAATAAGTGCCACCTCACCTCTGCCTGGTGCCAGCCTCCCCCAGCCCCTCCCCAGTAACAGGCTCTTTGCCACCGTGCAGAAGGGGGGAAAAAAAAAGAATAAAAGAGAACAGGGAAATTCTTGAGATTCTTTCCGATGGAAAAAATGTCTCCACTTATCACTCAGTGTCAACAGCAGCAGACACCTGTGCTTAAACACCCAGCAACGGGGGGGCAAGCCAAAAGGTAACCTAAAGCCTCTGCTTCTACCTCCCCGTGGGCACGCAAGCAGGAGAATGGATTTGGACACTTCTCCTCCATCGGGCCGGTGGGGCTGTGGCCAACGACTACAAAGCTGTGCGAGGGCAAGCTTTGAGGAGGCAAAGCTGGCAGCATCCCGCGGCCCGGAAATGCCGGCAGCCCGGCGGCTGGAGCCAGACGTTATCACGCGGTCCTTAATTAGACTGTCACCTACTTATCCCTCCCTCCTCCCCATCCTCCCTCAAGCTCTTGCTTCATCACGTGCTGTGGCAGTCACTGCTTTCCCATCCGGCCAGCCCGCGTGGGAAGCTCAGGAACGGGGTCGATGGACATGGAACATGGTGGGAGGTGGGCACTGGGAAGCCTGGTGCACAGTTTGGGGAAGCCTCTGCTCCTGGGTGAGGTGATGCTCTGCGGGTGACAGGGTTATTGGCACTCGTGGTGCCACAGCAGGGCTCTTCTTGCTGGCACACCTGAGCCACGTGCTCCCATTTCCACCTGCTGGGAATGCCAGACCCTTCAGGTACTGCTACTTTTGGGGATTTCTTGGTCAACCCACCGAAGCTCCTGCTCTTCCCACCGCCTCGTCCACCACTCTCACTGGTAACCAGCACCCAGACTTCCCCCATTCCCTTCCTGCCTTTCTTCAAGTTCTTGTCCATGGAAAATATTGCAGTTTTGGGGAAGAGGACCTCCAAACATTACAGCAGCCTTGTGTTTCATGGGTCCTATGCAATGCCAAGCTGCTGGCAGGAAGCCACTACAACCTGACAGTCTGGTCAGAGGAACACCTGCTTCCCATCCCTCAGTCCTCACCCATTTCCTGTGTGGTGTTGAGCAAGCTGCTGATTTTCTACATTAATTTCTTAATTAATACTAACATTTCAGCTTGATTCCTACCTGTAAAGAATGGATATAACGATAATAATAATAACAATGATAATAATACTACTAATAATGAAGGCCATTCATAGAATGTGCAGAAACACCCTGCACATGAAGACATAGAGATGGTCAATGATTAGTGACATACAATCATGGAACGGTTTGGTTCAGAAAAGACCTTTAAAGGTCATCTGTCCAACCCCCCTGCAATGAACATGCATCACCAGGCATCACTGAACGCGTATCCACCATGTTTCTTCCTATTTATTTCTAATTTCTTATGTCTATTGCTGCTGCTTTCCTCTTGGCTTGGTCAGCGATGATGCTGTTGGGATGTCTTCTAAATAGAAAAAATTATCTCTCACAGTCAATAGGATTTAATTTATCCTGCTAGGGAGATGCGTCTTGGTTAAGGTCCATGCATTCCACAGCACCTGAGCCACCAGAATGGAACATTGGCTCACACCTGCCTCCAAGACCTGGTACATCCTGGCTCATGCTTTTAGCTGAAGTGCTTGGATTTGGTGTGTGATTGCTCTCAGCACCTCTTACAGCAATGCAGATGTGTCAGGGGGATGCCTAAATCTGACCTTTCCCAGTGCAGGTTTAACTGTTTAATCCCATATTATTTTGCTAATAGAGTTCAAAACAGCAAGAGTTTTATTAGCATTGCTTTATCAGTTGGAGAAGTGACTTTTTTCTCGTTATCCAGCGTTTTTCCCCAAATCCAGCCACTAAGCAGCGTCCGCTAAGCGCTGCATAATTCAGCATCATTTGGTGCCTGTAATTCTGCAATTACTCTTCAAGGCTCATTTGCTTCAAGGTCTTCAGGCTGTAAAGTTATGGGAGTGTGGTTAGTTGATTTTCAGGAATGTCTACTCAATGGCAGGGGCTGGAGAAGGAAAGAATCGGAAAGAAATGCATGCAAATTCAGTGACATAGCAGGAACTTTAGAGGCATTTCAACACAGCAATACCCACAGGCAAAGGAATTGTAATTGTGCAGGGGAAATAGGCCTGGCCTCGCCAACTCCTACGATTTTATCAGGAGTCTGGTAATTTCCAGAGTGTCCTTAAAAGCCCAGCTGCTGGAGTCATCTCATTGTTAGGGAGTCTCAGCTTCCTTTTAAATGAAAAGGAGCATTTCCAGTCTTTTTTTTTTTTTCTTTTCCTCCCCCAGAGGAAATCTTTAGAAAGTAAAGTAAGCTGAAGGTTCAGACATGGAAGGAAAAGAGAACCCAGGTCATACCGAAACTAAGCAGAATATTAATGCAAAGATCCATGATCAAAGGCATGCTCATTCAGTGAGATTTTTTGGTTTTGGAAAAACTCAGTGCCGAAACAAAACCTATCACCATTTTTATCTGAACATCTGATTTGCAATCACTTGTGCTTGGCTGTCCCAGCCTTCCATCCTTGCTTGGAAAAGCCTTTGGTGGCTCCAGGGTGGGGCAGGAGGAGATGTCGAGGCTCTACCCTTGCTCTTTTTCTTTCTCATCTCCTCATTGTCACCTGTGACCTGCAGTTCTCCAGCTCTTGGGGCCCTACAAGTGTTTGCAGGACAGCTGGGCCCTTAATGGGATGAGTCCTGAGGAGTGCAGGCTCCAGGAACAGCTAAAGTCTCCAGGACCAGCTAAAGTCTCCAGGTGGACATGGCGGAGAGGGAAGGGAAGGGAAAAGGCAGCTGAGCAGAGGGCAAAGGAGATAAATACAGTCAGAGATGGGAAAACTTAATGGTTTTAGAAGCTTCACTTAGTACTGGATCAACATCCAGAGGTTTCAGCACTTATTTTGAGTGTGTTTGGACTTAACTGGGCCTCCTGGCTCCTGGAGGAAAAAATGAGCTCTGTCACATCATGTGTTCTGGTCTCAGCAGGCCCGTGGCAGTGCAAGCACAGTGCCAATTGCCCCCAGCCCTCTGGAACAGCCCTCTGGCTACCCGAGACACTTCCCCAGCTGGTGACTCTGATCTTCTCCCAGCGAGCTGTTGCCTCTCCCAGAGGAGCTGCGTGTGCGGGGCTCTCTCCGTAGCTTTGCTGTCGGTCCGACATCCAAATCCCAAACTTCCAGAATGGGTTTTGGGTTTTTTGTGTGAGTTCTGTAGGACATTTGTGGAGGTGTGGCCGTTGTGATGTAAGGAACTGTTGTACATGAGGAGCAGGTAGTGCAGTCTGAGCCCTTTCCTGCAGTGCCTTTGTGCCAGCAGTGAGGGCTGCGTGGGAAGGACTCCTGCACACTTAGTGCAGCACTGAGCTCTGATCCCCTTTGCTCTTCATATTCCCATGAAGTGCCTCTCTCTGTCTCACTGCCTGTGTGATTCTGCCAAAAGTTTGGGTTCATAATGCTGCCAAAATGTCTTGCTGAAACCTAAGAGTGAAAATATTTCTGTTTCTGAAAGGTCCCACGTTGCTGCTGACAAGGAGTGAACTCTTTCTTTCCATAGACAAAACCCTAAATGTCTGTTCTGGCTCTAGCAGACATTAACTTCAGCCTAAGGAAAACAGCAACAAATCAGGAAAGCCAAGTTTCCTGCAGAAAGCCCAGTGTTTGGCTGGCCGGTAACTGAGTGCTAATTCCAGGAATAAAACAGCTGCTATCCTTGCACACAGGCAGTTGTCTTGGAATTTAAAGAGGAAATAAAATGAGGAAGGGAAACAACAACAAAAAATTCTTAAAACATCATGTATAAAACGGTGCCAAAGGTATAGAGCAGCAGAAGTTCTCGCTCAATGAATTGCTCGATAGGTCAGCAAATACTGCAGGTGAAATTCTGGGTCCTCTGAAGCTGACTGTCAAAATTGGAGGCTGGATCTTTCTCACAGACCAGGCTGTGCATGTGCACCTCATTTTGCCTAAAATGATTGCAGTCTGTTTTCATGCTGTTCATGGGAAATGCTGAGTCCCAATCTGCGGGAAAACAGAGACTGAGATGCAACCTGCATCAAGTCAACGTGGTCCCTCAAGTACAGATTCAGGGAGGCTTCAAAATCTAGGAAAAAGTAGTGACCAAACAATTTCCACTGCTGATTGAGCTGAAACAGAGAGTTCTGCCTAGGTGGGAACTTGCACAACCCCCATCACTTTGTCATCTTGGTGCTTCATCCTCTTCATTGCATTCATTCTTGTGCAGCACCAGGAGGTGCAAGTCTCTCCTAGCACAAGTGAAGAAAACAATCAGAGAGTTTTACTGCAGTCTCTTCACCTGGCTGTCTCGCCTATAAAAGGCCTTTGTCTGCAGCTGTGGCTTAGTACTGCTGCAGGATCTTTTCTTTTTTTACCTTTCTTTTGTCTCTGCCCTTTCCTCCTGTCAAGAGCAAAATGGTTTCCTCTGTATTTAGTAGAGGTGCTGTGCAACGCTGAAGAGCAACACTCTGAGGTAAGCCCCAACATAGCTTTTACTCATTCTGTGCTGCTTCTTACCAAGGGCTCTTGTGTGCACAGGACCCATTTCTAGTTTCCATTTGCGACATCTGCTTCACCCTCCTGTCTTGTATTCCCCTTTACTCCCCAAATTCCCTCTGTGAGACTCTTGTTTTCTTCTCTCTCCTGGTTCTGCTCTGCTGTCCGTCCCCCCTGCTGTGTGTGGCCTGGGTAGGGTGGGCTGACGGGGTCTGCTGCCTCTTCCTGGAGCCCTGCTGGTGTCCCCTCCCTTTGTAGGAGGCTCCTTTCCTTGCCTATGCAGAAGGCACTGGACCTCTTTGTGGCATGAGAGTGATCTGTGTGCATCAGAAAACAGAATGGCTCTGGAGGAGGGATGGCTTTGGACCAGCTGAGAAGCTGACATCCCTCAAAAGCCTTTAAAGCTCCTGTCATTTGGTCTACAAGGACTTTGGAGTGTGTTTATAGACGCAATCTTATAGATTGCCAGAGGGAAAAAA
Source organism: Struthidea cinerea (assembly GCA_013397865.1). Taxonomy (NCBI): domain Eukaryota; kingdom Metazoa; phylum Chordata; class Aves; order Passeriformes; family Corcoracidae; genus Struthidea; species Struthidea cinerea. Next base: position 1,218,516 of record VZTI01001118.1, on the reverse strand, counting down.
TATTCCCCTGTCCCTTTTGCCTTTTCCACTATCAGAAGACACCTGGGGAGGGAAAAGCTGTGCTCCCAGCATCTGACTGCCCTCTCTGTGTTGCTCCATGGCAGGAGGTGAGCAATCACCGACATCACTGTGCTGTTTGCTTTGCCTCCCTACAAAGTGCCACTGCTGGCAGGGAGCCACGGCTGGGGCAGCCTGCTGAGATGCTTTGCTCTCTCTTCCTCTCTCCCCAGCAGCCTCTTGACTTCATGGGAACAATGGGATGATGTGACTGGAGCCTTATAAATACTAACTCCCCTCTGAGGCTGTTGCACTGAACAGGAAGCACAGACAGCCCCAGAATAGAAATTCAGTCCTCGCTCTGCTGCTCGGCAGAGGCTGCTCCAGGGAATGCTGCCTGCCACACTCCTCCTCATGTGGCCGAGCTGCTCTGCCCCACACTGTGTTCCCCAGGCCTGGTGCTTTGACTGGACCATGGTCACCAGGAGGTTGTCCCCTACCTGGAACTGGCAGGCAGGTGGATTTTGGGATGTGCCTTGCCCTGGCAGGGCTGGGCCTGGCAAGTGATGTTTCCTCCAAGGATGGAGATATGTCGGGAGGGTGGCAGGAGCCTTGGGAAGGTGAACAAGGAGGTGACCCTGATTTTGAGGTCAGATCACAGGGGAGGCTGTGCTGTGCCTGCCCCCGTTACCCCTGCTCTGATGTAGGCTGCTTGTTGCCAGAATTGCAAATATCCCCTCGACCTGCTAATAACTTACCCTCTCCAAACTCATTTTCCCTTTTGCCCCGAACAGTGGGGCATTAGCACATGAACTTGCAGTTGCTGCTGGGGTGTGGTTCCCTCTCTAACACATTTACTGGGACGCCTGTTGAAATCAATAGACCATTAGGAAGTACCCTGTAAGGGTGTTGATCCAAGTGAGGATGCACACCAGGTGGAGAGTTTGGATGTGTCAGCCAGATTGCAGGACCTCTACCAAAGCAAACCTTTCACGCCTGCTTGCTTTAAACTGCCCTGAGCATCCCGAGTAATCCCCTTGCTCCCTCTGCTTGTCCTTCATACTTGGTGTGTTTTCAGCTCCTGAGAGTGGGCATGCAGCATTTAAATGAGGCTCCAGTCACTGAGACCTGCTACTCCTCCTCCTGCAGTCCAGGAGTCATGTGGCAGTGCCGGATTTTGGACTTCAGAAGATTAATTTGCGCCGGGCACATGCTGCTCAGTGGTGCAGAGACAACACTGTGTGGGTCAGTGGTACTGAGCAGGCACAGAAGTGTGGTGGTGCAGCAGGGGGTCAGTGGTATTGAGGAGAGACATAGCCTTCCCAGGAAAATCCTGTTGTCCCCCGGGCTTTGACTGGCTTCCTGTCTGAATGAGGGTCATGGATCTCTACCTATTAGACTGAGCTCTGCAGCAGGTGCCATCTCCCAGTCTTTGTGCTGTAATAAATATCTTTATGCTGGAAGTGAGGTCTTACCTGCAGCCCTGGCCTCTGGTACAAAGGTAGGAACCGTGTTGTGGCCAGAGCTGAATCTTCGGTGTTGACTTTATCAGAAATTGTTTGGGCTGGGAAGGGCCTCGAGAGAGATGCTTAGAAAAGACAGTTGCAGGAGACGTGTCCCAGTGTGCACGGATGAGTGTCCCCTCTGGGGGAAGAGCGACGCAATGATGCTTTCCTGGAAGACATAGGTTGACTTCCTAGCTCAGGGACCCATCAAACCTCAAAGTTTCCCTGAAGACTGATGCACATCCAGGCTCTGGGTGCGTGAATGCACTATGGAGTTGTAGTCATATCCTACCTGACAGCATGGCAGGTCTTGCCTCCACCTGAATGGAGTCTCTCCATCAGTGTCTGAATTGCTTTAGTCTTTGCCAGGTTGGGAGAAGAGTTCAGAGAGCTGGGGACAGGCAAACGCGTTCCTCCCTTTCTGCTATTGACATGTTTTAGCACAGTTTTAGCTAGTATTTCCTGGAGTTTGTCCTGAGCAGCTAAATGTGAACAAAAATGGGAAATTTCACATGGTGGAAGAAAGTAGGTTTGCTAAGTCCCAGCCTGGCATCTTGGATGCTTTTAGGCAGCCCTTTGAAGACCCATTTCTAGGGGCTTTCACTGACAATGGGGACATCCTGACCCGAGTTGGTAACGGCAGACAAAACTTTGCTTCACTTTCCTGACCGTCTTCTGTAATTCTGTCTCATTTTCATCACTATTCTTTAACCTCAGCCTTGCCACTCTCCAAAAAGTGCAGTAGTGATGATAACATGCTGCTTCCATCTGCAAATTGTTCTGGAATCTATTGGTGGAAACACCCATAAGATGCCGTTGCCCTGCTGGTAGGGGAAGGATGTAAGGCCACTCCTCAAATCATCTGTTCAGTTTTTGGGCCCCTCACTCCCAAGAAACACACGGAGGTGCTGGGTGTGTGTCCAGATAACCAGCAATAGGACAGGAGGAAATGGCCTCACATTGCACTAGAGGAGGTTTAGATTGGCTATTAAGGAAAATTTCTTCACCAAAAGGGTTGTCAGGCCCTGCACAGGCTGCCCAGGGAGGTGGTCAGTCACCATCCCTGGGGGCATTTAAAAGATATGTAGATGTGGCACTTAGGGACGTGGCTTAGTGGTGGATTTGGCAGTGCTGGTTTAATGGTTGGGCTGGATCATCTTAAAGGTCTTTTCTAACCTAAATGATTTTATGATTTTCTGCCTGGGCACACAGGACCTGCCAGGCTTCCCTTGCATGTGTAGGTAGTCAGGAGGGTCACCAAGCTTGCAGAGTTTCAAGACAGGAGCAAGGCTTTCTGACATTTCCAATGACCTCCTCTGATCATTATTTTAACTGGGGGAGAAGGGTTTGAACTTGTAACTTGTGTGAGGCTGAAGGTGTATCTGGTTTTCAGTGAGCGGTTTGTACGATAGCGACCCTCTGGGAGTTAGGCTGAGATAAAAGAACACATCCCTGCATCTTCCCGTGGCTGTGTCTGAAGTTTGCAAGTTACAACACCACTTATTCTCAGCTTCATGCCCCAGTGCTACTGATAATTCATGTTTCCAGCTTCCGTCATGCACGAGGTTAAACATGACCTCTCCTGACATGCTGAGTGTCTTCTTCCCTGCACCTCAAGGTGATGGGCTAGGAGCAGATATGCTGAGAAGGAAATTAAAAAAAAAAAAAAACCTTAAAGAGGAGGAAGTGTGTTTTCACACTCTGTTTGCAAGCTGAGATTGAAGGAGAAAAAGAGCAGGGACTGAACTTCAGTGTGGCAGCTGGGAACTGCATGGCTCAGGAGGCTGGGTAATGGGCTATGAAAGTCCTTCACCTCTGGGTTCACAGTATTCATCCAGGCCAGCAGCGGGGGAATATTGTTGCTCTGGCAGAACTGCTCACTGGTTTCTGTCAAATAGAAAGGACTCGATTCCTCTCTGAGAAGCTCTATTCCTGCTGCAGCAAGTGCTTAGGGAACCAAGAGCTGGTTTTGGCAAGACTGTTGTTGCCCTATTGGAAGTTACCAGGCTGCAATTAGAGCAGCTGATAGAGGTGTGCACTTGTGACTTGGGCACACCAATGTCTTCTCATCTGCTTGGTGCCAGGTGAGAAAATGTGAGTGCTCGACTCAAAAGAGCTGAAGAGATGGGCTGGATATCAAAAAGCAGTAACTGGCTGGACTGGCAAGGCAAGAAGTGAATGAGAGTACCTTCCCATGGGCAGATCAGTCCTCGGTGGTGGTAGCTGGCAGCCTGGAGAACCACCCAGGATTACAGCCAACTCCCTGACCGTCCCTTCCTGGGAAAAGGATGGCTTCACCTGTAGATGCAAACCATTACACACTTGTTATCAATACCTTATCAAAATGTTGCTGTGTCAGACCCTGGAGAAATTTGCATTCAGGATTGGAGAATTTCTGGCTGAAGGACCAGTTGTGTGAAACTCAGGAAGGGAGAAGTAATAAAAAGCACTTGCTGCTCAGGAGAGGGCTGGGGAGGTGGCATATGCTTTTGGTGACTTTGCAGGTGTCAACGGTGACAAAGTGTAAACTTCCCCAGTCAGGCTGCACTCGGCTGGAGGTGCTGGAAATGCTAAAAGGTTGGTGCAAACTGTGACTGCCTCAGCGGCTCAGGGCAAGGAGTGGAATAATTGGCTTGACCGCGTGATAGGTGTCAGACAGGCCGTGCTTGAACACTGGCTTGTTTCGAGAGACACCAGAAAAAAATGTTCAAAACAGCCACTGATGGAAAATCTACAGGAGGGAGCTTTGGAGCCCTCAGAAGATGGGGAGCAGCTAACTGTGTGCTTCACTGATGAGACTGGACTAAACAGCTTTTACAGGAAGACTGATGAAAACTTTTAGGATAAAGGTTCAGGAAGAAGAGGAGTTAGATCCAGATCTGCATTTTCCTGTGCAGATTTTGAGAGACTGCAGTGCTTTACCCATCCTATGTGGTTTAGGCACCTTGACAAGGAACTTCAAGCATTGCCTCAAAATCTGGTGTTGAGCTGGATGCTTGATCCTGCTCTAGCTGAACTCCCCTGCTTTTAGAACAGATCACCATGCTGCAGTGTACTGTAAAATTGAACTGGTGGTGCCTTCAGGATGCTTGTACTGTGTGTGAGACAGGCATGGGGAAAGCCTGGCATTCAGAAACTTGCTGAACTGGGAAGATGAAAGATGGCAAAGCCACTAAACCCATGCAAAGCATGGCTGTAGCCAGGGTGAGATAATGGGGCTGGCAGCTGCTGAGCAGGGCACCCTGGCAATTACCTGACTGGGCTGAAGGGCCTGGAACACACGGGGATGGTAAAAGATCTGAGGAGATGGCTGCCCACTGAATTCCATGTGTGTGTGTGCTGCTGCTGGTGCCGACAGCCGGCTGTGCTGCACAGGATAAGGCAGGAGGGAAGGGAAGGGATGCCCGGCCCAGCGTGTGGGTGTAGGCAGCAGTCACATCTCTAGTGCTGGGGTTGGGAGGGCTATGAGTCGATGTCATGGGCTGAAATCCTTCTGTCAGCGATCAGAGGAAGGGTTGGGGCCCTTAGGTTTGCCTTAACATCTGACGCCAGCTCCCCAGAGCTCCTCGGGGCTCTCTGAGCCTATGCATCGCATTATTGCAGTGACCTTTCTTGGATTGCTTTGGGCTCGGTGTCTGCACAGCCTACCCCTGTCTATATTGAAAATAGGATTACTTTTTACTTTCCACCTCAAGAGGCAAATTGAAATCCATAGAGCAGGATTTAAGCTGCTAAGGCATTCCTATTAATTAGTCTCCTGAAAGTGGAAAAGGCAGAGGGGTAAGATGCAAAGCCCCTTCTCTCTGGGGTGGGCTGTGCCAGAGTCGTTGGGGGCTTTTCTGTTTGTTCTGTTTCTGAGGTAAGTATGCTCACTAATGTCCCGTGGGGGAGAGCAGGGTTTAGCAAACAAAGCCCTGTGAAAAGGGAGAGCCAGAAACAGAAGGGCTGTGGATATAGAAGCCCCAGGCAGTGTCTTCCTCTGCCTGGAAGAAGCTTTCCTTATTACAAAAGCCACCCTCTGACTGGATCTCTGATGGCCCCAAGCAGTCAAGGGAAAACAAGGCCGTCAGGAGGCAATTTCTTTTTGAGGCACAGTAAAGACATATCCATAAAAGAAGCAGCAGGAGGGAAGGTGGGAAAGGGAGGAGGAAGAGGGAAACAAAGGGAAGTTGTAGCCAGACATTTCACTGTCTGAAAACAGTCTCAGCGTTAACCCTCTAACAGTCCTTTGAGCACCCTCAAGTCCTGAAAATCCGCTAATTAATCCCCAAGCTCGTACAAAGGTAAAAACTTTGCACAGGCCCAATTTGGACCATGTTTTGCTGAAGAAATGCTCTGCTTGTGGTTGATTCAGTGGTAAGGAGAAGTGTTGGGACCAAGGAGACAGCTCCTTGGGACCTGGGACATAACTTTGGATGGCTGAAAGGCAGTAAACCCTTGGGAAGGAAGCCTGGGGGAGATCTGGCAGGATGAAGGTACTATCTCACGTGCCCATGTTAAGGGTATGGACATGAGGTGCTTGGGAGAGTGTGACAAGCATCAAAGGGTTAAAAAGGATCACAAGGCAGAGGTACTTTAAGTGGTTCTTAAAGAAACATTCTGTAATGTTTCTCTGTTAACCTCGGGTATTTTTAAAGAAACGTTTTGTGTTTGGAGGAAGTAATGGAAATCTACAGAAAACATGAAAAAGCTCAAACTGATCTCCAGGAAATTTGCTAGTAACAGGTTATGATTCTGTGGGTAGCAGTAGTCAGACACAGCATGAAGGTGCTTTGTAACATCCCAGTGCCTCCTCTGTTAATACCCTCCAGATAAATTACGTCGTAACAGGGTTATTTATGTCTCTTTAAAGAGTTACAACCATGCTTTTTGTGTCCCAGCTGGCTTCAGACTGCCCACACCAGCAGCAATAACCTCTGTTCCCATAAGGGTTTGCAGGGATCCACCTTGGAACCGCAAGCTCCAAACACAACCCTTCTGCTTCCGCTGTCCCCTTCTCAGTCCTTGTGGCCCTGCTGTGTCTGAAGCAGAAGCTGTGCTGGTGTCTGGATTCCTTTCATGTACGCCTCCAATGGGGAATATTGCGTGTGAGAAGGAGCAGCTGTGGGGCAAACAAACCAAGCAGAAAGAAATCCTGCAGAAAGCTCCAAGGGGATGTGGATTTTGTTCCCTGTGGGCAAGGGGCTCGCTCCATAGGTTTGATCCACTGATGTTACATTTCTTGTTGATGATTTCCAACAGAAAGTCACAGGGTGATTCAAGACCTGCAATAAGGGACATGCGAAAGGCACAGGAACACACGCCTGTCTGTTGGGGGGGCCACGTATGTTGCTAACCTGACTCACTTGCCCCCAAATCATATCAGGAATGTGCATGGCAGCTACACACAGAGCTTCTCAGGGTGATGACGCTGTAGAGGAAGGGTTAAGTAGAAACAATGGGATAAACTGGGCGAGGGGAAATGTAGGTTGAATACCAGGAAAACATTTCTTCACACTAAGGTCACTTGGGCTGGGAGAGAGGGAAGTGGTGGCTCAGCCAGCTGCCTTCTCCGGGCACAGGATGGCTGTGGGGTTGGGGATGCTGGGAGAAGTGGGATCAGGGTTCTGCAGAGACGCTGCCTGGCAGTGTTTTCTGCCTCCGAGTGCTCATGAGCAGCTGGAAAGGGGAAATGTCCCAATGCTTCTGTGCCCCCTGAGAGCTTTTACTTGGGCCCAGCAGCAGGGATGGGCTCTGAAATAAGTAAGAAGGAAAACCAGGGATTAAGTAAGCAAAAGGAGTGGCCTTAAAAGAATTAATTAGAAACCTTTACCTGAATAGGCAACAATCACTGCCCAGAAATATCTGCAAAGAGAAGGAACACATTTAGCCATGAACTGGGCTGATTAGGGATCCCTGATGGTAGCCTGGGGTGAGGCTCAGGCTTGGCACTGCAGCTGTGCTTATGGCAATTTGGACTGCAACAATTCCCTGCACCCCCTGTCCTGGTCAGGTCAGCACATCTGGAGAAAATCCTGCCTCTGCAGCTGGGTTTTCTGCTGAGCTGGAAGTAAAATATGTTGATCTAAATGGTAACTAGATAGGCTGCAGTGTGGGTGTGTGGAGGTGAACCTGTGTGCAGGTATGAAGGAGTCTCTGTCTGAGGAGAAAGTAGATTTAGATGAAAAAACAAAGGGTGAATATGGAATCATGGAAGAATTGCTTTTTTCATTTAGGTTTTGGGAATATTCAGCCCTTTGTGCTGAAGACAGTTTGCAGTATATGAGTAACAGGAAACAAAGCTCTGAAATATTCCCTTGCTTTTCTGTGTTGTACCTTACGACAAAACAAACAAACAAACAAAAAAACACCAAAAAAAACACCCCACCTTTGGAAAACTGAATTTCCTCTTGTTCCTAAAGATTATGAAGGATATTTTTGGAGTTAGCTTTTCATTGTCCTTTGAGGGTTCTCTGGAGATGGGCTTCATATGTCAAAGCTTGACTCCACCTTTTGAAAGGTTGCTGTCACAGAACAGAACAGAGATGGGACACTAAAATTAATTCTGCAATAATTCACCTGGCAGTCAGCCAGCTCAGCTGTGTCCCTAGTGTAAGTGGCATCCCCGTTACTAGAAGTCGTCTTGAATTCCTAATTTTTAGTTGCTAATTCAGATGTCACCTGAAGCTGCAACAGAAGAAAACACAACAACTATCATGAATTACTTAAAGAAATTCCTTGGTAAAGCTGCTCAAAGTGTATTGGTACCCCTGGGCAATGTGAACGAGGCCACTGAACTATTACCATTACCAGGAGAACTGTAACCAGGAAACTTCAGAAAACCGTTTCAGTCCTTCTCTGAAGCCCTCAGAAGAGGAGGCCAGATGGGAAAGGAATTTATCATGGAATCTGCAGATACTGGCATCTGGTCTCCTTCTGGCCTGGGGACAAAACATCCAAGTTAGTATTTGAAGGCTACTTTGCTGCATGGAATTGTGTGGTGGAGGCTTGGTCTCGTCCCACTCCGTGGTCTAACTGGCCTCCTTGAATTCAGCTTAAAGATGTTGCTGCCTGAAAAGGTGTTGGGGGGAACTCAAGCATCCTCGCTCTCTGTGGAGTCAGGCAGGAGAAGAACTGGTTGGGGCTGTTCACTCCCGGGATTACTCGAGGCATCATTTCCACACTGTGTGTGAGACACGGTTGTTCAGGCACTCCTTGGCTTGGCCTTCCCAACAGTAGTCTCCACGCCTGGATGGTCCCACCTGGCGATGGGGCAGCTCCTGGGTGACACTGACTGCTGGCCATGGATGACAAGCATGCCTTTTGTTAAAGACCCTTCACCAGCACGGAGAAATACAAAGTCGGCGCCACTGGCAGGCTAAAATGTGACACTTCCATATGGATATGCTGGCACTGCTGCAAGACCCCTGCAGGGGTGTGAGCCAGGAACAACCAAACCAAAATTAGAAGGGATTGCACTGCCTGGGAAAGCATTAGGGCAAACGTAGGTTTCACATTTTCTGCCACTAATGACACCAAGGCAACAATGAGTGGCAAGGCATCGGGCAGAGTCTGCCCAACCTGCCAGACCCTCCTGCCTCCCCAGTGCTCCCTCGAGAACCTACTATGACTTCAGGCAGTGACTGAAAAGAAATGATGCAGTTAATGAGCAGGAGAAAACCAAGGTGGTGAGAGATACCTGTCATCTTAGCTGGTGGCAGAGTGTGGATAAATGATGGTGGGGTGAAACCATCACGATAGTTTGGGGTGGCTCTGGTGAAGCCACAGAGTGGGTGCTGGGGCAGCCGCGGGGAGCAGGCAGTGTTTGGCTGGGTGCTGCACTACATCGTCATCGCTATGCTTCCTTGCTGGAAACCTTCCTCCTGCTTGAAGGGTCTCTCTGCCTCCCTTATTTTTCTTCTCCACATTGCAGTAATTCTGCTTGGGTGAGATGGAACTTGTTTTGCCTTCAGCAGCAAAGGAAATCCAGAAAACACCGTTGAAACTGGGATGAAATATGCTTGTTCTGTAAGGCTGAGTGGGTGGCTGTGACATTCAGCTGCCTGGAGATGCATCAGATGAATAAACAGGGGTAGGAAGTCCCTACCCAAACAGAACTCAGAGCAGAGATCCAAACTGTGGTTGTAAGATGAGTGAGTACAGGATAGCTGGTTTGATATCACACAAAGTTTAAAGCTTTGGCTTCACCCTTCTGGAAGACCTTTGTGGGGAGAGGGAGCCCTAGCAAAGAGAGATGAACCAAATATCCAACAGGATAGGAAGTTCTCATGCCCCACGAGACCAGCTAAGTGGTGGAAACAATCTCTAGTGCCCTGTCAACTGGGGAAAGCAGCCTACTGCAGCAGGAATAGTAGAGACTTTGAGATCTGCAAAGGAATGGCACCATTTGTTTCTCTTTTCTTTTCAAATCAAAGCTAAATTATGCCATCCTCCTCAAACTACCAGACTGAAGTTCCAGTCTAGCTTGCACCCACAAAACCACACTGACTTCAGTGTGTGAGCTGAATCCAGCCTTTGGCCCTAACCCCCACAGAAGTCGAGACACCTCAGTTCTGGGTTTGGCCAGATCATGTGAATGTACACTCACAGTCCAGCCCTGGAAATAGCCCTGGAAATTGGGGGGAGGAGTTGTTTGTGTGATTTCTGATACCTACTTTCCCACCAAGCTGATGCATGGAGAGCTTGATGCTTGCAGCAGAGTGAGCACAGGCACCCGTTTCCAAAGCCAGCTCTGGCTGGAAGCAGCCCTGAGTTTCCTGCGTGGTGTGGTGAAGGAGCCCAGCTAAAAGCATCCTGTGGCCCTGACAACAGGGAGTTAACCAGAGGAGCCAAGTGGCAGTGGCCTCTCTGGAACATCTTCTGCCACCATAAAGATCAAAAAGCTGTGGTCCTTTTCCCACTTCCCCATGTGGTAGGTGGTGTTGAGCAAGGAAAGCCAAATTCAGGCAAAGGACTGTATTCAGGATCAGGGGAAGAGGTTTTGGGAATCACAGTTTATAACTGATAAAACTGAGATTTCACTGGCCTGATTTTTTTTCAGAGATATGCAGCACATGTGGCCCCTGTGTGACTGCACTTGCAGCATGGGCGTTTGCCACTCAAGATCAGGGCATGGATGTGTTGGGCTAGGAGCCTGGACACACAGGAACGCACCCTGAAAACCTTCCCATGATAGCTCAAAGCATAAAAATAGAGAAGGGAGGAAAACCAAGTATCTTCAATCCCGTCCTCTGTTTCGGTTTTCTGGCCTTTGAAGGAGTCTGTGGAACTCCGAGAGCAAGGGAGTCGGGAGCTGTGGGTGACAGTACTCAACATATTCTCCATGCTGGCATAAGACCTTCAAGAGTCTTTGGGTAACTGTGTCAAGGAAACACTGAGCTCTTGCACTGCAGGAAGGGTGAGCTGACAGGCTCTGATCGAGTTCTGGGTTTGATTGGGAGGTTGGGTTGGACTGCAGTGTCCCCTCTGCCGCTTATAACCACTTAATTTCTGGCTCTTCGTAGTGCAGTGACAGAACTCTGACTCCAACAGGATGGGAATTCAGCTAAATAGTTTAGAAGTTACTATTTATTTGACGATTCTTTGCAGGAAGTGGCATCACGTGTTGGATCTGAAGTCTATACAAGCTTGTCTCTGATGCTGGGCAGCAGTGAGAGGTTGGAGACAAGGACAATCCCTTTTTTTAACCCCCTAATGTGCTTGCTATTGCCTTGGCAACTCCAGCATTTGAGTACTTCTGTTCTTTCTGTCCAGTGTTGGTTATCTCTTTGCTGCTGGTGAGATGATTTGATATGCAGCAAGGCCAGTGCAGCATTTCAGGCTTCCTGGCCTCTGCCTGCCTTCCTCCCATCGTGGTGAGCAGAGTCATCACCCTCTCCCAGACTTTGAATAGGGTGCTTTCAGAACAAGCCCCGAGTTCCTGGGAATATTAAAGCAGCACACTTGAGGGTTGGTGGGGTTTTTTTAGCTCTGCATTGACATTCCTGTGTTATCAGCCCCAGAGCTTGTTGCTTTCATAGGAAGGAGAGCTATGAATTGTCCAGGAATGTGATGTTCCACTCAACCCTATCTCTTATCAGCACACATAAGGCTGCTGTGTCTTGTGGAGAGCTTTTCCATTGCCATTAGCAGCTCGTCTCTTCTCCTAAGTTGCTTTTCATTTTATATATATCCTGCCTGCTCCCCTCCCCGCAGTACCCATCCATCTGAAACGGCAGCCACCCAATTTCCTTTGAAATCCCTTCAGCCCTGCCTGCTCCTGCAAGCTCAGAGCAGGCTGTTCCCGCTTGCTCTGGGGGCACGTAAGCGATGTCTCTCCCCACCTATTCATTCTGGAAAGAGGCAGTGGCAGTGTTGTGCTTCAGAGGATGCTGATGGGCAGGGGGCTGGGGCAGGGAGCAGCTCCCTGCAGACAAAAACCAGCCCCAGGTGCACCCCCTTAGCACGGCGGTGGGTGAAATTATACCTGCAATAAGCAGGTATAAATGTATAGGTAGAAAGCTGTAGGGAGTGATGCCTTCACAAGCCTTGCCAGGGGCACTCCAAGGGCCAGACTTTGCCTTGAGCATCAGCTGCAGCTCAGTTACCACAGTGGGCATCACGTGGACAAGTGGTGGTGCTTGGAGAACGTGACCCCAGAAGGAGTCCTTTAGAGAGACTGATAAAGACAACCAGGCCATAAAAAAAGAGATAAAAATAAAATAAGTTTAAAAAAAAAATGCCCTTTGGTATTTGTTTAAGATACAAGATAAGCTGACAAAAATGCAGAAGACAATTGTTTACACACACAGACACATACACCAGAAAGAAGAAAATTCTTTTCCAAAAATAGCTGCTGACTTTTTATTTATAGACTTTTTTTCCCTCCCCTTTCTTCTGACATGAAGCAGAGCATTTACATAAGGGGCAAAGAGATCTGATGATGAATAACTGTTTCTTGAGCAGACCAAAGTCCTCATTAGACCTGCCAGCAGGGACAGATGTCTGGGCCCAGGGATAGCACCAGAATTAGCAAGTATCATTTTACTGTCTGAAGTCTTCAACTAACAGTAGACAATCTCCTAGAAGTTCCGTGGGATGTTTTTCAAAGCATCAAAATTATGGCAGGTCTGATTTATTCAGCTTAAAAAGTTTCATGGAGAAAAATAAAAGGCTTAGTTTGTGTCTGAGCTACACCTTATTCAGTTTGGCTTCTGCTCCCAGGCTCTTGACCACTTCCTGGCCAGCAAGAAAAGTATAATTTTGATACTGGGGGAAGTGGGGCTATGCTGCCATCTGAATCTTACAGGGGGAGGAACCAAGACAAGCGGACTTTTGCTGTTGGGCCATCTCCCAAAGGCCTTCCTGCAGACCTCTGTGGGTCTGTCCCTAAGACACTGACTCAAGATCATTCAGAAAGTTTTGGGCAGAGAAGAGAAGTCATGGTGCAGCATTACCAGGTCATCTATATGTGCTGCTCATGGACCTGTGGGGGACTTGCTTCCTTCTAGCACTGACTTCTGCTAAAAGGAAGCAGCTGTCAGCCATGTAGCTGCCTTTCCTCTCCCAGGAGCTCACGGCCTCTTGTGCTGCCCTCACCTGCCTGCCAGGACACCCTTCTTCCCCATAATCTGGGGGCAATAACGCTATTGCTTTGCCAAAAGGACTTTGCAGCTGGCAGGTGAGGGCTGCCCCGGATGCTGAACACATCTGGCCTCAGAGCTACAGCAGTTGCCTGTGGGCACCTCAAGGCGGTCTTATTTTCTGCTCACATATCCTTATGGTGGAAGTCCTTGCTGAGTCTGGAATGCTGGACTATGGGCTCAGGGGATGATGAAGGCAGAAGAGGAGGAGGCAGGTGACAAAGGAGAAGCCTTGCTCTTTGCAGTGCACATAAAACGAGGTGCCACCACCAGGCAGAGGATGACGGGAGCAGGGGCACGGAGGAACATGTTCTTTAGCTTTGTGTGCGGGTATTTTTAGTCTCGCAGAGTACAGAACCAAACTTTGGACAAAAATAGCTATCCACTTACATAACATCCTTGCTTCCAGAACTTCCCCCACGGAAGCCCTGGGAGGCTCCTGGAGCAGGGGGCTGTCAGTCGGAGCGCAGCCCTGACTCAGCGCGGGCGCACATCCCGGCACTGCAAAGTCAGGATTTGCGGTGTTTACACTGCACAAGGCGTGTGACGGCAGATGCGGAGCAACATCCCAGCTCCACGGTCCCAAGGATGAGGCAGGGTGTTGACCAGGACAGAGAGATGCAGATGGGGCTGTTCTTCCCCTTTTTTCCCATTTGCCCATGACGAATGGGCAGGATGAAGAGAGGAGGAGGGAAGGGTTTCCATTCTATGGGTTCCTGGTTTTGCTTTGTTAGATTTTCTTGAACAGTAGGCAGGCCAGACACTGAGCCCTTGCTCTCCGTTGCCTTGCAGTGGGAGTTGTTGGTCTGACATGGCACAGTTTCAGTGTCCCTGTATCCCTGCCACGGCTGTGATTGACTTCTCAGAAGTGAGATTCCAGCTCAGAAGCTCTGGAGCTGAAGAGGTCTGGAGTCACAGTTCACCCTTTGACCCTCTCCTTAGGACAGAGGCATACTCATGCTCAGGGGAAAGTTGCCCGGTCACATCCAGGGCTCCAGTCATTCCGGTGATAAACAGGGGAGTGTGGTATCAAGGGTGCTCATTCTTTCCATTTGCACTTTGAACATGCGTGGTTAGAGATTAGTAATGTGTCATCCTTTCTTCATCCTGTTTTCCCTTGGCAGCCGTGCTGTAAGTGGATGAGCCCAGGCAAGTAGGTGATACTGGTTTGTTTGCCAAAAGCAACATTACGTGGTGATAGCACTCGCTGGCTCTGAAGGACCAGCTCTGCTGAACGTGCTTGTTTTCCTGAGGCTCCAAGGTGGAATGGGTTTCGGTTAAAAATAGCTGACCTCCCCGTGCTGAGCCTGAGCATTTCTTCCTGGGAAGCCATTTTTAACCACAGATGGTCACCAGATGCAGTGGCTGTCCAGGAGATCAAAGCTGGAAGCCCACCATGGGGAGGAGTTGAATTCTTTCCTTTTGCTATCAGACCTTCTCAAGTGGAACATCTTCCTGGTTATCCGCTGGTGTGAAGGGGAATGTTTGGAGGGGAATATGTGGGAACACTGGGTCAACGAGAGACATGCAGTGATGGGTGTACATGTGCATGCTTGGGAACAAACACTGACTGCTGATGGATTCTGAGAAAGCCAGGGCTGTCCACCGTGTCCCAAAATAGCTCATGTAAACAGGTGGCCTTACACTGCATCCATGCTCTGCGATGGAGATGTACAGCCCTGAAACGGAATTTGTTATGCAATTTGTCAAAATAGTTATCCTCCAGGGGCTTTTTCTTAGCGAGAAGAGACAAGGAAAAACTAGAGACTAGCTTGCTTTATTGAGATAAATAGTGAGTTGTTTTCTAATGCCTTGGAGTGATTTTATTGGGAGTCTTATGTGACGTCAGAATATAGTGGTGCATTTATAGAAATGTTATTTTTATCTTAGCTATGTGGAGGGGTGGTGCTAAAATATCCATATTGTTAGTAGCTGTGAAGAAAATATCTTCCAGCTCCCTGTCTTTTCAACAACATCAGCTTTGGGTGTTGCTGTAGGTCAGGTCCCTCTGTCATTTTCCCAGAGGCACATACATCACATGTGGGATGCAGAGTTGGTCTGTGGGTGTATCTGCTGGGGGGAAAGCACAGTCTGGCAACTTGGGCAGCAGACAGATCTGCTTTCTGCACTACTTTTCTTGACTACATCACACCAGGCGTACTACTTGCCCACAGGATCAATGCTGAAATGTGGGGGGCCCTTCCCCATGTCTCAGCTGTGATGGCAGGATCCACTGCAGCTTTGGAGGTACTGGCAGGGGGTCCTTATCTCTGGTACAGCAGAGCTGAGCTGTGAACCATGCAGGGACCAGCACGTGCTTCCCATTTGCTTCGGCCTCAGCCTGACATATCTCACCTTGGCAGATTCTACCTCCAGCTAATTTTTTTATGCTTTTATTTAGAGATGTTCAGACACTTCCGAAAATAGAGGGGGCGAAAATGCAGTGTTTTCCCCCAGTTAAAATTCTGCCCAGCTTTTTCTAGGGTAGCTCTAATACTCATACTGCTGGGAATTATGAAATATGTTGGGACCCAGTCTGTTTGCCAGCCCGGTACCTCTAGGTTATGCTGTGTCAAACCTTGGAGGGCAGGAAAGTAATTTGCATATGCTCATATGGATTTTACAGAGAAATTCCCAGAAGATTTTATATGCTTTAAGCAAGTCCAAGCCGGGGACTGAGTAAGACTTTGGCAGCTGGCAAGTCTGTCCAAATACCTGAGCTGGAGGCAAGAAGAATGGCTTCCTGTGCTGTTAGTGCTCATCCTGTTCATACACAGACAAAGATCAAACAAAACCCCTAAGAATATGAATAGAAGTGTCTTCAGAGCAGAGCCTGGCTATGGCACAATAAAAAGGCCCGTGGAGGGGGGTAAAACAACATCCAGAGTTCTCATTCAGTGAGTGATCATGATCCAGAACAGGACCTGAATGTGGGAGGGGGAAATGGTCTGCAGTCATGCGGTTGGTGGTTGTGCAGTACTACCTACGCAGTGAGTTGAGGAGTTAATATCCCCAGAGACCTCAGCACACGTTTTGCTGTGTCCCCAGTAGTCTGCGTTGGATCTTCATGGAGATCCTGATTTGTCCAAGTCCCACCGTAGTGGCTTAAATCCATCCTGCAAGCTCCCTTGATACCTCATTGTTGGAGGAAACAAACCCTAAAGGCCTTTGGAAGCTCCTGCAGAGCACTGATTCCTTTTCTCCTGGTAGCTTTTCTCTAGCTCTGGCTTTTTCTGTGCAATTCGCTCTTCTCATGGCCTGGCATCAGTCCAGGATTCAGGAGGATTTTGCTATTGATTTTTGCAGGACCAAGATGTTGCTGTGGGTGTTCCACATCGCTGCTGTGGCTGTACAACCTGACATCTCTGCCTAGACAGGCTGTGGGAATTAAGTGAAGCATTTGCCCCAAAGGCTTTTCCCCACCCATCCGGCACTCATTGTGTCTGTGAGGACTTTCTGTCCCTGCACAGTAGTCTCTCCTAGGATGTTCAAAGTACTAAAAGAGGGCAGGTTTTCATGCAAAAGCAAGTCACAGGCAGATCTGATCCCTAGCACTGCATTTACAAACAGGAGAGCTAGCAGGGAAATGTAATTCCCTTACCCTTGTCGAGTAATGCCTTGAGTGCTTGCACAGGGCGGGCTACTCGGGGACAGGTACCACCAAGAGTGGCACATGATGCATGACCTGCACCTCCTTTACATAAAGCCCCACGTACCCAAATGAGCCTTTTTCACCAGAGGAAAGGCCGAGAGATACGTGCCGAGTCTTGTTTGTACCCCCAATACCCCGCACATGTTCCTAACTTTTTATGGAAACACTCTTGGTTCTCTGGGTGTGCGTTGGTTTGGGTTTTTTTCATCTGTGGGGATTTGTCCCACGAGTTGGTCCAATCAGCTCCCAAAACGGAGTGATCATGGGAGGCTGTACAGTGAAAATAACTCGTGAGAACTGAAAAAGAAAAACGCTCAGGACATCCAGGCTATTAATAAAAGTGAGTGTTGCAGAGCCCCGTGTAAGTTTGCTGCATCAAGGACTCAGAATTAGCTACCCAAACTATTTTGGCTCATTCAGCCAACAGAGCACTTGAGCTCACGTTGAGTTTGTGATATTTTAGTGTCCATTCTGTGCAAGAGGAGCTGGTGCAAACCTGCCTTAGGGGCATGGGCACAGCACCATTGCACTGGAACACTGCGGGCACCTCTCCCATGGAGGCAGCGGGCTCGCCAGTGATTTTGGCATGGCTACACCCGCAGGTGGCTTTGGAGAACCTCAGCCTACAGCATGGCAGTGTTTCTTCCACTCTTGCCCATGAGCATGCACGCTGCTTTAATCCAGCGCCAGAGCTTCCTACTGCTTCATGAAGTACTTGCAGCATCGATTTCCAGTCTTTGCACTGTGGGAGCAATAACTAACCGAGCTGTAATGTTTTCCATTGCATATTAAACTCTGTATGCATGGCGTGGCCTTGCCAGAGCTTGGATTTGCAGTTCCACGGCCTGGGAAATGCATGCACGAGGTACATCATTAGTGAAGGATCCCAGTCAAAGCGATGCCTTCTCCACCACAATCTCAAAGATCAGCGCACAAACAAATTGCTGCACTTCCGACGGAGCACTTCTATAAATACAGGGAGAGCTTGCTTTACTGCGATCCACATCTTCCAGGCAGATCTCAACCCCCACCCTCCGCTTCCCTCCGTATTGTGCTGATGCCAGATCAGCAAATGTTCAGAGAAACAGGATAGGCCACAGCTGTAAACCAGCGATGGCATCTTGTGCGTTGGGCTGTTGTTGTTTTTTTTAGCGTGAAAGGCTGGAGTAGTGCAACACTGAAATTGCATTGGCTAAGATAATAAATGGATCAGACAAATATAGCTGGGCATATGCTGAGTGTGGGTATGGGTTTTTAATTTCCCTTCTTCAAACCAAGATCTATAATAAGATGTTTCCTGGCTTGTGTGTGAGTGTTTTTAATAGCTTCATTTCTTTTTTTCCTTGCTGGATATTTCTGGACATGGCTGCACTAGCCAAGCCCTGCACAGCAGCTACAGTGAAAATTGTTTTACATCTCTGAGCTGAGAGTACAGTAGGTGCCATAAACTATTCTTCAAGTCTGCTCTGTCAACGGGTGAGCACATTACCAGCCTTTCCTTGCAAACTGAAGCAGCATCAGAGATGGCAGAGGAAAGAGGTTTTGTTTGCAGGAGAAAAGCACAATTCTCAGCTGGTTCCTCGTTGGAGCAAGGGAGGGTGTGCTTTTATTTTATCTGCCTCTGAAGTTGCAACAGGTAATGGATTTGCTCCTTGATCTTCTCCTTTGTCAATCCCAAATCCAGTCCAGTCTGGACCCCAACTCTTCTCTGAGGGCCAGCAAATCCCACAGCCATGCAGCAAGCAGGAGATGCTGCAGGATTAAGGGGCAGGAGGAGCTGGTACGCAGAAAGCTTCCCCCACCATCATGCACACACACACCAGCAGCAGCTACAGCTGTGGATTTGCATGAAACCACACTTCTCATAAGCTTTGTTGAGTCCATACTGCGCCCAGCGTCTCTTAAGATGAGCTAATTCAGTTTTATATTCCCCATCCCTCTCCCACATTACAAAGGCAGGATGCTCTGAGAGTCACCCTGGGCAGCAGCATTTCTCCATCACTGCAAGAGCTGGTACCTCACCTGCGGATGAAGTAGGGCTTTGGGGCCGGAGTGAGTCATGTGTGGTGACCACTCCTTGTGCTGGACTTCAAAGTTTACCGGCAGCCTTAAAGCTGCCAGTAGAGGCAGCTTATTAGAAGCCCTATGAAATGTGTGTACTTACTTAAAATCCCGTCATCAGATATGATATGAGTGATGAATCTCAGCTTCCATTCAAACAAAATGACCCCACATCCAGCTTTAGCAGCTTTGACCTAGGTGGTTCAGAAACCTGAAGGAGTATCCAAGGTATGCTCTTATTTTAACCAACAGGATTTATTTTTAAAGTCAGCATCGTGGCTGGAAGAGGCCTGAACTGCAGCCACCTTCAGACTGGAGCCAGCTCCCACGTCTCAGGGAGGACATTTCTAAGCCTCCTGCATAATACTTGAACTTTAATTTGCCGTGAGTCAGCATTGTAGTGATGTTATGGGAAAGGTAAACATTGGACTAAGTGTGTTCCACAGGAAAAGATCAAACTAACTCGACCTGCTGAGACTGAGGGAAGGACATTTCTCCAGGGCACATATGAGCCAGCTGAGAGAGGGAGACATGCTTCTGCTAAGACACTTGCATCCCACCTCTGGAATCAAGTACAGGGATGTCCCTGATTGAAAAGGGAGACAGTGGAGCAGCGTGGAGCATTAGCTCCTGCTCTGACTAAGAGTTCAGTGGGGAAATACTTTACTTCTGTATCTCTTCTCCTCATCTCAGGGATGGGATCATCACCATCATCCTGCCTTATGCATGTTAACAGAACAAGTAATCAGACCTTATCATTTCAGGGCCATGTCAGTCCCTCTGATAAGCAAGTTGATAGCTGCAAGAGGCAGCAGTGGCTTTAGGAAAAACTGAGCATGAAAGTGGGTTCTCCTGTGGGTGGAGAAGGACACCGCCCTGATCAGTTCTGGCTGCCTTCTTCTGCAAGCAACAATGCACATTCCTCCTGGACCTCTGAAGCAGTGGGCAGGGGAGGAAAATAGGACCCAAACAAGCATTTCCATAGGAATACAATTCACTCCTGTGTCTTAAATACCAGCTCCCACCTTGATTTTGCCACTTCATCCCCAGTGTCATCCCAGCTCTGATTAGTTGAGCCCTAACAGGTCCTCTTTTCAGGGTGCACGTGTAGGGCAGTATGTCTGGAATCAACTTAACAAAGGGGGTCTGTCCCCTCCTTCCCCCCTTGTCCAGCTGGGCCATGCTCAGCTGCTGGGCCAAGGAGTGCTGGGAGCAACTGCAGGGGCAGCTGCGCTGCCAAGGAGCACACCCTCACACCCCTTCTGCTGGGGTTGGGAAGGGGCTATCCCACTGCTGGTCCCACCACGGCCATGCCACCATCCCCCAGGCTCAGCTGCCATTCATTCAGACCAGCTGCAGACGCGGCTGTAAGCACCCAGGGCTGGGGAAAGTGCTGCTGCTGCTGGAAAGGTGGCTCAGCAGTGGATGCTGGACAGGTTCTGCCTGTAGAGAAAGGGCTTTCTGTGCAAGCTGCCTGAGCTGGCTGATGTGTGTGGTGTTTTACTGAGGGCTCTGCAACAGAGGCAAAACTCACATTATCCTGCAATATATTGAGGATTTGCCCCCCTTCCTTGGACCTGTTGGGTACCAGGTCTGCCTGGGCTTGTGTTTCACCTTTGGGCTGAAACATCCCATGGCCAGCTATCAGAAGCATATTCTGTCTGCACTGACGTTTATCACAACCTCAGTACTGCATCTGTCCTCATTTATTATCCTATTCCAGGTGGAATGGCCAGGGTGTCTCATGGCAGGAGGCAATCCTGGGCTTCAGGTGCATCCTCATCCTGGTGCAAAAGGCGGGAGGCCCGTGGCCATGGCAGAGCCTCTGCTGGGGTTACCAGCATCCTCTGCCTGCAGGAAGAGCACACACCTCACTGCCTCAGCAGGCACCCTGCAAACGGGCTTTTGCTCCCAAACGTAGCCACGGTGTTTGTGTTCCCTCCCTCCAACAGTTCCCAGGCATTACCAACACATCCATGCATCCAAGCAAACCAAGGCCCAGGGGGCCATGAGGCTCTCCCAGGTTGCACAGTGGCTCACAGATGTCTCTGTGTCCATGCAGACGGCGCTTGGCCCATCTCCTCCTATGGATGTGGTGCAAACCAGGAGTTAAGATTGCGTGACACTTGCTAAACAACGCAGAGACACCTCTGCTTTGGGAGGGTGCTTAGGAAATTCTTCTTGTTGAAATCAACCCGCAGCCGGCTGCTTTCCTCCTGTGCTGGCTTGTGCCGCGTGATCGCTTCCCATTTTCCTCAGATCTGCATGGACACCTCCCCCCAGCCTGTGAGTGAGCGATGCAATGAGAGCATTGTGTCTGAGACAGCCTGCACACATAACATCTTATATAAACAATAATGGGCTTCGTGATTGCTTCTGCTGCTGCCACGGCATCATCTCTTCTCGGCACGTCAATCACTACCTTCCCCCAGGGAACATTCCGGTTTCCCAGGAGGTTGTGAAGCTTTGATCGCATGTCAGGGCAGTGGGATGGAGCACAATCACCATCCCTAAGCCCTTCCGACGCTGACACCCAGCAAGATGACCCTGAACTTGGCTGGCAATGGGACAGTGAGGTACAGGGCAGGGTGCACTTCACGATGCCTCGCATGCCTGAAAGGAGATGGGAGAGGTTTTCCCTGTCCTTGGAGCAAGTGGGGTTGGTAGCAACATCCTTCCTCTCGAGCCATGATGGGAGAAGGACTTAATTCACCCCTGACACCAAGTGTTTGTTCTGGCAGCCAGTGCCAGGCAGCAGGAAGACACTTTTGACAAAGATATTAGGTAAAATGGAGCGGTGACCCAAGGAGGTGTAATTAGCTCTGCTGTCACATAGGAAGGGACATGTTTGTACAGATTATTTCCAATTTCTAGCAACACCTGCTCACTTGCTTTAACCAGGTTTCTCAAAATAAGGACTAATTAGCACTTCCTTGGAAGGCCAGGTCTCTCCAGGCAATGGCTTTACCTCTCAATCGGTATTCCTTCTGCAGGAAGGCACATTAATTACTGTATCAGGAAAAGCTAAGGGTAGCAGGAAGCCATTTCCATGCCTAAAGCTAATCCAAGGAGAAGGCAGAGCTCACTAGATCTGGACTTCCTTGCTCATGCCAGGGGTGAGGGCTGTGCAGTGTGTTTCCTTCTCTGCATCCTTGAATGAGAGCAGTATTTCGCTCGTGCCTGATTTCTGTGTGGTGCTGCTCCCCCAGTTTGAGGCAGCAGCTCGGGGCAGTGCTTGTGCCACCCCAGCAGTGGCACAGAGCTAAGCCTGACCACCGTGGTGGCTTGGGGCCAACGGGAGCCCCTGTGGCATCCCTGTGGGTGACTTCTGAGTGAGCCTGTGCCAAGGGGTGGACAAGGCTCCCTGTGCTTTTCTCAGCAAATGTAACTATGAGCAAGGCTCTGACCACAGAGAGGTATTAACTAGAACTTGGGATTAATGGTGTTAATTGATGCTGCTGTTAATTGATGTTTGTAGAGTAGCAGTCTAGCCAAGCCCCTCCTAAAGCCAGGGGATTGTGGTGAAGCTGATGAAGTCTCCCTGGGATCAGCTGAGTGGTGCTGTGATGCTGCAGGTGAGCGTGCCAAGGAAAAAGAAATGTGTGACTGGCCAGGGCAGTGCTCCCAGCCCAGCCCTTCATCCCTGCTACTAACCACCAGCTCTGCTGAAACTGCATAGCAAAGACCCCCCTTTCGAAAACCTTCTGCTTTCCTCTCCTGCCTGAAGGGATGAAGTGCAGCCATCAGCTTGGCTGTCCCCAGCCCTCGTCTCCTTGTGAGTGATGGGGATGACCTTCTTACCCCATGATACGTTTCTGGAGGTGTTTTTGTATCCTTGCAACCTAGTTATCCATGAAATCAATCCTCTTTTAAAAGCTGTGGTTTGGTGGCTTCTACAGCACTGCAGTCCTTAGGAAAAGAAGCCTTTTTGGGAAGTGATTTGTACTGAACTAACTCCTTGCAGCCTGCCATACAGTGCCACAGAGCACAAGGTGAGAGGACACCATCAGTCTCACCTTCCCTGTGCTTGAGGCCATCCAACTACACCTAATGCCTCAGGCCCTGAGCCTGTGAGCTTGTTTTTTGGCTAAAACATACCTTCCATGGAGCTATCCAAGCTGGCTTTGACCATCTCAAAAGATGGAGACGCTGCTGTTTCCTTTGGTGCTTGTTTCCAACTCTCAGGCTTGTGTTGCTGATGCATTTCTTACTTACCTTCTCCAGTTTTGGTCTACAGCTTTTACTTTTGGTTCTCCCATTTTCTGACAGAGCCTTTTACTGCCTGGAGTTACGTGTTCACGCACTGTAATTGAATCCACTGTCTAAGAGGATGGTTCTCCAGGTACCTTCCTATCAGCACCTTCTCCAGCTCTTTTTGCAGCCATGGACACCAGGACATGGATGCTGTCTCTTCGTTCCAGGTTAAAAATTCTTCTGAATGTATTTTTAAGGACCTGGTTAATGCTTTGTGCTAGAACATCATTTGCTGTACATCTGCAATTTCCCCGTATCTCCTTCCCTGCTTTCCTCTCCTTCCTTCGTTGCACTGAACTCTTGAACACTAAAAGGAACAAAAAGGCACAATTTCCAAACTCATTTAAGGAAAATTTATTTTTTCTCTACCCAATCTATGTGGAAGTCACAGCCATAAAACAAAAGTGAGGCCAAGCAAGCAAAAATGTGCACAAATAACAAAAGACGTCTGCAGGAATAAGCATATTTCAAATTTTTTTTAAGACCTTTCAGAGAGTTGTAAGGCCTTGAACCCTCTGGCAGCCTTAACTCATGGGGGCTTCAGAGAAGTTCTGCCTTGGGAAGGTTGTTCAGGAGGGGTTGTGCAGTGAAACCTCTGCCTGTGCCAATTGCCAGGCCAAGGTAGAGCAGGAAAAGGACCAATAGCCTGAGGCAGTGGGGTAGCTCCTGCATATCTGTGCTTGTTGTCATGTCCCTTGGAGACAGATGTGTGACCTTCCAGACAACAGAAGTCCCTATTCCCCAACCGACCTAGTTCAGCTTCACACATAATTTAACATGCCTTATAATATTTTATAGACTCCATTCTGTAACTCAGCATTGAGCTATTATTTAATGAAATGATCCCCAATAGGGACCTTAGGAGAGCTAATTGTACATACAGTCTTCGGGGGTGGGGTGTTGAGAAACATCCACAAATGCTTTAAATACTGGATTTTGCTTCTCTTAATAATTATTCATTTATAGCCTCTGTTCTGGTTGCAATTCTGCAGATACACTTCAGCATGATGTTGATTAAATCAGGTGCCAGTGCAAACCAGTATCAGACTCAGGCCCAGAGAAGCAGTATTTAAATTGTTCTATAACCATTTTGCCAGCTGGGACATATTTTTAATGGCACTCGTAGATGTGTGAAAAAGCAGTTGCAGGAGATTTCTAACGAAAGAAATTCAAGGAAGTCCCTTTGTACGTGCATCCAAGAATTTGGATACTCTTCCAGGCAGTTTTGCTTGAGGTCTCCTTATGGATCTCAGTCCACATCCACAGCAGCAGGAGGCTGAGCAATGGCTTGGGCAGCACTGAGGGGAACCCCCTTGCGAGAAAGGAACACCTATTTATTATTTTTTCCTGTTTATTCTTCTCAACACTGAATCTGCAAAATAAATACGATCCATTGGGTTTTGACGACCACTGGAACGCCTTATTTTATTATTAGGTTATTTTAAATGTTCTTTATTTTTTTATTATATCCAATATCTCAGCAGACCTGTCAGCTTACAGCAGACTCCAGGGAACTCCAGTGTGTTGACACAACTTGCAAGGGATGACACAGAGTCACCCATCGTGACTTTGCACTGGGGACAGGGGAATGAAATGGAGCAAGTCTTACCCTCAAGGGCCTGGAGAACAAAGAAACTTGAGAGGCACCAGAGTGCTGCTGGTGGTATGGAGGGCAAGGGGACAGGGGAGCTCTGGTTCTTGTCCCCCAAAGGGCTTTATGGCATGCCAATACCCATGAAGGAGGACAGCTTCTGGTACAGGCTGATGAGTAATATTTTTCCTACTGCTGCTGAAGCCACTGGAAAAATCTGGTTGATCCAGGATGTCACGTCAGAACCTAATTCCCGTTTCTGCAAACACCCCTATGCTCATGTTTAGTGCTTAATAAAAGGTAAGCTCCAGTCAATGGGAAAATGTGCTTAAGAGCTTTATTCCCTTCCTTAAGCACTCTGCTGGGTCTGGCCCCATGCAATCTGTCAAGCACTCATTACTCTTATCTTTTATTGTTTTAATACTGACAGTTGTGTGGGAATAACCCTCTCACCACAAAGGGGGGCATTTTTTGGAGGGGAGGCCACCCCGTGCATACACACTTACTAATAACAACGTGTTTGGGTGATGTTCTGGCTTTCTGCTCCGAGGAAATAGAGGGGAGGAAACATGATTGTCTTGGAGCAGGTACAGAGCTTTGAGATGCCTGGCTTGGATGAAGTTGCAGAAAGTGTTTCTCTTTCTATTGCAGGGCCTGGCAGCCCGGTGAGATAATAGGAGATAAAGCAAATTGTACGACAATGGAAAATGCTGAGCTCCCTGAGCAATTAAAGGTTGTGTAAGACGGTCGCATGGCTTGCGAGGATTATTAATGCAGTCACGTTTGCATTATATAAAGGGTAATTAAAATGCAGCCTGCTTACCATTGATTACACCCTTTGCCTGGCACTGGTAGCAGCGGCTGCAGAGCCAGGCAGCAAAGGTGGCTCGGGAAGCAGCGACTGCCAGCAAAAGGAGAGGCTGTGGGGTGCAGGATGCCCAAAACTGTGGGACCGCTGCTGTGCCGTGGCTTTGGACAAATCTCCCAGCAGATTGTGTCCTCTCCCTGTCGCACAGGCAGGAGGGTGCCTTTTCCTCCCACCGTGCCACAGGCACTAAAGGTTCCCTGTAAGAGCTTTTTGGGCTCTGTCTAACATGGGCAGTGGTGGGGTATAAGCAGTTCTCAATAGATACCTAGGCTAGCCACGGTGCACCTGAAGAAATTTTGCCAGGGTAACCTGAGGAAGCTGGGAGGTGAGGGAGGAGGGAGGTCACTGGCAACAGCTGCTGCACAGCTGGGAGCCACCCTTAGCCCTTAACAGGCTGCCTTGCTTTTGCCAGCCCCACTCCATCCGTGGGTACCTCTCAGGAGCATGGGGTAGCACAGGTCAGAGAAGGGCAGCTTCCTGAGGCAGTGCAGAGCACACCAGGCTGAGGATGCCAGCTGGTCCCACCAGGATTCCCAAAGCCCAATTTAATCAGCAATGAGGTGTGAAAGATGGGGATGGGCCTGGCCATGGTTTTCTGGCAGCTCCACCTCCAAGATGAAGGGCAGCTTCACTCATATGATGCTGCACATGAAAGTGAACACCAAGAGGGGCCTGAATGATGTGTGGAGGTTGCAGTGAACATTTTCCACTAGTCCCTACAGCAGGAAGAGACAGAGTGCCCAGACCAAGGAGAATGGAGTGTAAAGTCCTGTAAGCCCTTGAACCCCTAGCTGCATGTTCTGTGGCAGAGGGTACTTTCTGGTGCTGAAGAGGGGTTCAAGCAGAGCTAGGGAGGCCTGGGCTCTGTAGGATGCCCTGCTTCCTGGGGCTCTGTCTGCTCCTGCCAGGGCAGGCAAAGGAGATGCCTCAAACCCACATCCAAGGCCGTTGGGATGCTGTGAGCACACCATGTCTCTATGTTCCTGATTATTTTTCTGTGTTCATGATTGTTTCCCTGGGACTCCTGTCCTCAGTGCAAGGGTGCTTCTTGAGCAGTGACAAAGGCAGTGCCTCCAAGGGAGCTAGAGATAAGAGTACACGGGAGAAGGAGCTGGACCTATTGTTTTCTCCATGGAAACATGATTGGCACTGAGCTGCTAGGCCCAGTAAATCCAATTATGGCTGCAGACAGAAATGTGTTTAAAGAAAAAAAGCCAAGCTGGTGTAAATGAAAATATAACTGTGTGCCGCAGAATTGTTTGGGCTTGCTCTTTGTTTTTTTGCAGTCCCAACTACTTACCAACTACAAACTTGTGGGATGTGTGTGTTGAGGGATGTTTGGTACCCTAACCCTGCCCTGAATTACGGGGTTGGACAGTCAGCCAATGCCAAATATTTAAAGAGCAAAATACTTCTGGAAAGTCACTTTCCATGCAAGGAACTTGAATAACCAAAACCTGAGCTCCTGGAGATGATAGCCAGGAGCCTTTAGCCTTCCTTCCAGCCAGCCCTGCCCCAACAGCCCTCCAGTGGCTTGTGAGAAATCACATTTAAATACACATTAGCATTCCTTGCAATTCAGGGGACCCTTTTTAAAGACACCTGAGCTACACAGAGAAGTGCTGTGAGGTGAGGAAGACACAAGCTGAGTTTGAAAACCCTGGTTACGGATGGATGTCTGTCCCAAATAGCCACCATGAGCTTTCCCCCTCTGTTTTTATAGTTCCCCAGCCCCACAGGTGATGTGCTCTCTGTTTGGCTGGGAGTCAAAATAATTTATTGCAGCTAAAAAGCTGCAGCTGGAATCTGAACACAACACTTTTCCATAACAACCCAGGTAAATTAAGAACAAAAGTTCCCCAACTTCAGCCCTACCCTTGACACAGTGTTTTAGCCCAGTCAGCCTCCTCCACTCAACCCTGAGCAGCACTGTTGGCATCTCCTGCTCCCCAGACCATCCTATCAGGCAGGGCAAAAGCCCTTCATCCCACCTTTTCTCTTGGGGAGGAATCTGCCTGCAAAACCACAGACTTCGAAACCATTTTTTTCTCTCCATGGAAGGAATTAATCGCTTTAACTGCACATTGTGGTGGGTACAATTCAGCATTTTTTTAATTGGCGTCTCACCTGAGTTTTCTGCATTGTCTCATGAAATCTCATGATTGGTTTGAGATCTGTTTTGCTTGTTTAGTCCCTGGGTGGCAAATCTGTGGAGCAGTCAGGAGACATGGGTGGCTTTTCCAATGTTGCTACTGCCTTTGCTTGACTCGCTTTTAGATGCTTATCCAAAACATGATTTGTTTCCCCATCTGCAAAACAGAGGTTGTTGCTCAATCACCTTTTAAAACTGCTCTGAGAACTTGGGGTAGAAACCAGCCAGTGGGCTCCAACTTGAGTGAGTTTCCATTTTTCAAATCCACAACAGTTTTAATTCTGTGCTTTGAAATACAGAGAAGTATGGAAATGTTCGACTCTTTTTTTTTGGGGGGGGGGGGGGGGTTTTTAGAACCTCTGTAATTTTGGTATGGTGGGAGAGTTAAAAATAAATTCTTCCCACAAAATTTTAGCCTGCACTAGACCAGATCTTGAGGGAAGCAATATTGCCGTTGATTATAATTGTCAGGCTTCGGCATTTCTGTGTTGTGGAAACCGAGTACCAGGGCTCGGGCACGGGGCCTCATCCCAGCCCTACTCTGCTTTCTCATCTCTATTATTCCCCACTGAAAGCAGTAAAATGCCTCTGGTCTGAAGGGATACATTTCAAGCTGCTCAGGGAGGAGCTGCCGAGGCCGTGGTGAGAGGCAGCTCCCTCTGCAGAGGAGCACAGAGGCACAGCCAGCCAGGCGCTCTCCTGAGCGCTGACACGTGGGGAGGAATCACCTGGCTCTCCCATGTGGACTCTGCCCGCAAAAATGAAGTCCGACTGACTGCTCTGGAAAAGTCATCCTGCCCATCCTCACAGTGCTGGGCAGGCCAGGGGGTCATTCCATGGATTCGGGGAGAGGTGCACAACCCCCTGCATCATCGATGCCCGTTGCAGACCTGGAGCAGGTGGGGCTCCTCTCACTTCACCAGCAGCTGGAGCAACCCACAGCCCTGGATCATTCCTGAGACTGTCCCCCTCCTGCCCTGGCGGTGGGTTGGAGCTGGAAGGAGACACCCTGGCACGAGGCCATGGGAAGTTCTCTGGTTACACAGGTGGCCCCACGCAGGTAGTTTTGCTTAATGGTATTAAACAGAGGAGGGTAATGTTACCTCGGGGATCAAGTGGTGAGCTTTGTACAGTGTGACCCTGTGGCAGCAGTGGGAGCCTCTCCTACCACAGACAGGCCTGGGATGTCACGGGGAGCCAGCAGGTAGTGGGCAGATTTACCAGGGAAAGAAGCTGGCTAGGTCCACCTGGAATGGGTGGACTGCTCTCAATAAACCTCACCTATTCCCAAGAGTGTAGCCCCTCTGTTTGAGCCCAAGGTCTTAGTTTAATTTTATAATATTTTAACTATTATTTTGGGATTACTTCCAAACACGCCAAAGCCATTTAGCCTCCTCTATCTCCTCTTGCCCAGACCCATCCTCAGTCCAGGGCTACCTCCAAACATGCTGGAGCCATTCATCCCTCCCCATCTCCTTTTGCCACTGCTTTCCACCACTGCTACTGCTGGAAATGAGCTCCACAATTAAAACCAACCCTTTCAGAGGTGGCCATGTGTCTGCAGCTGTGTGAGTCCGGGGTAGGAACCAAATATCAAATAACAAATCAGAGAGGTGGTGTCAGGATCTGCTTGCTGGCACGTGGGCGGAGGACAGACGGACAACGTGCCCAGAAGCTGCTGGCCCGGCTCTGGTGACACTGGCAGCTTGTCCTGTGCCCTCCCTGAAAAGCTGGCTCCTGCTGGGGTGGGAGCCACAGTTGTCTGCTGGCACCTGGCCAGGCTTTGGGTGGTGCATCCAGATACAGAGAGAAGATGCTGTAAGGGGGAAGTTACAGTGGATAAATATAAGTACATACACATAAAGGACTGCTCATGTCCATTGTCAATCCAGAAAATGGCAATTTCAGTCACGTTAAACCATTAAAAGAGGCGCTCGCCTAACTTCTGTGAAGGCAGGACAAATTTCAGGCGGGTTTCTGTTGGAAGGGAGAAGCGATGAACTTTTGATGAACTGGGGCTGGAAGCAGACAGTCGCTCCTATTGAATCAGCATCGTGTAAGGCTGGCCTCATTAATGCATGTCAGAGAGCCCGCCTAAATCAGAGGTTTCAGGCCTCTGCTTTTTCCTCTTTTAATTGCATTTTCCAGAGTTCACAGGCCAGAGTAAGTGGGGAAATTTCTGATGGGTCAGAAATGGCTGTGGTTTGGAAAGAATTTCAGGCATCCTTCATGTGACCTCCTCCTCCTCCTCCTCCCTGTGCACAATTGTTGCTTTTCAAAGAAGCAGCAATAATGGGGGACCAGGGGATGTGCCTTGCAGAAATCTTGACCTCAGTCCTGCTTCTTGCAAATCCCTTCTTTAACCAGTGGACAAGGAGAGGCCAGGAAGATATCCAAGGTCAGAGGGCTGGAAGCCAGGCACTCCTTGCCCTGCGCTCCTGCATGAGCCAAAGCCCACACCAGCCACCGGGCAGCTTATGGAAGCAGCCACAGCTCCCATGCCATCGGTGGAGTTTGGGGTTAATTTGGAGCCAAGTCAAGGTTTGCAGAACCCCAGGAGCACATGGGACTCACTTCCTTAACAGAGATGGGGGGAAGCCCCCTGCACTCCCTCGCTGACTCAGCTGGCCCGGGCAGCTGGCCTAGCTGATCTTAAATAAGCCAATTAAGGCTGCACGGTGGGAATGCCTCTCAGCTGAAGGCTTGATTGAATAAAAGCTGCAAGATTTAGCTAATAGTGCCCCAAGTCCCAGCAGAGTGTTCCTTATTTAGTGGGTCAGTTGTGCCCCCTCAGCTCTTCCCTTGCCACGGGCAGGACATGACTCAGTTGGTACAAACCCACCAGGGAGTGAGTGGCAGACTGAGCCTGGAGCAGGGCAGTGAGGGGAGCAGAGCAGGTCTCCCAGCCTCAGCTTCCCTACCTGCAAAATCAGGGTTGCTCCTGAAAGGTGCAGGGCGCCCCAGGCTGTCCTGCGATGGATGTGGGGTAGTTGTAGCACTGGGTTAAATCCCAGGTGTGTCTCTGGGGGAGACACATGACATTATCACCATGTGTGAGGGGGGGGAAAGAGCTGGGCTTTTCAGCATCCTCCAGCAGCCTGGTGGTGATGTCTCCCTGAAGTCTTTTTGGCTTCCTGATGAAAAGGTGATGATCCGGCATCCTCAGCTCTGGCTGACTGCACTGGGCTTCCTAACATGGCTGTGGAAGAAGCTGGACACAGCAGGAACAGGTAACTGTTATCTCTGCAAAACTCCAAAAGAAATTGCTTTCCTTGGGCCCAAGACCTGACATCAGGGCTGGCTGCAGCTCACCTCTATCTGTGGTTCCCAGGCAGCAAAACCCTGCTCTGGCTAAATCTAAGAGGCAAGACGATATGTAAGGGCCCAGATCCTTACCTACATGCTGTGCTGCAAAACAGGAGGGTGTTTGCAAGAGAGGGAGGAATGGGGATTTTTTTAAAAAGAAATTATTATCGTTATTGTCATTTTAATTGTAAGGAAAAAAAATGGTCTCTTCAAAGAATACTGCCTTGTGAATTTATAGTCCTCCAACCCAGTATTTTATGATCTCAACAAGAAGCTCATAAAAACAAATATTTGGAAAGGGGGAGGAAAAGAGGAAAAAAAAAAGGGTATAAAAGAGGCACCGGCAAGTCTCAACTGAAAACATGGAAGGAGCTTTCCTAAGGCAAGAGTTCCCATAGAAGGGGCTGGGCTCACTGAGCAGGGGAAGATGTTTTATGGAATACCTTTTACTCGGGCTCTCCTCAGTGCCGGTGGATCAGGAGGCTTGGCAGTGATGGTGAGGAGCTCTCAGC
Source organism: Struthidea cinerea (assembly GCA_013397865.1). Lineage (NCBI taxonomy): Eukaryota > Metazoa > Chordata > Aves > Passeriformes > Corcoracidae > Struthidea > Struthidea cinerea. Next base: position 1,186,997 of record VZTI01001118.1, on the reverse strand, counting down.
ACAGGGGCATCCCGCAGAGGGGAAGCAGGTGGGACACAGTGGGCTTTGCTTCATCCTCTGGCAAAATCCTTACTCATCCCAGGGATCTGCAAGGGGATTGCCCTGCTAGGAGAGGGAGTGACTTTGACTGGAGGAGGCGTGGGTCTGGAGGATGCTGTTGTGGGAAGGGGGAGGCACGTGCAAATTGCTCAGAGCCCCTCATTTCTGCAGGGATTCAGGAAATGTGTTCAGCTTGACCTGGAGGTGGAAGGGGTTCACAAAATTGGAGTGGCCCTCTGGCAGGTAGGCACAGGCTCTCTGCTACCTGCATATGGCAGAGATGTTTCTCCTTGGAGACATTGACTCCTACAAATGATAAGGCAGTACATAGCAAAACAACACAGAAACGCTGCAAATCTGGTATTCAGCAGTCTCGATTTCTGTGTGAGGGAGGGAAGTTATTTTTTAGGGTTTGGTGGTTTCTTGCTTTCTTTTTCCTTTTGCCCTTCATGCTCCCCAAAGCCTCTGCTGTATTTTACATGTTCTGGTTCAGCAGCCTCTGAGCACCTTCCCCTTCGGTGCTGCTGGAGAGGAGCAGACTTGGCTCTGCAAAAGATCCCTTGCTGGGTCTGGTCTCCCAAGCTCAGCCTGGCCATACAGCGGGGCTGCCTGTGATCCGGGGAACTTGAACACCAAAGCTGCAGGTGTCCACTGTCTGGGTAAATTCAGTGCCCCTTCCAGGCATGTTAAAGGCAGGGAGAAACATCGGTCCCATCCTCTGCCCTATAGCCACAGTGACTGGTTTTCTTGTTTAGTCTGCCATGTTTCTGTGCTGGATTAGAGTCCTGTTGGTGCCTCCACAACAGCAGATGAGCTGTAACCAAGCCACCTTCCAGGATCACCTGTGCCCTTTGGGGTTCTTCCCTCCTTTCTCTGGGTTATTCCTGCCTTTTCAGTGTCCTTTCCAAATCCCAGACCTCAGCACTCACTGTGATCAGTATGGGCTGGGTAAAAGCAAGCCCTGCTTTCCCTCTGTACCCCCACCACTAACACGTTAGGTTATTTGCCCCTTTTGCAATAGGGCTGTGCTGGGAGCTTGGATTTGCTTCTCTGCTCTTGTGAGCTAAGGATAGGTCTGTGGTGTGTCTGTGACCTCTGGGTGAACAGGCAACTGTCCCCTGGAGCCAGCAGCAGGGAGAGGTGGCCTGCAAGCCATGGCAGCAGTGCCCACCACTCTCCAGAGCTGCTCTTTTAAGGCCATGAAAAGATGGCCTAAACAGGCATTAAGGACTCACTCCTGACATCACGGAGTCACAGCATATGCTGAGTTGGAAGGGACACACAAGGATCATCAAGCCCAGCTCCTGGCCTTGCACAGGATATCCCCCAAGAGTCACACCACGTGCCTGAGACAGTTGTCTAAATGCTTCTTGAACTCTGTCAGGCTTGGTGCTGTGACCACTGCCCTGGGGAGCCTGTTCCAGTGCCCAGCCACCCTCTGGGTGAAGAGCCTTTCTCTAATACACAACCTAAACCTCCTCTGACACAACTCCAGGCCATTCCCTCGGGTCCTGTCACTGATCACCACAGAGCAGAGATCCGTGCCTGCTGCTCCTCTTCCCCTCACAAGGAAGTTGTAACTGCAGTGAGGTCTCCCCTCAGTCTCCTCTTGCTGAACAGACCAAGTGACCTCAGCTGCTCCTCACACAGCTTCCCCTCAAGGCCCTTCATCACCCTCGTTGCCCTCCTTTGGACACTCTCTAATAGTTTAGTGTCTTTTTATACTGTGGCACCCAAAGCTGCCCCCAGCACTGGAGGTGAGGCTGCCCCAGTGCAGAGCAGAGCAGGACAATCCCCTCCCTCGCCCGGCTGGCAATGCTGTGTCTGATGCCCCCCAGGACCCGGGTGGTCCTCCTGGCTGCCAGGGCACTGCTGACTCGTGTTCAACTTGCCATTGACCAGGACCCCCAGGCCCCTTTCCAAGGCGCTGCTTTCCAGCCTCTCATTCCCCAGTCTGTGCACACATTTCAGGCTGCCCCATCCCAGACACAGAATCCAGCACTTTTACCATGTCGAACTTCATAGGGTTGGTGATTGCCCAGCTCTCTGATTTGTCGAGGTCTCTCCTGCCTTCAAAGCAGTCAACAGCTTCTCCCAGTTTTCTATCATCTGTGAACTTGCTCAGTATCCCTTCCAGTCCTTCAGCCAAGTCATTTATGAAGATGTTGAAGAGCACAGGGCCGAGGGCTTCCCTCCTGAAGCCGTGCTGGCTGTGATCGATGACTGCATTGTCCTTCAGGTGTTTTTCAATAGCTCCCAGAATAATCTCCTCCATAACTTCAGCAGGCACTGAAGTGTACACGTAGCAGTATCTCTTGCTATTTCTTTCTTTATTTTCTGTTAAACTCATAATCAGTTTAGGGATATGTACGAGTGGCTCTTTCACAATTAGCACTTTGGAAATGGGCAAAGTGTAATACTTCCCCTACACTTGCAGAAATGTGTTCAGTTTTTCCAAAACAAGAAATTTACTTCCTGGCCAAGGTCCAGAATGGAAAATTTAAGAGTAGTAAATATTTCTGAGCATGTGTGTGGGGGTTGTGTGTTGGTTTTGATTTTGCATATTTTTTTACTTGTTTGTTTGGGGGTTTGGGGTTTCTTTTAAGTTGTGGAGTGTGACTGCCCTTTCCCCCAGCTCCTTGCACAGCTGCAGCGGGATGCCCCTATTTTGGGAGGCACGAGCTGATGTGATTCTCCTTGGTTTCCCCCACGCCTGACTTGGGGGCTATGAGAGAAACCTGTGGGGGATGACAGTCTGTGTAATTCTGGTTGTGCACACACTGTAACAGGAGAGCCTGGGAGCAGCAGGGAGGCTGGGCAGGGCTGTGGCAGATGCCATCTATATGTATACAGGACCATGAAGATGAGTGCTCTTCCCTGCACTGCACCCATATACGTATAGGAAGACAGAAACACATTTTTATAGGCTTTATTTTCTCTCTTATCCGTGCATGCCCTCAGAAATACTAATTCCTGTGTGTAAATTGTTGGGAAACAGCTGCACAAGTCCGTCCATTTGCTGGTAGACTCATTTCCTCTGCATCCTTCCACCCCTGCATTTTAGAGAGGAAAGGGATTTATTATAAGGCAGCACGGTGGAAAAAACTTCCTTAGAGAAACCCGCTGGATAATCTGGGAAAGGCTTGAGTAATGGAGTTTTTTGTGAGCTAACAGAATAACACTACTCCACAAAAATATTATCGTTGGGAACACGAGCTGAAAAGGGAATGATTCATGTGAAATCCGGGCTGTGCCTGTGTTTCCTATGAATCAGTGCTATGAAAAGTGGGAGAGGGCTGGGGCAAGATGAGCACCCGAGACCTGCCCCGAAGCATGGAAAAGATAAAACACCTTTATTAAAGGCCTCATCAGGAAGTAGCAGGGAGTGTGAGACAGACTCGGGAAAACCACAGGATGGAGAGTCCCTAGAGCTAAGGAGAAAGCCATGTGAGGAGCCTGCATGATTGCTGAGAGAGTTATGATTAAGGGCCAGCAGGCAGAATTTCCTGCGATACTCCATGCAAGTGAAAACAAATCTCTTCACCCCTCTGCACCTACGCTACCTCATCTGGAAAAAGAAACTGCTGCCAAACAGGAGCTTTGTGGGTTATCTCTGCACTTTACTGGGAGATACTGCTTCAGAGGAGGCTTAGTGGAACAGATTAGGTAGAGAAGAATCTGACCTAGCAACCTTTTTCCTATCTTTCTTAAGGAGAAGTTAGTCCCATCCCCTATTTAATGTTTCACGGGCAGCAGAACTTGTGCTCCTGACTCACCAAAGGCTTTTGAAATCCACCCCTAATTTCTTCCCTGATGTGTCCACTGGTTGAGGTGATGGAGGAGAAGCAGGAGGTCTGGCTTTTGTGATACATTCGCTTTCTTTGTGCCTTGCCAGAGACTTTGTGGTAGCGCTGAGGTTACCTGGTGGTGCACGCAAGCCCTGGGCCCCAGGGGAGCCACAGGGCCAGAAGCTGCTGCATTTCCTCTCCATACCTTTGTGGCTGGGCTGCTCCTGCCTCTGACAGTCCCTCGAGGTGCCGTGTTGCTGAATTTGGACTGGGACTTTCTGTCACACACTATATTTAGTCTGTGGATTTGCATTGTTAACTTGGGTGTCTTAATGAGCAGGCACTTGCTTGTGGCACCAAGCACTTGCCTCTCGTGGGCTGTGGCACTCTAGTGTGGGAGCATCTCTGTTGTGTGGTCAAGGATGCTGCAGTAAGGGAGAGAAAATGAAAAAAAAACCCACCTTTTTTTTGTCACAGCCAGGTCTTGGACACCCCAATGTCCAAAGCCTTTGGCAGGGTACGGGTAATGGCTATGGCTGTAACTCACTCGGAGCTCCCTGTGCTGCCTCACTTCTTGGAGGTGGCACAAGTGTGATGCCACCGGGCAAGGCTGGGGCTGTCAGATGCTGGGGCCAGGGGGGAATCCCTGGCTGCCATGACTGCCCCTTCCCTGCACACTCATGGTTTGCACTGCTTTGCAGGGTCTTTTGCTGAAACAAAGTGGTCTGGGCAACAAAATGGAAAAACTGGTCATCACTTATTCACAGATAGATCCTAAAAATATATGGCTATTGTTCCTTTCCTTATGACCCAGCTGGGATGAGTTGTTTTCTAGAGGAAGCAAGAAGATAAACAAACAATTCCAGCATGCGAGGGTGAAGGCTGTTGTCCAGTTTTTGTCAACTTCCTGAATCTGACTCCTAGATCATTCTTTGCTATCAGGCTTCCCCTCTCCAGCTCTCCTTCTGAGCAGGAAAACAGGAAAGATGGCTGAGGCTGTTCTTGTTGAATGCCAGGCTGGGATAACTGCATGTAGGGAGACACTGGGGCCCTCAGGCCATGGTGCTGCTGCTCCCCATGTCACTGATCCAGCTGTGGGTCATCAGGGCTGGGGAAAGGATGCATTGTGACCCTGGCATGTGTCACATGATGGGAAGCCCACTGGTGGGTGTTATTGCTCTGGATGTGATCCTTCTGCAGCATCCAGAAGTCCACCAGTGCCATTGGTAAGGTCTGATGGGGAAATGTTCTTGTTGACCCCAACCTGGATCTATGGCTCCTGCTTTCTGTGCTAACCAGGGTATTCCTGCCTAGCTCAAATTGAGCCACCCTTTCTTCCCACCTCCCAGCGTGGCTGTCACCCTGCTCAGCAGTTTAACCCTGTCACCTCTAGTTTGGTCTGAGCACAGGGAGGAAGCACAGCACTCATTAGGCTGGAAAAAGAACAACCCAAACCAAAGCATCTTGCGGGTGGCATGAAGGTCTGGGCACCAGGATACAAATCCTTGCTCATTTTAGCAGCAGGCTGATCTGTAACAGCTCATTTCAGGTCTGGTGGTGTGTTTATTTGGTTCCATTCAGAGGGGGTGCTGGTCCCTCATGTGGTTGCACACGCCTGTGTTTGTACACATTTCCTAAATCACAGTGGGTGATTTAGTGCAGAGCCTCACACGGCCCTGATTTGCCCCCTGACACGATACAAAATAAGAAAAACATGGAGTGAGGCAGCACTGCTTCTCAGTCACCAGCTCTGCAGCTGGTGTGAATCAGCCCAGCTCCTCGGGTTTCTGCAGAATTACACCCCTACACACCAGAGATGGTGCAACTCCTCACATGTGAGGGTTCCTCTCAAACCTGTCTCAGTGTCACGCCCTGCACAAGGACCTGGACAGCAATACTGAATTTTGCAAGCACTGTGCACAGCTGCTGCTTTGCTTTTTGTGCGAGCTGGCCATCCTCAGCAGGGCAGGAACAGGATGAGCAGGAGCAGCACATCTGTCTCTGGGCTGCCCGAGTGCCACTTTGCTGTATTTCGGCTGGGCAATGGCTGGGAGGCCACTGGAGGGAATCAGGCTGCCTCAGCAGCTCCAATCTCAGGTTTTTCTCTCAGAGAGTTGCTTGCCGGAGGGGGATATAAAGTCAGCATGATCACTTTTTCAGGGTGATGGGGACAAAAATCTGTGCAAGAACCTCACACCTGAGACCTCAGCCCCTCTGCTCTGGGCACATCTGAGCCCGGAGCTGGCGTTTGGTCAGTGGTTTCCTGATGCATTGCAGTGCACCTCTCAATCAGAGCACCCCCAAGTCTCATGGGTTCGCCAGCCCAGACCCTGGCTCTGCTGCTGAAGAATTTGTTCTTGAGCTTGGGTTAAACCAGTGAATTTAGGATGCAGGTTGCCTGGTGGGCTGCCCACACACCTCATCGTGTTTGAACAGGAGCATCCAGGATTTGAGAGATTTGCCCTTAGCCCTCAATAAGCCTAAAGAAAACCCAAGTGTATCCTTGCATAGCTGTGAGTCTGTAGCGTTGTTTTAATTCTGTTGTGGGAAAAAAAGGACCTGCTATTCTGAAATACTTTTAATAAGCTTCAGTAGGCTGGCAATCTACATGTCAGGTGGGGCTGGGCCGCAGGGCAGGAGGTGTCTGACCCTCCAGTGCATCCTGGCCTTCATCACACAGCACTCCTCACCTGGAAATCTCCAGTCCATTTTGATTCTTCCTCTAAAAACCTACCTGTGACACCATTCTGATGGCATCTGGAGTGCCACCGGAGTGTTACCTCAGGACCTTCTGTCCTGGTCCACCCCTGCCAGGGCTGCAAGCACCAGGTGGGCTTGGGGAGCAGCTCATGGGATGGGAGATGGCAAGGGAGAAGCCATCATCCTGACGAGGTGCCTGGGTGTCTTGGGCAGTGTGGGCACCGAAGGGAAGGAGGGTGATGGGTCTGTGTCCCTCCAGCATGCGGGGAACAAAGGCCCCTTTCCATCAAGTTCCATTGTGATGGATTTCAAGTGAAACTGAGACAGAGTGCTCCACCAAAAGGCACGGCAAGCAGCTGCCCTTGCTCAGCGTTTGATCCCAGCCTCCCCCCTGTCTCTGGCTATCTGTTCCTTTCACCGAGCACCTGGAAACAGCTGACTAATGGAGATGTGCAGATGGTCATCAACTTCTGCATTATACAGCACGTGGCTAAAAATAGCCAAGGTTGCAGGTCCAGGCCCCAGCTCTGCTGGGAGAGATTTGCAGGGCACAGTCAAGAAGTGATTTGTTCCCTGGTGCCATGGCAACAACTCTCAAATGTGAGCAGCAGGACAGCAGCAGCATGGTGCTGCTCCACTGGTGCGCGGGATGACCTTGGAGAAGTGGGAAGCAGCAAGGTGGGCCATTGTTCCCTCCCACAGCCCCCTTCCCCAGCCTGCAGCCATCAGCTCTGGCACAAAAGAAGAGACTTGTGAAGGATGGACTAAAATAAGGAAAATGTGCCTCGTTGCATTTGCATTTAGATGGCAAAGATAAGGATAATTAGGAACTACAAGTACAGGTGATACAGGAAAAATACAGTAGAGAGATTTGTGGCTGTATCACTGAAAGTGCCTGTACTTCTTTTTTTTTCATGAGCTTTCTCTGTTCTGCTTGGTTTAACTTAGCACTATGCTGCCTGCTAGCTGTGGTGCTCTGGGTTCCTGCTGGAGGACAATTTAAGTAGACTGGTTTCACTAGGAGATGGAACTGGAAGTGTTGTAAATGCTGTCCAAACCGAAGAGGGCAAAGGTCCATCTGCAGCTCCCCAGCAATAGCTGTCTTAGCACATTGCAGCTCTGCTGTTCGTCACATTGTCACACAGTCTCTGCAGTCTGATGGGTAAAACTTCACTTTTCCCTTCACTGTGAGGGGAAAGGAGATGGGAACTGAACTGAGATAAACAATTCAGGTACTTTTGCAAATATTTTCTCTGCAAAGGGCTGAGGCGTAAGAGTTTAACACTGTTCTTCACTGCAAATGACCTTAAAAATAATCAGCATTTCCTTGCAGAAAGTTGTTGGGTGCATCTTTGTTTTCTACTCTGTTTTCACATGAGGAAACAGACTGGATATTCTCGACCTTATTTTCATGTGTGACATAACCTGTCTCAATTTTCAGGGGGTACTTATGATTAATTTTTTTTTTTAGGAGCTTAAGGTTTTTCATAATCTCAGCCCCAAATACATTAGATGGCCTGATTTGTACTGGGCTCAGCATCAGGGCAACTGGGGCCCCTTCAAAACCTCCCTGTAGGTACCCAAAATGAGACAACCCCAAGCACCAGACTTGCATATACAGGCTTTTAATGAGCCTCCCATGAGTATTTGATGCCCTCATTTGAGAAAGGGAAGTGGTGTAGGAAAATTGAAATGGAAAGGGGTAGAGACCCAAACATTTTGGTACAGGAGAGGAACTGAAGCATAGCCACGTTTCAGAATTCTCTGTCTCCACCCATGCTTGTGCTCAGCTCTGTGTCTCCTCCTGCACAGAGAGCTGCTCTCCTAATGGAGGTTCAAGGCATTGGTTGGAAACCGAGTTCTGAGACAGGTGAGCTTGGTTCAGCTGAGTGAAAAGACAGAAACCATTCAGAAGAAATATAATCCAGATTTGGGTTTAAATTTTATGTGCCTGTTTGAGTTTGGCTACACTGAATTTTCCTCTAAGCAGGCCTCTGTCAGTAAGGCTGAAGAAAAGTCCCTGCTTTATTCTGTCAAGCTCTTTTATGGGAAAGTTAAACAAATGTTTACTTTTCACAACATTGCTTATCAAATGTCTGCAGAAGGACAGCCCTGCCTCTGAGAGAGGGACCTCCCCTTTCTCAGAGTGTGCTCTTGGGCAGGTGTCCCAATTCCCTGTTTGGGACTGAGCAGGAAGCATGGAAGGGGAAATGAAATAAAAGCAATCAAATATAGTTGGGAAGTACAGTCACCAGCACTGCTTCTGGGAGTGGGCATCCCCTAACTCCCACTCTGATGCTAGAGCAGATTTAACCAGGTGGGTTAAATAATGAGTTGCTTGAAATGAAAAGGCTCTGCCTCTGATGCAAAGAGGACTGCAAGAAGAAAAAATTCTGCAAGAGTCAGACACCTGCAGGATTCAGATAGGTGTCCAGCAGCTCTGACTCTCGAGCTGCTGCATGAGAGTGTTTCTGGAGATACACCTTGAGAAAAGAGCTCATGGAGGTGCAGTTCCCCTTGGCTAGAGGAGATCACACTTGTCTTGTCCTGGGAAATGCTGGTGTCTCTCAGCCCATGACTAGAGCCAGCAGCTCAGTCCAGCTTTGCATCTTTGCCTGCATCTTTCAGTGACCAAATCATGGCTCAGAGCTGGCATTGCCCTGGAACAGTGGCACCTCCCTGCACTTTCTCATTCGTGTTTTGCACTGCTGGATGGCCTCTAACAAAGCAGAGCTCAGTTCCCACAAAACCCAGTTTTTTCCCAGAGATACCAGCTTCTTCCCTTGGAAAACAGGTGTCTGATGAGATGGGAACCATATGTGAAATTGTGCCCAGGGCACCGGGCAGGGCAGGCAAGGAGCTGTGTTGCCCTAACAGGCATCCACAGGAAGGGTGATGGAGCAAGTGGAGCGCCTGCAGAAGTTTCCAGGCACCAACAGCCCACCCTGCCTTCACAGAGATCATCCATCACAGCAGCCACGATGGGAGAGGATTTACCAGGCACAGATTTGGCTGCTCTTTGAGCTGCTTGTCGAGGCAGTGGCTGTAAGTTGGGTCATGGCTTTCTGGCACTCCTGCCACGAAGGCTCTGTGACCACCCACATTTCACCCACGGGTGCTCCTTAACCGAGGCAAAGCAACCGAGGACAAGCTGCACACTTTCCTCCTCCCCCCAGGCTGCCCCTGCACCCTCCACAGTCAGCCAGCCTTGGGGCTGGTTTCCAGCTCAAGGCCAGCAGTGGGTCTGGAGTGCTCTCCACCCATCCCACGCTCCACAGGAGGTGCTGCCCTAAACCCACCGTTCTTAGCAAAGCATCGCTGTAGACTTCCCTCCACCTCTCCAAGAACACAAGGTTATTGCTAGGGGGAAAATGTTCAGCGGGTATTGCTTTCAGATGGGTTTTGAGCTGTGTCTGCCCTGCAGAGGGAGCACACAGGGCCCCCTCCCCAGTGACTGCAGCACCCGGTGCTGTGCCTGGTGTGGGAAGGGGCAAGGTGGCTGCAGTGGCTATTACAGGCTCTCATCAGTCTTCAGTCAGGGTGGATGTGAGACAAGGATGTGATTAGGAAATGGGAGCATGAATGAAAAGTCATCTATCAATTGGACTTATTGACCTAAATGTGTCAAGTAAGTTTCCACCAAAAGAAGAAAATTTATTTATTTTTAATTTGGGCCATTTTAAAAATGGAGAAAGAGACAAATTTGTAATTTTTTTCTTTATTAACGTAAGCAACATTGCTTGTCAAAGCTTCAGAGAGTACATGGTTATTTGTTCACCTGTCTCCAGCCTGAAAACAGCTAGCAGCAAAGAAGGACATATTGGGGTCACAAGCAGAGCAGGGTGAAGAGTCTAACTCTTCAAAGAAACTCTCTTTCTAGGGATCATTAGGTGCTTTCCACCAGACTAACACTGCTGCACCACTCTACACAGTGGCTTGCAGGCAGCTGTATTCGCACTGTCTGTGCCCTGAACTGCGAGGGCACGAGCCAGCCCAGGCAGAGAACCACTTAGCCACAGTCAGCTTGGTTCCCCTCCAGCTAGCCTGGTGTACTGAGAGAACGCACGTGTCCGTCGGCAAGGACTGCAGATAACGCCTTGTTGCCTTTTGGTGGCACACAGATAGGATATGGGGCCTGGAGTTCTTCTAGGAAAACTCACCCAGCTCCAGGAGTCGCTCCTGGGTCAGTCTCTATATTCAAGGTGTCTCGGGGCACGTGATCTTGAAGAAAAGCAGTGAGTTTTGAGGTCTGGCGTGTCATGTCAGTAATTTCCCACAGCCTAAATCTACTAAATTAAAATCTGCATCTGGATGCAATATTCTTAATTTCATTTCTTCTTGGAGTCTAGGACTTTAGTTTGGCCATTATGGAGAGGTTTTTAAGATGGCCTATCTTAAGAGAAGAGGTCCTTTCTTAAACTTCATGGATGTTCACACCTGGAGTCTTGATTTTAGCCCAGTCCTTGTTTAAGATCTCTCTGGACAGGACAAGTGTGGGATTTTTTTGTCTCTTGGGAGAAGAAAAAGCAGAAGTTCCATGTTGGTGATATTTTTTTCTTCCCCTCTATCCGACTTTATTCTGCACAACACACCTAAGTAAATCAGCTTTCTGCTTTCAGTGGCAACCAGGACCTGCTGCCTCCCTCTCAGGAGCAGGTGCCTGGTGGTCCCTTGTCCAACATGTAGGATGCCTCTGCATGGCCACTGCCAGTGCCCTCCTCCTGTGGCAGCTGTGCACCCTACAAAGTGCATATGGGAGAGGGGTCGTGTTCCTTCTGTGGAGCTCAGGACTGTGCAGAGGTGACCGCTGCCAAGGCATGAGGCTTCCAGGGCTGAACCCTTGCTTCAGAGTCACACGTCTGTGAGAAATTAAGCATCCTTCCAGTCCCCTACAGCAATTTACTATGAAACCAAGAAAGAGAATGAACCACAAAGTTGCAAAGGTTGGAGCCAGTTCCTGTTGTACCCCTTGCAAACTCATTCCTTCCCCGAGCAGAGAAAAATAACGCAGCTCTTCCGCTCCCTTTGACAAACTCCAATCATTTTTATAAGCAAATACTGAGAGCAAATAAAAATATTTTGGAGGTTCTGAAATGTTGATTCATTTCATGTTCCGGCCATAAAGGAAATAAAGGGCTAGAGATCAAAACTGTTTTCACAGTCTTGTCTAAAATGGGAAAAGGAATCATGGCAACCCAAATGTTTTTAGATAAACTTTGCCTCCAGTTGTGAGTTTATGCCTGGCTCCCACGTTATTTGACAGGTGTTAATTTCTCTCAATTAATTAGACACATGGTTACTGTTGCTCTTCTGCTGGCCTCTTTGTCCAACCTTGACAAGACCAAGAGAGACCTGCCCTAAGTTTGCTGGACCACTGAAGCACAGAAGGTTGGGCACTGGCCCAGGCTTCCCAGGGCAGTGGTCACAGCCCCAAGTGTGACAGACTTCAAGAAATGTTTGGACAATGCTCTCAGGCACATGGTGTGACTTTTGAGGATGGTGCTCGGTGGGGCCAGGGGCTGGACCCGATGATCCTTGTCAGTCCCTCCCAATTCAGCAGATTCTGTGGTTTGGAGCTGAGGTCTGCAAGGTGCTTGTTGGAGCAGGGTTTGAGACTTGAACTCTCTCATTGGGTGTACCTGTTCCTGGAGGCAGCCACCCCACAGGGTGTCCCCAGACCACACGGGTGTGCAGTGGCTGGTGTCAGTACTGCTGGAGGCTGAGTCCCAAGTGCTGCAAAGCTCTTGGCTTAGGTCTCTCCTGGGCCACAAGCTATGACCTTGACACATCATTATTAATCTTCTGCGTGTTTCATTTTTCCTTTCTTTTTTTCCTCCCTAACAAAGCTTGAAAAAAATGTCTGTGGGGGTGCTGTAGCCAGACAGGCTGGTGCTTCCATTACGTGGTGATACTGGAATGTGTTGCATGCTCAGGGTTATTGTGTGGGAATACTCAGAGAAGAGGTTAGTGAGGAAGGTCCTGGAGGAGGTACCACAACTGGGGCCTGCCACACCTGCATTACCTGCCTCATGGGAAATGTAGGGAAACGGTCCCGTTAGCTGTGCTTGGTTTTCCTTCTGGAAGGAAGTACTTTGAGCAAACAGGGAAGAGGTTGCACAGAGAGGTGGATGATGCCCCATCCCTGGAAACATTCAAGGCCAGGTTGGACAAGGCTCTGAGCAACCCAATCTAGTCGAAGATGGCCCTGCTCATTGAAGGAGGGCTGGAGCAGGTGATCCCAAAAAGGTCCCTTCCAACCCATACTATTCTGTGAATATGTGGTATGGGTGACCATGGACTTAGGGTCTTGGAGAGAGCTACAGAGCTAAATCTACCTGTCAGTGTAGACAAACTTATTTACATTTTAAGCCAGAATTGTATTGGTGGCTTACAAACAAAAGGGAGGGAAAATGGATTAGTCTTTTGGATTCAGTGGCTGCACAAGAAGAGGAAAGGAGGAGGAAGTGACTTATTCCTCCTGAAAAGGTGGTGCGGTGAAATACAGTGTGAAGTTCAGCAGTGGTAAATATAGCTAAATCAATTGAGTTTAGTTCATATCCTGAGAGCCATAAATGTACACAGGTGAAATTTTATGAGCTTTTAAAAAGAACTTTATGAGCTTAGAGGGAGAAGCAGTATAATCTGAAACTAGCAATGGAAAAATAATGTAATATGGATTGTGGCATACCTAGAAAAACCTGTTAACTTACCCTACAGGAGGACCATAAAGCATAAGCAAGGAGAAAAGATCTAGGCATCTCTTTTATTCTTCTCCAGGACCTTGATCCAACCTTCTTTTGAAACTGTAGTATCCATTGAAATTACTCTCTGGGCTGTCCGGGAGTCTAAAGGACTCCCAGGGAAAAGTCTCAAAGGGGAAAAAGTGAAGAGAGAAATGCGCAAGTCCTTGGTAGGCCCTGCTAATTCTCCATCACTGCACCCTCTGGTTTCCCTCCTGGGGATTAGAGGTTGCCCTGCTGCACACTTGATAAGAAGCAATGTTGTAAGACATGTAAAGATGCCTGGTCTTGTCTGCTTGGTATAGGAAGGGTGGCCTGTAGCCTCACCTGAGGCATCTGAAAACCAAAATAAGCTGTCTCCAGATGGTCTTCTTTTATGAGTGGCCTTAAGAGCAGAGGACTGATAGCAGCAGAAGGCTCAGATTTGTGCAGGTTTTCTCATTTAAGACACCAGGAGACATGTTCCCCTTACACCTCCTGGTTTCCTGCTGAGCTCTGCCAATACCTGGAGCTCTCAGTGATATCTCCTCCTCTGTGCTGTGTTTCAGCAGAGGGTATCAGTTCCTTGGGATGGCAAGGCAAACTGAGGAAGCTTTTGCGGGGGGGAGGCCACTTGTGGCTTAGCTTAGTGACAGACTGGTCAGCAGTAGCAATCAACTTGTGTTCAGCCATGGTGAGATAGGGCTGAGAGCCATTCTGACAACTGCCAAGGAAACTGATCAATTTTAAATATCAGCATTTCCACAAGTTAAAATAACACAATGTTATTTGGTGCTGTGTGAGTGGGTTGCTTTGATATGGTGAGGTCTTGCTTGCTCCTGACAGCTTTTCCTAAGACCTCTTAGTCTTTTGAGTGTGGTGAGACAGGCTGTGCCCCAGAGAGTTGCACATCAAAGGAGAAGCCTTTGTGACTCACCAACCCAGTCTGGTTCAAAATCCGATGTCTAGGAGTGAATTTTCAGCAGACAGCTAGATCTACAGCAGTAATTAGGTCAAGAGCCTATTATTGACCTCCTCTCACAGGCAAGAATTTATGCAAGAACAGGAGTAGCCATCCAGCACTGCATTTGAGACATGGTCTTCTGAAACAAAGGCTTTATTCCAAATAAAATTTTTCCCCCATGTCAGCAATCAGATCTGGCTTTGATAGAAAAGTCATCAACAGGATCCTCGTATGGTGCTAATATCTTAGCTTTTCCTTCTGCAGTTGTGTTGGGTTATACATAAATTATATATAAATATGTATGTATTTAAAGCTCCTCTTGTTAATGCACCAAATATGCACAGGCAATTAACAGAAGATTGTGTTTGATTATGGCTTACAAGAAAGTCTCCAGAGAAGTTACTGTTCATTACTCAGCAAGCAGCCCTTTCAGCCATGAATGGTGACCTTGGCAGAAGGTCCTGGAGACCACAGAATTAATTGAGAAAGTTTTAATAAAGGCTGGTGCATGGAAAAAAAAAAAAATCTATATGACTAGTGCATTGTTGGCTGGTGACGATGCGTTTGGCAGATACGTATCCTGTTACAAAGTCAGATACTGAGTTCATTGCCTCACTGTTCTTTCAGGGTAGATTTGATGACAAGCTAGAGAAAGGCAGCTTTAAAAAATGTTCTTTGTTATATTCTGAAAGATGTCTTGCAGTTTGACAAAAGTGTAGGCTCACTTAATGGGAGTCTGTTGTATTTAGCCAGATGCTTTCTTGGAATAGCATTTTTCCATGGCATCATAGTTTCAGAAGTGGTTGTGAACACATTCACTAGTTCATGTGGCCTAAATGAGTTTTCTTAATGAAAAAAATAGCCTTATGTGTTGATTCCAGTTGCTGTTGTTCCTTCAGTCACAGCTTGTTGTTTGTGAACGCTCTGATACTCTCTGTGTCTTTGAATTCATCGAGCCTACATAAGGGGGCAAATATCAGCGTGGATGTAACTTCTTAATCAGGCATGGCTAAACTTCAGTGATGCCTTTTCCTGGTCTTAAAATCAAGAGTCAAACACGGTTAGAAGGGAAAAAGGGATTTTACCTTGGTATTTATTTTAAGGATCCTTAAGTGCACTACGTCCAGGTTGAATGCACCCCAATGCACACCGCAATGCGTACCCCCAAAAAATCTGGCATTACATTATAGGTCTTACTAATTAGCATATCTATCAAAAATTCCCCCATGGGAGGCTTGAGTGAGTCCCCTCCCCAAGGAAACCTTCCCCTGGATGGTTCTATCTTAGTTTACAAAATGTCTTCTGGAGAGGACCTTGGGGTCTGAGGCTTCTTGCTCCCTAACTACGAAACCTCTAAAATGTTTAGTCTCCTAGCTTAACAAACAAGTCCAAGAATGTAGGCAAAAAGCACTGACAACACAGAAATTGTTAAAAGGCATGACAGGGGTTTAAAAGAAAAGGCAAAAAATCATCATGGCATCATCAGGAGGGGCTTGGATCTGCTGAGATAACACCATGGAAGTACAAAGGACTGGCACACACTAAGAGGGTAGTTGGGGTGTCCTTATGCACCCACTGATTCATATCCCAGCAAACAAAATGATGGCATCAGGTGCTAATTTCCCCCAAAGTGACAGTGCACTCACTGAAAATAAAGATGGAAGGGAGGCTTTGTGCCATAACTTTCTCTGAATCAGAGTATATTGGAAGGACTGCACTGTTCTCTCTCCTTGCGAAGCCATAATTAAGCAGTTACATCAATATTTGTTCTGAGATCACGGCCTCTGCAATTACAGGACAGTGTCATCTTGAAACATGTGGACCATGACTGTGGGGAATACTAAGCAGTCCTAGATGACGTGAGGTTTTAATCAAAGCCCACTGAAGTATTTGGGACTCTTTATACTGACTTGGATGGGTTTTAGATTGAGCTCTTGAAATCCAGCATGTTTAGGTAAATAGGCGTGAGTAACAAAATGTTTCTCAAATGCTCGTTTTGTCATCAACAGAAAAAACACACTGCAGATGCTCAAGAGGCACAATTCAAGCAATTAAAGTAGTTGTTGTTTTCTTTCTTTTAAACAGAGACATTTTTCTCAAGAATACTGAAACTTGGAGGGTTCTATCCACTGCAAGCAAAGCTGTCCCCCCAATTCCCCATCCCTCTTCTGACTGAAAACTACATTTTTTGTTACTATTTAAGGTGAAACAAGATATGCTGTTAGCACAGTTCATGAAGACTTACTGCAAAGGGGATAAAAACCAGAATGTACAGGCAAGACTGGAAGCCAGCATGCCATTGGCAAGCAAGCAGCCTGCTCCTCTAGTGTGGGCTCAAAGTTATCCTGTGTGGTTGGACTTTCATGCTCATTTTTTTTTAAACATTCTCCTCAAACAACACTGACAGGCTAGAGAGGAGCCAAAATATCCTGCCTGAACACCTGCGAACTTTGGATCTGGAAGCACGCGGGGGGGTTGGTGCCAGCTCTCTGCTGGCGTGATGGATGGGACCGCAGCCGCGGCTGCCGGGTTTTCAGGGGCTCGGGGCCGGGCCTGGCGCTGAACTTTGCCTTTTAGGAAAGGTCAGCTCCTTCCTGCCGTCCCACCACGCGCCAAGTGGTGGGATGAGCCAGGCGACGGGGACAAAGCGTCACACAGCACAATGAGGAGTGTTAATATGAGTAATTATTGCAGTATGTCACTGCACTATTTTAAGGCTGCTTGCTGCATGCCAAAGAGTGCTCTGGGCAGGGTTTTCATTACAAAATCCTGCCAAAACACTTCCTGAGGGGATCGTGATAAATATAGATAGCAGAGAGCCAGTCTGAATCCACTGCAGCGAATAGCAAGAGTGCACATGCCTTAGGGTCCTCAAGGCTCATAAAGCAGAAGATACTTGAGTTGGCTGAGGTCCCTGAAAAATTCAGCTGACTCCAGTGAGGGATTTTCAGGTAGCCTTTTGATATGGTATATTAGACATGCTCAGGAATCGCCTCCCAGCTCCCCCTACCAGTGCAGTGGGGGTCACTTTTATTTCTGGCCCTTGATTACTCATGATGGATCCCAGTCAGATGTTTTAGGACAACAGCTTTTCTCTTTTGTTACCCAGCTTCATTGTTGACCATCTGTAGAGCATTGCTCTTTGCCTCGTGTCATGGCAGAAACAAACAAAGAACAAAGGAAAAATGTCTGGCTGTTTTTAAACTCTCCCTTTTATAGCATGACCATTCCCAATTGCACACGCATGCGAGCAGCACCGTGCTGGTTTTACAGGCAGCTTTATGTGCTCCTCGCTGTCCCCAGGGCTGCCAGAGGTGCCTAACCCAGGTGTTGTATCTGTAGTGTTGTCCAAGGGCTACTGAGTGACCCTGGTTTTCATCTCCCAAGGCTGCCAGACCTTGAATTTCTACTCAGGCAGTGCAAAGCAGTGACTGCATTAAAGCACCTGTACACGGGGGTCTGAGCAGGGTCACCTCGCCTGGACCAGCCGGCCCAGGAGCCCCAGTGCTGCTGCAGTAGGGACCACTGCAAACCAGTGACCCCATGCAGACAGCAAAGACTGTGATGGCTTTGGCTTCTCTGAGAACATTCCGAAGCAAAATGGCACAGCTCGTGGCATGGCCATGCATTTCCTAAAGGCTGATTTTCACCAGCAATCCTGCTGGACAACAGCCAAAGCTGCCAGGCCAGGAGGTGTTTTGTGTCTCAGTGGGCAGCAGAGTTGGGGCACAGAGTGTCCCCACAGTGATGTGGGATTGAAGACATGATGGACTGTACTGCTTCTGCTTGGAAGTCTGTAATCCTTCCTTCAAGCTCTGTCTCTTGGGGACTGGTGTAACTTGTTTCCTGTGCCGTTGTCGGCTGGGGGCTGTTGCCAGAGTGTGAGATCAGTGTTCTAGGTGCTTGTCCTGGACTTCTGCTCCTGTTTGGCAGCAGCGTAGCCTCTGCTGGCCCCTGTCCTGCTCCAGACTCACTGACCAAGGCTGTCATGGAGTGTAACTTCTGGAGGTCTTCTGCACTTTGTATGTTGCATATTGATTTGCTTTGAAACTTTCTCATCTCCATGTTCCTCCATGGAATGTTACTCCAAGAGAGACCTGTGAGTCCTCTCCTCAGCCTGGACTCATAAGTTCCTGCAGCTTTTATCCCAGCAGAAACCAAGGAGCTTGCTCAGCTGAAGAAGTCATGAGGAGCAGTTGGGAAAGCTAACAAAGGGGCCCCATTCCTCCCACAATCCAAAAGCCTTGTCCGTTCAGGAGCAGCAAAAAGCCCCTTCTGTAACAATTCCCTGCTGCATTTTCCCTTCTCACCTAATTTTCTCCCATGTCCTGGCTCCTGGAACCACCTGAGAGAACCCCAGGGCAGGCCATGTGGGCTTCTTTCTGCCATTCACCTTTTCCTATTCCCCCGTTCTGACCAGCCATGTGCACAGACCTCTTCCTGGAGCACGCACAGGGAATGGCAAGGTCACAGCAAGTTATTCCCACAGCTTCCAGTGAGTGTGGCCTGTTTCATGTGCTTTTCCAGAAAATACCTCTGAGCTTTGAAACTAATTCTGCCATGATGGCTCTAAATGCTTGAGGAGAAGTAAATTCCAGTCAGCTCACTGAGAGGGGTGATGGTTCATAAGCAGAAAATGAACTTTGGTGTCTGTGTCTAACAGACCCCATAGCTCTGAGCTTGCAGACAGAAAACCTTTTTTTTTTCTTTTAAGGTGTAAGGCTATCATGAATTCAAAATTTTCCACACTAGATAAGGGGCGTATGTGTGTTAAGTGGTTACTGATGTTTATTTTTTGTTATTCATGACAAGCAACCTGGATCAAAGTCAAAGCCCTTTCTCTTATCTCCTGTATAATTACATTGGTAAAACAAACCCCAGACTGACTTGTTGAAGTATGAGAGATGCTGATTTGCTCCTCAGTTTGTTTGTTACAGGGCAATGCAGACAAGGTATTCAGCAGTAACTCTGAAAATGCAGGAAAGGGTGCTCTAGTAAGGTGATGTCTCTTTGCAGCATCTGCACTGCTTTGGTTGTAAAGCATAACAAGTGACTATACAATAGGGAAAATGTCTACTCCAGCAGTTTTGTTCCTCACAGAGAACTCCCTGTACCTGCTGGGACGGCTGGATCAGTTGACTGCTACCTGCTCTATTTAATCATCTGTTTTTGTGAGTTCCAAGAGCTGGAAAACAGGAATAACAACATGTTTAGAGGTCTGATCCTTTCTCACGACCCACAAGGACTGTTTCCACCGCTCATTCCAAAGGGATGGTTGCAGGTAGTGGAAGTGGAAAAAGTTATGAGGAAAGATAGCTGTGAAGGTTTGATTTGGACATGTTGATCTGAGCTAAAAACAACGATTATTTCCACTTCCCACCCTCCCTGTCCCACTCTCATTGTTCCCACCCTCAGCAGACTGACCTGTGGCAGGCTGTGAAGACATGCTTTTGACATACTTCTCTGTAATGTGCATAAGATAAGTCGTGTGAGAAGGGAAGATCCGGGATTCCCACCTTCTCTCCACTCCAACCCTCTTCTCTTGGCTCTCTTCTCCTCTGCTCTGTGCTTCAAAGAAGCTGTTTAAAAACTGGTGAGTTATTCCAAGCCCCAGAAGGTACCACCACAGCAATAAAAACAATACCAGCTATGGCAGAGAACATGCACCAAATAAAGTGCTGCCAGAGTAGCTCCTAGGACCTGTCACAGTAGTGTCATTCCTACTCCATTTCCATTTTACCCCTTGGTTTCACACAACCAGTTTAATGCAGGGGTGGACCAGGTCTCAGGCACAGGGAAATGATTTTGGTAAGAAACCCTGATTGTCGCCGAAGGATGATGGTGACCTTCAGACTTGCATAGCTGCTCAGGCTGTGGCCATCCGAGACTGAGAAGAAAAGCTTCTTGAACAGAGAATTCCAATCATTGACCTCATCAGTACAAAATTTGTATTTTGTGGGGGGAAGAAAAAGCCCAACAGTTAAGAGCTGCAATCGGAAAGCACAACCTTGAACTGTGACCAAATGGGAATTGGAAAAACCTGGAAGTTACAAATGAATGTCACATTTTTCCCTTATACAAAATTTAGCGTTGTCCCTAGAGACGAGTGATTTGTCTTTACTTCACAAAGCTTACAGCAGCAGACCTCAGCGCTGCATTCTTGAGCATTTTGATTTGTGGGGCCTACAGATTTCCCAGCAGCACCGCTCTCATAGTTAATCCAATCCTCCTGCCAGCACACCCAGTTCTCTCTGCCTTGTGCTGGACCCCTGGAGCTCCTCCAAGGCCCTTGGGGACCTGCAAATGACAGGGTAAATGGCTCTGTCCTCCAGCTCTGAAGCAGCAGCCCAGTTTGAGGGTACTTTTGTAACCTGCACAGACTGAATGGAACTTCGGATTATGTTAGAGAAGGTGGTGCTCTGCCTCCATCATCACCTGCCTAGGAGAGCAATGTCTTGCTTAAGAGCAGCAAGAAGGGAAGCAGCAACTGCTGTCATGGCTCAGCATCCTGAAAACTCCCCAGGGGCAGAGAGCTCCTCCCCAAGCAGAGTACAAACAATGCTTGAAATGTCTTTTTTATAATTATTATTAATTAAAAAATACTGTTCTGATCTGCCTTTGCCACAGCACAGATTCCCTACAGGCTGAGCAGATTCTATCCAACTGAAACACATGTTCAACAACAAGAATATCCCCTGCCAGTTATTTAAGCAAAATGCCTAGTGAATCTGTCTGTGTGGGAGCTGACGTGGTGCCGACAAGCCTGGAGCTCGTCTGAGAGCTCAGGGTCCATGTGCGGAGTCACTGTGACACTGGCTCGGTCACAGCCACTCATTTCTCCGCACCATCCTGACACCCAGCCAAGCACGGAACAGAAGAGTTTCCCCAAAGCCAGGTAGCTCTTGCTGCTGGGAACAACTGGTTTGAAACCCCACGCATGTCCAGCTTAACCAAGACCCTTCTTGTCTGAGAGTGCTGGTGACCCAGAACTAGGCTGAGCTCCCACGGAAATAAAGCCAGTGACCTGCTGCAGTTCTTGGCTACGTGATGTAACTTCTCAGCAATTTAGTTTCCCCAACTGTAAAACTTAAATAAAAACTTTGAGGTGTTGTCTGACAAAGAGCTGTAAAAGTCTAGGGAACTTTGACTCCCTCTGCTCCAACACAGAATAACCCACTTCAGTTTACTGTATTACATTTTAAGGTTTAGCCAATATTTGTATACCT
This sequence comes from Struthidea cinerea, assembly GCA_013397865.1. Taxonomy (NCBI): domain Eukaryota; kingdom Metazoa; phylum Chordata; class Aves; order Passeriformes; family Corcoracidae; genus Struthidea; species Struthidea cinerea. The sequence continues at coordinate 1,165,561 of VZTI01001118.1, read as the reverse complement.
ACAGGAACGTACTAAACACTGTGTACATGCTAGGAAGTTTTACCTCAATTTTTTTCTTACTTGTGATTCTTTAGATTTTTTTTCTCCTTCTTCTCTCTTTTCTCCTTTTGCACAGTAGTAAGCATAGAGAAGGTATAGGAAGGGCAGAAGAGTAGCAGCAGAGCCTGTGAATAATTTTAGCTCTTCATCTACTGGGGTGATCCATGTGAAATTCACATGCAAGCATCAGTTCTCTAAACCTCGGAGAACTTGAGAGTGCAGAATCACCTAATAAGGAGACTGGTTCAGGAATTGCTGGTCTTAGAAACATCCTCTTTGCAAGGAAGTTTCAGACCAAATTCTGCTACTGGTGGGTAACTTTTATCCCTTCCTCATCTCACTTCAGTAAATTGTTGTCGAGAGTCATACCAACAATCAAACCCCAGGTGAACCCACAGCTCCTGCCCTGTTCTGTTTGGGGTTTCACTTCTTTTGATCTCTCTGGGGAAGCAGCCTGGCTACAGTCCACGTGTTTTGCTCTACAGCAACAGAAACTGGTGAGCACTTTGTTCAGCACAGCGATGGTAAAGGGCAAAGTCTAAGCAAATCTGCCTTTGTCTGTTGTGGAAACACCAGCCAGGGGTGAGGTTCCTCACAGGGGTGGGTGGGAAGGGCTGCACAAAACAGTGTCGAATCCTGGATGGCTCTGGCAGTTTGGCTAGCACAGTGATCAGCTCTGTGGGTACCACTGCTGTGGAAACTGCAAAGGCCGTGCTTCCAGACAGATGGGGATCTCCCAGTCATTAGGTAACTAACCCTGCTGGCATCCTCTAGGGACTGGGAGAAGGACACGGCCCCAAACACATCCCCCAACATACACAGCATTTGACAGAGCAGAGATGCTGCCAGGAAATTCCTCAGTGATACCGAGTTGCGTGCCCGAAGCTAAGTGCCTGCACCTGTACTGAAGGACTCTGTAGTCAACCAGCAGCCTGTTCATCAGAAGCACTGAGTGCCTGTTACTTTCATTGTCTTCGGTAAGACCTAAATTTTCCTAAAATGAAGCAAAGGAAGTCAGAAAAGGGAAATGATGTAAGGTACACATCCATAGACTCACAGAAGATTTGGGGTTGGAGGAGATCTTTAAAGGTCACCTCCAACCCCACTGCAATAAGCAGGAACATCTTCAACTAGGCGAGGTTCCTCAGAGCTCCGTCCAACCTGTGCTTGAATGTTCTCAGGGATGGGGCCTTTACCACCCCTCTGGACAACCTGTTACCATGGTTCACCACTCTCATTGTAAAATTCTTCTTCCTTATATGTAACGGGAATGGCTCTCTTTTAATTTAAAACCATTATTACCCCACATTCTACTGAGAGAGGCCCTGCTAAAAAGCCTGTCCCCATCTTTCTTGTAAGCCCTCTCAAGGTACTGGAAGTTGCTATACGGTCTCCATTGACCCTTCTCTTCTTCAGGCTGAACAACCCCAGCTCTCTCAGCCTGTCTTCATAGCAGAGGTGCTCCAACCCTCTGAGCATCTTCGTGGCCTTCTCTGGACTGACTCCAACAGGTCCATGTGCTTGTTATGTTGGGGCCCCAGAGCTGGATGCAGCACTCCAGGTGGGGTTTCACCAGAGTGGAGAAGACAGGGAGAATCACCGCTCTTGAGCTGCTGGCCATGCTGCTTTGAATGCAGCCCAGGATGCAGATGGTTTTCAGGGCTGTGACTGCACATTGCTGGCTGAAGTCCAATTTTTCATCCGTCAGAAACTACAAGTCCCTCTTGACAGGGCTGCCTTCAATCCCTTCATCCCCCAGCCTGTATTGATACTGGGCATTGCCCTGACCCAGGTGCAGGAGTTTGCACTTGTTTCAGCGGCCGGCATGCAGGGTTGCCATTCCCCCTGCTTGGCCTTCTGCGCAAGCCTTGAGTGCCCCTGCAGCTTGTGCAGTTGGAGTGAGGCCAAAGCTCACTGCCCGTGGATGCAAATGGTTGGGATCTCGGTCCAGCATGCTCTCACTGCACCCTGCTCCAGATGCAGGCAGGTATTGATTGTGGTGGCCAAAGACTTTGCCTTTCCTTAAGGGGTTTTGGTAAAAAAGTCTGTGATGTTTTTTCCAGTCACCATGGGTTTTCCTGGTACACTCCACCTGTTCCACTGCCGCCTTGCATAGTTGCGTTCATTGGTTTGAGCTTGGCCTTAGGTGCACCTCAGATGTCTTTTCTATAGCTGTGTTTTTCCCTTCCACTGGTAGCTATCACATCCCTTCACCCTCTGCCATGAGCTCTGCCTTCTGCAGTCTGGCCCTTGCCTAATCAAGGGAGACAGCTTTCCTGTTGTTACTGTTGAAGCTGCAATAAATAGCATATCCATTTCTCCATTTATCTGCTTTTTGAAACTCAGCCTGTAATGCCAGCAATAATTACTCTGTTTCTATATTTAGAGATATCAGCACCTCATGAATATCAAATTGTACTGTTATTATCTCTGTACAATATGGGCCAGTCTCCTATCAGTGTAAACATTTATAACAGTGATTATCAGTAGGACTGCTAGAGATCCCAAAATAGCCAAGGCTGAACAGGAGTCTGCCATTATTTGTTTACTGGAGGAGGCAGGGAGAGAGGCAGAAGAGTCAGCTGAAGGTCTGACAGCACAGAGCCCATCTAGCACCAGCGTGGGAAGGCTGCTACATGGGGATCTGCACCTGGTGGGACCATCAGGGGCAAGTGTGGAGAGTCTGCTGAGCCCAAGCACCATCTTAAATCCTTGGAATTAGGTTGCCATCTGCACAAACATCCTGCCCCACAAGAAAATTCCTCAGAACACTTCCTTAGGGTATGTTTTTAGTATCTTCATTCGTCCAGAAGGTGATGTTTAGAGCTGTAGTCTGACTGGCTTGGCAAATCATAGAAACAATTTCCAGATTATGGATTCAACTAATTTTGCTGTCAGTATCAGCTCGCCAAGGGGAAATGGTTGATGTCTCATCTTCTGTGGCACTGAATGGCTGCATCTGAAGGTGTCNAGGCAGTGCTTGCTGTTGGCTTGAAATAAAACTGTGCTCTGAGCTCAGGCAAATGGCAGGATGCACAGACAGGAGGGTGGTGAGAAGCTGCTGGTAAATGTTAAGGGCATGGGTGAATGCCAATGGGTTTTTGCACTTGCTAACTTGTGTGTTTGTTTTTTTGTTTTGATGGACGTGCCACATTGCATTGAGAAGGGCTGATCTAAACCTCTGTCAAACAGCTGAAGCTCAGTGGATCTGGCCGCCTCCTGAGAGACCCTTCCCCTGCTCTGAATCTCCAGGAGGCTTCCAAGGAACGGTCACTCACCATCATCATCTTTCAGAGCTGTCAAGATGCTTCAGCAGCTCAGCTCTTGGCATGGTTTTCCAGCCCTTGCACACTCTGCTGTGGCCCTGGCCATGTGTAGAGTTTTCCATGCAGATCCATACCCCCGCACCTCAAAGGCTTTACTACCACCAATGACTGCAGTGCTTAATAGAATTACCTTTTCCTTTCCCTCGCTTTTCCCAAGAGTTACTGCTCCTGAGTGTTTCCTTTGCAGCGCCATGGGCCACCTGGGCATGGCTAGGCAGAGCCACCTCCTGGCAGGACAGTAAGGAAAGCTCTCGATCTGCTGGCCCAGCACTTGCCACTGCACAAACATTTGGCTACCATCAATGGCATGTCTGCAGCCTGAGAGAGCAGGGTTACAGCTCAGTACCCAGCTCTTCCCACCCATAAAGGGTATACCTGTGCTTCCTAGCAGCTGTTTTGTATTTAAAGTGGGGGTGGTAAAGTGCAGGTAAGAGAAAATTACTGGCACTTGGACGGAGTTGGGCAGGACAGTGACGGTATGACTCAAGTCTGGGCAGGTGTGCTGCTTGGAGACAGGGCTGGTGGCACTGAGGGACACCAGGAAAGTGGTAAAACCTTGTGGACACAGTGGATGCTGTGCAACTGCAGGTCCTGCTCTCCCACACTATTTTGCCCCACGAGAACAGTATATCCACATCTAAGCACATCCTTTAGATTCTAGCTGAAAACATTTTAGTGACACTAAAACCAAGCCCTAGAATCATATTTTCTATTCTGAATAGAAAAAGTTAGTAAATAAAGCTGGATTCTTATCAATTCCTCATCCCTGAAAGTGCTGTAATACACCACTCGGCAGTTTCTGTCCTAGCTAATTTCTAGAATCAGCTCTCTTTTCAGAGAAACCGCTGCCAGAAGAGGACATGACTAAGCAAGAGAGGAAACTCAACTGTAGCAAAAAGTGAGTGAAACAGAAAATAATCACTGAGTAAACTAGTACTTGTCAGTTCAGCAGGGAAACAAATCTAGATCATTCTCTGCAGCTTTGGAGAGACCTCGCTGGCTCGTGCACAGCTGGCTTGGAGAGGCAAGCAGAATACAAAACAGGAGTTAAGGGCTCCAGGGCTGTGCACGGCACCTCGCACTTTCATCTCCTGCACAAGGGGACACGTCCTTCTGACAAGAGAGCTCTTGTACACATGTTTGTGCTGCGAGAATGCTGTCTATGTTTGGTTTGGAAAAGCTATGCTTGCTTAACAAAACCTGAATTTATCCCTGTAATCCTTCCCTGCATCTCCATGGCCAGATTGGAGCAGCCTGTGGAAAAAATTCCTGTCTATTTTCAGAAATAGATAAAAGCATTCAGATTACAGAGTGCAAATCTCATCTCAAAACGGCTGGAAAAATCCATTCAGCGCCACTGTCACTGACCCTCACAACCTCTCCAAGTAATGAATTTCAGTTGCCTGTGCCTCTCCCCCATGCTGCCTCCTTCTCCTCCTGCCGCCACTGCTGGAACTGCCCGCTCTCCCAGCATCTGCAAAATGTCAGCCTTGAGTCCCACTGTTTATCCCACAGGGAGCAGGGAGGGAAGCGTTATGTAAAAGAGCCGAGTGTGGAAATTATTATTGATCCCACTGCTTGAAACCGCTGGTGGGATCTTTTCAGTCCAGTGTCCATGCTCACAAATTTTGGCAGAGCACTCATGTGCCAAGGGAGAAGGGCTCTTTACCACAAAGGTAAAAGTGCCAGGAATCTGCCTCATTGCCCACATTCTTCCCAGGGCTCCGCTCTCTGCTGTGCCTGGAGCTGGGTATGGTGTCACCCCCTCCACTGCCGGGAGATCCCAAAGTAAATGAGCCTTTAACATCACTTATTAGTCCATGAGACGGAAGATTCCATGGAGGAGATTACTACTCATTTAGAGGGATTGTGTGCTTTAGGTAGCCCCTGAGGCTTGATGAACTCCTGCTCACGGTGGATTAGATGCCCTGTTAGCAAGCAAAATATTAAAGACAACAGTAGCGAGCTTACATCTCGCTCACATTTTGCTTATGGATTAGGGTCTTTGTAATTAATACCAAGGAAGAAGGCTCCCAGATGGACTGTGGCTTTTGAAAGATTAACCTTGATGGAATTTCTTTTTTTAATTTAAAACTTTATTAGTCTTTCTGTGATGTTCAGAGCAGACCTGGGATGCTGATAGCTTTGTGCCTGGCTCATCAGTTGTCCAACAGGAATCCTGTGGTCCTCCCTTGGGATTCACACAGCTGACAATCACCACACTTGTGTTCCCTCTGACAAAATTAGGCTGAATCCTGGGAGGTTCTGAACAAACCATTTTCAGAGCTGAGGATGCTTCAAACGTCTCTCCTTCTGTTTCAGGATGATGAGCAGGATATGAAAATCTAAAAAAGCAGTGTTTGGCGAGAAAGAGATGTTGGAGAGATCATCAGCTCTGATGATGAGTACATGGTTTAGGGTGACAATGTGGGTGTTGACCCTAGCACTGCTAAACTTTCAGGACCTGGGGGAATCAGCTCACTTCACTAGGAAACTTATAAATATATGCACTTTGCAACAGTGACAGGAGGCTTAGTTGTTGCCTATCTAGTGTGGACAGAGAGAAGCACAGAAATGAGTGAAACGTGTGAAGAGGGGACAAGGTATTTAAATGACTTCAAAATACTTCAAGGTCTTTGATTGCAAGGCAGCAGGTGCAATACAAGCAAAAATTCTGCATTTATTGCACGTGCATGTTCACAGCTGGATTTATCTCCGTGTGCACGCACATGAATGTGTATTTGCATGCGTGTCCTTTGAAGCCCAACTGCGTCTCAGCTGAGCATGCAAGTGCAGAAAACCGGGCAGCGTGTGTGCATCTATAGACCTATACCTTGCACATGGAGTACAAGAGCCGAAACACACTGGAAAGCACAGCACACGTATTACAGTCTGCCTGAAAGTCTAATGCTAAGATCAGAATTCGTTTTATCCCACTGCCTTATTTTTAAAGCCTAGAGAAATACCCACACTAGCCAAAACAATCTGACTCTTGAGCTTGCTTCGGTATTTTCCACAATTTTCAACCAGCTGCCAGGTGAAACTTTCAGCAATTGTAAATGGCTGTTGAAATTCTTAGAAATGCTCTAACTGCACCATTTTAAAGAAATGCTAAATGGCTCTTCTTTTAAGATATGATAAACACTTTCTATCATCTCAAACAAAGCCGATATCGTTTTTGAAAATCATATATCTGAAGCAAAGGATGTAACTTCATTATTTCAGATAATGGTGCAAAACAAGGATACCACAGGAAAGGTCATTATTGCCTATAAAGGTTAATGAATTTAGTACTTCTGGAAGTAGTCATGAAGGGATACATATTGATTCAAAGTTACTGGATCTATATATATGCAATCTATGGAATACATAAGCCTGACCTATATAGGTATATAAAAATGAAGGTGTTCATGGGAAAGTAGTACCAAATTGCAGGTTATAACAAATTTGTTTTAAATATCTTCAGAAAATCTGGAGGTGTTTCTGTTGTGATCATGAGTCTGAGAACTACAACAATGCCTTCTCCAAGTGAAAATCTAACCTGTTAAGAGAAAATCAATGTGGAAAGCCAGTAAAAGATTCAACTCTGACCCATTTGGAAGACAAAATAAGCCTGTGATATCCTGCTCATTCACCAGGGAGTCATACTTATCACTGAATTGTTACAGCTAGACAGAACACAGGTATTTATATATTCTGTATGATCCAAGTGCTTAAAATTGCTTTCAACTGTTGACTTCACTGGAGATGAATGGAAGACATTAATAGGACCGCTGCAATCCAGCCTCTTGCAGCACTGTGTAATGGCCCCAGGAATACCTCGTGTGCTTCACTGCCATCCGTTCCAGGAGTTCCCATGGCATTGTGCAAACCCCACAGCAGAGAGGTCACCACAGCTCCCGCTGCCAAGCTCCCCCACCAGCTGCTGCCAGCCGATGGCTGCTCTGCAGGAAAACAGCTCTATGGCACAGGCAGCTCGTGGGGCCACTTGGATGGGTGCCTTCTGGAACAAAGAAAAAGAGGGGAGGGGAAGGAATTGAAAAAAGAAGAGAGAAAAGAAGAGAACTAAAATGAAATGCATGAATATGGGTGGGAAAATGAGTTCTGTTCCTCGCCGAGGCTGTCCAGGCAGTTTCTCTTACCTGTGTCCATGTCACACGATGAGTTCGGCCAGCCAAGGGGACAGCTGGATATGTTATCCGAACACCAAATAATTCTCTTCACTGCTCCTTTGGGACACTGACCAGTCAACACAGCTTCCCCATGTGATGGAGGCAGCGATGAGTGAATCTTCCTGGATAAATGCCCAAGGACAATTCATGTTGCCTCTTTGCTTCGGCTGGGACTATCTCTATCTTTTCCATGTAAGTTTCCTCCTTTATTACTCCTGACTCCTGCTGTTTCTTGCTCTCCATTCAAAGCTATGTATTGTTTCAGTGGGGGATTTCATAAAGGAGAAAGCACCTTCCTTTTCTTCCAGGGAAGGTAGATTTAAAGGGGATCTCAGAGGGATTGTAATAATCTCAAGAGAGATTATTTTAGGTCTTCTGATTATGTTTCTAGGTTTAGAATGGGTGTAATGCATAAATTAGTCAGGCAAAAGGTTGAAATATGCAAAATCTGGAAAGCATCTAAATCCCTCACACTTAGCACTTTCCACATACACCTTCCCAATCATTTCTAATCCACAGCTTCAGCTCTGAGAGTAATGCTTAGTTTTGAACTTAGCTTTAGCTAAATGTGGTGAAGAATCCATCCTAGGCCTCACTGAATTGGTAGCCAGCCCCTGGGTATTTCACTAAACTCCAAATAGACCCAGTAAAAGAGAATGGAAGGGGAGAGTAGTAGACTCTGTAATTAAAAAGCTGTCAGTCTCCTAAAGCAGACTAAACACATTAAATCCTCTAGGACTTTCAGACTGAAGATCAGCATTTACAACTTCAGCCCCAAATCATTCATAAGCAGTTGCAAATGATGGCACCCATGTAGAAATCCCTCTCGTGGTAAATACTGCCCTGGGCACAACATAGTTAGCATGAAGCAGCAGCCTCCAAATGGTTTGAAGTTATAGTACTGGGCAGGGCAGCTCACACAGCCCAACAGACCAGAGAGGAGAGGTTCCCACCTCCAAACTGGCATGATGCAACCTCCCAGTAAAGCACAGCTGAGAAGATAAAGCACAGCTGAGAAGATAAAACAGTTCTGGAGACCACAGCGATTCCTTTCTAGCCATCTGAGGCCCAAAAGCCTTAAGGACCCTCGTACTCAGGGCACACTGAAATGAAAACCTGACTTTTTTGATAGTGCCTTGGAGGAAGCAGCATCACAGTGGTCTGTCCTTTGCACACCTGGATTGCTTTCATGACATGCCATAAAAAGGGCTGGGAGAGTGTTTCTTCCTCTACCTCTGCCTCTAGGCTTCACGAGGAGGTAGAAGTGTGGGTACACCGCATTCCGTCACCAGTCTGTTGATAACTGGAGGACACAAGTTGATGCCACTCTGCTGCCTGAACTCCTGCCTTGCGGCTCTGTGCCACTCTGTGGCCTGATTCACCCTGAGCTGTAACAGTGTGTGTTCTCACCAGGTCTTTGGGTGGTTGTGCAGGCAGCTGAGAGTTCTTCTATCCACAGCACCGGCAGCTGGGGTCCTCCATGGCTCCTTGGGTAGGATTGCTCCCTGATCCTGACCCTGGCTGAGGTGCTGGAGCCATGGGGCTCTCTTCGGGGCACCTTTTCACTAAACAGGGGGAAGGGAGGTGGAGCTCTGCCAACAGATTTGAAAAAGTGGGTTCTTTTGCTCATTATCTGGATATATATTGCCATTGCTGGCTTTGCATGGCTTTATGACTGTGCTCCCTCTTGCCTAATAAAGATCTGGGAATGCAAGTGAGTGGTGGAAATCCATCTCTTTAAGAGCTCCCGGGGAGGGTATGTTTAGTTTTCTCAGGTTTCTAAGTGGAGATTGGAATTTAGTCCTTTATCAAGAGGGGCCATGGGTATATTAAATCCAAACATTTTTCTCTGCTGTTAACCACCTGGCAGAAAGGTTACACTAATTACATCAGATGTGTTTTCTCAAATTTTCCTGCTTCTATTATAAGCGTGAGGCTTATGACAGGGGAACCAGCCTGACCTCTGGGAAATGCAACCTGTCTTATTCACATCTCCGTTCCCAGATTAACCAGGAGACAGAGTGACCCTCTTGGGAGGCAAGGTATGGGGACAGAAGCAGGCAGCTCATGGGAGAACAGCATGGCAGAAATGATCCAATTCTGTCACCACAGAGCTCCAGGTCGGTACGTATGGGCAGGGAGTGGACAGGCACTGTGCCAGTAGAACGTGCACAAGACTCTGGCGCTTGGACCTTGGCTTGGTAGGAGCAATGAAAGCAATTTTTCTGCTGTGCTAACGGCTCTTTACCTTCCTCCTAACAATCAACAGACATTTTTTGGGGTTGCCATTGTGAGAATGGTGGGAATGGTGATGCAGATGTTGGCTTGGTCTAGAGAGGGAGAAATAGAAAGGAATGAGAGGTGGGAGAGAGGCCATGTTTATGACACTAAAGATGAGCCTTCATACTCTCCCCCTCTGGCAAATGCCACAGCATGGCCAGCCATCATCTCAAGCCCTGCAGTACCACTCATGCAAACTGGAGTGTCTGGCCTTTTATAATTTTTCCCTGTGTGGTATTTTTGCTAAGGGTGTCTCAAAACTTGGATACATGGGCCAGGCTTTGGTGGAAACTTACGGTGCTAGGATTTTCCTGGAAAGCAGCAGTGCTAATTTTTATCTCCATCCAAAAACAAATTGCTCAGAAGTGACAGTGGTGAAAACAGTATTTAGTAGAAAAACATTGTCCTACTCAAAAAAAAGAACCACACACAAAAAAAATGTCACCGTTAAAAAAGATTTGACCTTGTTCTTTCAAATGAGACTCAGGCATTAAAGTGCACTGGGGGCTGAACTTCTTACATTTAGTGACAGATCTTCTGACATGCTCCCACCAGATGCTTCTGTAGATTGGAAATCAGCAACAGGGAAGAAATATGGTAGGTTTTTTTTCAAGATGCAACAAGATGTTGTACTTCCTGGCCACATGTAAAATGAATTTACAACGGAAACATGCCAGAAATGCCTGAGGGTAACACTAGCCATAGCAGAACGCTGAGTCTTTTTTTTTTTCCTCCAGCATTGAATAATGGTCCTGAATGTCATTTTTCTTAAAACAACCCCAGCACGGGTGACTGGTGAGTGAGATCAAGGTTCCATGTTTCATAGGGCACATCGGGAAAAAGTTATTGTGCAATCTGATCTCAACTGCTCATACGTCCTCTGTCACACAAACTAAGATAATTCTCAAGGTTATTTATTGCAACAGGCCCCTAAAGCAATGACATTGTGAAATTAATATTATTACTAGGAATAATTGCATAATTTTCTCTGACTCTAGTCATCCTTGTTTTCTGCTAATACATGCATGTCAATGCTGTTCATTGCTGAAGTGACTGGAAACATTTCACATGGTTTGCAGAGAACAGTTTTAATATTTTCCAGGCAGAGGAGGAAAATGCACTTTGACTTTTTTTGGCCTCAAAACTGTGCAACAGATTTGCAAAATATTTAAGCACTGGGCTACCAGGTCTCTGTCAAGGTCACTGTAAACTTAAAAACACTCCCCCTGATTTCATTAGGTTTTCGATTACACTGGAGTGACTGGAGCTGCCTCTTAATTCAAAGAAGAGAGAAGAGGGACAGCCAATCTCGTAATGCAAGTACAACAGTAAATTACCCTGCACCAAGCCCTCAGAGGGCTGGTGGCAGTGCTGAGCTGAAGAACCAGGGCCGTGCAGCCAGAGGGGCAGATTCAGGTGCTGGTTACAGCACTGCAAATCTCCCTTTCAAGCACAAGCAGTGCTTTACACTTCACAGAGGGAACAGGAGAAAATACCCCTGGGGAGTAAGCTGAGAGACCTGGAAGATCTCTATGTCTTAGTTAGGGCTCTTAGTGTTAGTGTCAGCTCTTCCACACTGATGCACATATGCTTTCCTAACCACAATGCTATCCAAAGCCTCCATCTTGGTTAGCATTTCATCATTCACACTCCAGGAATTATCGTTTCCTCTAGACATGCTGACAAAGCTCATTGTTTATTGCTCACAGCATGTCAGAACTGCTGGTTTTGCTTTGGACTGCAAGATGTTTGGAAAGCCACATGCTTCTTCTGAAGCCGGCTCAGTCCCCTCTGTGCCAGCTTCAGCTGCTGCGTTCGCTTTCGCCCAGAATGCCGGATCCTGTCCAGATGAGCCAGAGCAGAGGAGAGCGTCAGCTTCAGACTGACCAAACAGCACTGGATTTCATGTAACCAGGGCCAAAATCTTCCTGGCAGCCGCAGGTACAGACTTTCCAGCAGAGATGGCTGGCACTCTACTACCTTGCTCCCCTCTGGACCCACAGATAAACCTGCTGCATGAGTGAGCCAGTGAATGTGACCTGGACGTGTGCCTGTTGTGCCATTTTCCCAACCCGGGGGAGATTACAGCTCTTCCTGGCAGCAGTATTGCCCATGGAAAGACTGTAACAGGGAAGGACGCCATGCACCACCCCTTCTGGAAAAAGAAAGCAATCTTCAGCCATGGTCCTGTGCTCCAGATCTCCCCCACCAGAAATGGGGCAACACCTGGCTGCTCACTGACCTGTTACAACACTGAAGTCATGAGCAGTTGCTAAATGTTGCAGAAATGCAGATCATTATTTATTAGTTACTGCATTTCATATGACAGGACATGTATTTTTCTGTAATTTCCTGAAAGCTGAACTAACACAGAAAACACAGGACTGGTCCTACAGATCTGTACAGCATTACCTCTGGCTGCATGGCTGAGCCCTCCTCTCAGTCCAGGAGGGGTGAGAGCTGAGTTTTTGGTGAAGGCTCAATTTCTGTCTTGCAGGAAAAGTCCTGAGCCACATGATCTGACCTCCCCAGCTAAAATGTCTCCTGGAAGATCTGTCCTGCCCACAGCAGTACCACAGGCAGAAGAGAGGACATGGTACAGCAGCTTCCTGTCCCAGGAGAAAGGGTGCAGCTGCCCCCATGAGTGGAGGCAGAGCGGCAGGAATGGACCGAGAGCTGTAAGACCAGCAAAGCAGCAGTCAGGGGATGTCCTCAGCACATAGCAATTAATGGCCAGGGACGAGCAGGGTGATCTCAGCGCTCCTTGTTGCATGGGGCAGACATGCTCAAAGGCACAGAACACATCCTCTGCAGGATGGAGGTCCCTCTGCATCCAGCGATTGCTCCCGAGGTGGTTACTCCCCTCAAAGTAACCCCAAAAGGACCAGTCCAGCCCAGGGAGGTAGTAAGGAGAGGCGGAGAGTCTGTTGTCAGTGGGAAATCAACAAGTGGTTTGAACAGTTTTTTGGGAGAGCAGACAACTCCTAAGGGACACTGGCACTGATGACAAAGAGCAGCTTTACCACAAAGACCCCAGGCAGATCCATGTTCCTGGGAGCGCTGCCCTTTCCTCACCACCCACCTGCACCTCACTCTGTCTCACTCTGCTGCTTTGGCATGACAAGGCCCTGTAGATGTGACTTGCCTCTTGGAGTTTGTTATCCCACATTTTATTTGCATCACGCTGGATCTGTCCAGGTGATTAAACAAAAGACATCTTTTCATTATTGTTGTTGTTTTTACTGTGCCATTGCTATGTCCTTTATTACAGCTTTGCTTTTCCTGTGAGGAATAATCTCTGGAAACTTGGATAGAATCCTTTGGCTCACACTAGAGAAGGTAATAAAATCCTGGGAACCCAAACCGTTTCTCTGTTGTTTTCACCAAACATCTTTTCCCATCTTGAAAAATGCATTTCTTGTTTCTGATTTATTTCCTGATTTAGGGAAAATTTCTTCCTAACCTGCCAGTTTTCCTCCTGTCCAGCACACCCAGGCATTCGGAAGTCTGTGGCCAAGAGCTCAGAGGGCTCCAGAGACCTTTCTCTTGCTCTCCACCACAACTCTGACTCTCCCTACAGTTACAAGGAAGCCACTAATTTCCTCATTGCTCTGGTTTCTCCATCTGCCACCTTATGATAGAATATTTACTTATCTTTTCTAAGCATTTTAAATCTCTGTAGGAATGCATTATAAAAGTGCATTAGTGTTATTACTTTACTCCGTTGCGTAACTTTGAGAAATGGCTTACGTAAGGCTGGCTCCTCTATCCCTTCTCTGACCCCCATCCATTGTCCTGCTGCTGCTGCTGCCTCCTCCCATGACAGCAATAATTAAGCTCTGGTTTCCCAGTACCCTCCTGGGCTCCTATCCGGACTTTGGGGAGTAACCATCCAGTCCCCTCTACATTGGTCCAGAGATTGGCAGCTTTGGATTCAAAGGTTCTGCTGCTTCTCTCTCCACACCTCTGTTTCCTGCATTAGGGTCACAATACATATTTTCAGAGGCTCCAGAATTACTTGTATGAACTCAAAGCTTCTTCTTCTGGCATCTCAAAAGTACCCCAGCAACAACAAGCTTTGAAACTTCCTTATAACTCTGATGTGAGTTTTATTGGGAGGACATTTGTAACCTCTTAGCCCTGGACTCTCTCAGGTTCAGCCTTCACAAACCAAGTACAGCAGGACCACAGGAGCAGTCCAGCAATAACCTAAAGCAGAATGTATTCAGATGGTATGGTGAGAGGAGTGGAGCTCCTGATGAGAATGACAGCTGACGCCTGATGTGCTACTGTGACCTGCTTTTTTTTCCACAGCATTTTTCTTTTTAGTAGGTAAGTTAAAATTTTTTTGTTCCCTGTATGTTCTGTCATGCCGAAACACCTATTTTCAGTGAGATAAAAGGCTGTCAAAAGAGCAGGTACTTGAACTAACAACACTGTGTAGAAGAGCTTTCACTAAAGGGGCAGATGACAGGAATACCAAGGGTGCAAACTAGTGAGACTCCTCCATGCTCTTCCTCCTCTTTCTCTTCCTCATTTCCTGAAGGATATTGGTCCACATCCTGACCATTTTATGTGCAACAGCTGCCAGGTTTCATGCCAGAGGTGACTGCATTTCAGAGACAAGCAAATGTGCTGCTGTATTACTGCCAGAAGCTGACCTCATGTGCATTAGCCTTGGCTTTTCAAAGGGCTCTGTTGGACTTTGGTGGTGCAACTCCAGCCTGACCCCAGCATAAAAGAGAGCTGAGCCCATTCCACTAATTTTTGGCATTCAGAAACTGTAAAGTGTGTGTCCTGTAACAGTGTGTCCATACACACTGCCACCCTCCTAATGCCCATCTCACACAAGCTGTCTCTCTCTCACAGTCAATTATTTGGACAAGAACTGGTGACTTAATAGGAGCAATTTGTAGGAAACATGCTGTTCCCAAGTGACCAGCAGCAAATTGCTAATGACTGACATTAGAATGACCATTGTCCAGAGAGGAATAGTTGAAAGCCCACTGTGCACAGCACTGATCCCATTTAGCAACAAAACAACCCCTCCTAATTCTGGCATTTGCCATTTACGCTGGCTATTGCTCGCTCCCTTTCCCTGGTACATCCATACGACCAATTACACTGAAATTAAGCAACCACATATTATTTGTTGACACAAACATGAAATGTAATGAAATGTACACTTCACTAATGTGACCTTATAAACTTGATGGACAAAACATTAAAAATACGAATGCACTATAGGGAGAAATTCTGCATTTTTCGGTTGATGGATCATAGGGCTTAATAGATCATTTCCATCTCTGAAATTTCTGAGTTGTGATGAATGGAATTTCTTAGTATTTGGAGCAAGAAAGGGGCATGTTTAAACAGACTGGAGAGGACTGCAGTGTAAAATCTTTGCGCTATAAAAAAGGCAGCCTCGGATTTTATTGCCCCTGTGGGGAGTCTCCTGTGAACCAAACAGCAACTAAATCAAATAAACATTTCTGAATTAACTCCATCTTCTCTTCAGCTTTGGAGAGTTTAAAAAACCCTGTAATTTACTGAATCACCTTTTATGGTTGTACCTGCAGATGTCTTTTGTATTCGATAGTAAAAACATTTAAACTCATAAGGTTTCCCAAATCAGCTAAATCCATTATATCACCTGTGACAGTTACTATATTTGTAGGGCAGTAAACAGTGGCCTTTATTGTTTGCTGTTCATGGGGCTGTGCATGAGAATGAGCTTAGCCTGTCTCCAGAGATATACACCTACCTTGCAGGCACCAGAAATACTATACCAGCTTAAATCAGTGCAAGCTTTCCATGCTGTCACTGCCTCCCCTGTTTTGATTTGGTGACGGTAATCTCTATTCACTGCTGTGCTGATACCCTTCGAGTCAAGGCCCCTTCTCTACTTTTGCTGTTTCTGGAAGAAAAATTAACAAGTGCAGCTTAGGCATGTTATGAACAGTTAGTAAATTTCCACACCTAGGAGGGTATGTGGGTTCAGCTATCTGATTTTCTTTGCAAGCAGATGGAGAGGTGAAAATCCTTATGCAGGCTTGTCATATCCTTATCTCAAACCCTGCAGAAAAGTAGGCAAATGGAGGCGAGACGGTGAATGATCCAGACATCAAGTAACCTAGCTCTTCTCACAGGCAGTGAAATTTGCTTAGAAAACCCAGGAGAGAGCAAGAACCCAGGTGGATGTGGAGTATGGCAGTTTCAGCAAATGAGCTACATGAGGGCTGTTAGGGGAGAGCACGGGCGCGAGGGCAGAGCCATCCCAAAGTGTTCGTGGAGTAAAGGCAGTAGGGGCCCTGAGGATCACATCTGCACTGCGCTCTGGGGTGGAGGGCGTTGGGGAATGCATCTCATGACCTCCCACCTCTGGCATTTAATGACTCCGTCTCATCTTTCCCTTTCTGTCATGCAATCCTTTCCTCTTCCTCTTCTTCCACTCCTTGAATTTACCATTTAACACCATCTCTCGGGCTAATTTTGCAACTGTTTACACAGCATAGGACCACTAGGAAAGCATTTAACACATTCTGATGAGATTTAGGAAGTGGAAATAGCCATGTAAAGAGCAGATCCATAAGTAGCTTGTGAGTCTCAATTTGGAAACCATTTGATGCAAGCACAGCTCAGGCCATTTCTTGACAAGAGCTCCTAGAAAGTCTCTTTATTCAAGTGACTGAGGCTTTTCCAAGGAACAGGAGAACGAGTTATCTTTCTGCTGTTCTTTGGCAGTTACAGAGAGGCGTGACTGGCTGCCTAATGATATTTTCCATATTGTTTATCTTTTCTTCCCTTTGAGTGCCACATGGTCTATCATTCCCTCAGCTCAGATATAGGCCCCAAGGGGACTTAGTCTACAAATAAAACACAGAGCTAAGCAATAGTGATTAAAACTCAAAATGTTTTAGGCATACTGCTGTTGTTAGTAACACTGGTTTCAAATGATTTCCCTCCTCTCTGTGTCCCCTCTTGGAGACTTGTTATGAGCTCCATGATGCCACTTGTCATCCAGCTGAGCTATGCCAACATAAGATGAATGGAGGGGTCCCACTACAAATCAAATCACCAAAAAATGTGTTGTAAAGCTAACCCCAGCTATAATAAAAGAATTCCTTTTTCTTCTGTTCCTATGAAGATCTTAAATTCTTCATGCCATACGTTTCCAAGTCCTGTCAGTGGACAGATAGTAGCTTGTATCATTTTCTGTTTTCACTTTCTATTTCTCAGGTGCTAACACAGCTTGAAAGACTCAATCATTTTCAATTTCAACCCCTTGCAAAAAGATTTACTGTTGTGAGGTTTTTGCCCCCACTGTGGGCAACTTTTTAGTTTTTCAATCTGTTTTGTCACTTGAACTTTGCTTATGTGGCCATGCTGCTTTTCAGTCTGGCTGCAAGTCCCTCTCCAAGAGCTTTTGAACCTTCTTGATGAATTTTGCTCAGATTTGACAGAAGGGCAGAAAGACAGAATTCTCAGAAACAATTATGCTCCTACAAGATCTGTTAATACAGACATTATGATAGAGGAGTGAGAATCAAATTCATGCCCTGACTGAGCAAACATTATTGTTTCTCTTGGCAGCTGGCACTTGCTGGCCCACCCGCACCTACTGCTTCTTGCTTTGCAGGGATGCTGCCCATGGAGTGGGAAGGAGACAAAATTAATACAGTGGGGATGGAGATGGGCTGGGGGGCACAGGGAGCGAGTCTGTTGGGAATCAGGGCTTGCTACTTCCAGCTCTCCCCACAGGAATTGTTTTGTGGCTAAATTAAACATATATTGTTTTATTTCAAACACGTGGAAAGCTTGACTTCGGCATCAAATGGCATTATTTTTGTGGATGTAAAGCCAGTACCTTAATGTTATTTTAACAAAGCCTTCTGAAATGCACATACATTTCCAGTCAGCCGGATTCTTCCTTTTTGCTGAATACTGAACATTCTTTTCTTCCCCTCACTGTTGTCTTTGGCGGTAGAAATTGTACTTTCCACTTTCACAAAAACTGTAGGGGCATTATGAATGCCTGTATTTTTCTTGAGCAGACTTTTTGCTTTCTAACAAAATGCCTACACTAACTCACTCCACACAAGTTCAGCTTTCAGTGTAGGTGCATAAAGCACAAGGTGCTTATCTACTTTGCCGGTGTAGTTGCAACTCAAAATTAAATTTGCCTTCGTGTTTTCTACTAGAGTGCTATGGTGAATGCTTGAAAAGATGTCATGTTCTTCTTCAGCTGCCTGAATGCCAATGTGATAGACAAAGAGATTTATCTCCAAACGGGACAAAACTGCTCATGGGTTCTTAAGGAAAATAGGAACACAATTATTCATTATTGTTTGTATTGCTAATTTGTTTTCTCCACGGTTTTAAGTAAAATATCTTAACTGAAAATTTATATAGCAAGGTATTGGCATTGTAAGGAGTGCTGTATAATATTTCACTTTTTCTAATCAAATTACAAACTTTGATTACCATCTCCTGACAGCACTCTCAGCAAGAAGAAAACGTCATTATTCCTACTACGCTGATAGGAAAGTGAGGTGATTTATCCAGGGTCCCTCTGGAAGTGGCAGAGAGTGGGCTGCAGTAAGATTCTGGCCTACATTTTGGTGCACAGAGTGCCAAGTTCCTTACTTAGCTACTGACTTACAAAATCTTTCTCAGTATTTTTTTAACCCCTTTTAGCATGTATTTCTTCCATGCAGAGAGCTTCAACCCAAGAGGCAATTAGCCACACGCATTTTTGCTCAGTCTATCAAACTAATGAAAGAGCCGTGACTGCCCTACAACACAAATACCAAAAGCCACACGTAGACATGACTGCAGTTTCAGCCCTCTTGCCTTCCTAGACAACAGCAGTATAATAATTTGGGGACAGCTTTCCATTTAGCATTACAGGGTTGCACCAGGAATTTTGCAGATATTGCAAATGCCATCACTGCCCTGTTTCTATTCAATTTTTTGAGGCTGCCTAGGAGCCTGGCCACAAGTCTATGGCTGACAGCCCACAGCACATGTTACCCTTGGAGACAATCTGCTGATGTTATGTCTTTCATGCTAGGTTATTGCTACTTAAAATTCAGCTGTTTGCCTTGCTCTTGTCCTTATTTTCAGGAGGCACCAGCGAGGATTCATTTCACCTGGCTTTAACTCTGTCATCAGCCAGAGTGATCTCAAGGTGAGCCATTTCAGCTCCCCATGTGCTGAGCTGTTCTAGACATCCAGTTTGGGGTGGAATGGGTCACTTTTTAGAGCTGCCCTTAGGAGGGAATCTCCGTGACTAAGTCTGACTAAATGCCTGTTCCCTGGTTAGCACAAGTCAGCTGAGGTGAATCACACGACAAAGAGCCTCCAGACACAAGAGGCAGAGCGCTCCAACAGGGAGTTGCCTTTATCTCTTCAGCTAAGGCATTTTGGAGGATTTGGGATGCTATTGGTACTTTTACATAAAACCTGGTCCAGGTTGGGTTTGCGATTGCACAAGGTCTTTAGGAAGCCAGTTCCAGTGCTTGACTGCTTTAATTTTGAAGAATTCCTTCCTATTAACTAATTGGGATTTCTCTTGCTGCAACGTGGGACCAATGCCTGTCATCTGTTTGCTTTGCACCTCGGAGAAGAGTCTGGCTCCACTTCCTCAATTACCTTCCACCACTTGTAGACAACAGCTAAAATCCCCCCTTAGCTCCTACTTCTCCAGGTGGCATGAACAAACAACATCCCTCAAAGAGTGATGACAGTGGAATTTCCAATGTTTTTATGACTTTTTGGATGAAATTCCCCAAAGGCTCATTCCCTATTTATTTATTTTTAAATTTCAAGTATTGACTAAATTGATGACGGATTCTCAGGTCTGCAAAGGTAGTCTCAAAGGCAATAAATTCTCACTGGATCATTGCAGCCACATCAGAAGAGACAATGTTGTCCTCAAAACTAGCTGCAGTGGGAAAGAAGGATCCCAGGAGGGGAGCGGCTATTGGGCAATATATCCCTAAGTGGGTATGGGATCACGTTTTGCCCCGGCATTTGTACTTTGTGGGAGTTTTGCAGAGGGACATGTTCATCTGTGCACATGGAATGGATGTGGAGTCAGAGAGAGAGCCCAGGTTGCTTTGGTCCCAATCCAGCAGCTTTTGTCAGCCGGGCATGGACTCACTTTGGTTTCACACAAGCATAAAAGTTTATTTAAGACCTCCTGGAGTTTCCCTTCTTGGACTGGGGGTTTCACCAGGTTTGTTTACTTTGTAAAAACATACATGTGGAAAGAGTATAAAGAAGTTAACTCTACCAACAGTGAGCGGCGGCAAAGGCGTTGCAATAAAAACTGAAAACATAGCCCGTTTCGGGGAAAGTTAAGAGAAACCATCTCCTCAAAGCAGTGGAAATCATGCCACGGTCTTTTTCCACTACTCTCCCACCCGATCGGCTATTTTATGAGAAATTCCCCAGCTAAACAGTAGCGCGGTTTTCCCCTTGGCGCAGCGCTGTGGGGCCGATGAATCACTGTCCCTTTTCGGCGAATCACCGGATTAGGACGCGTGCTTTGCCTCCCGGCTGCCGCGGCCCGGTCCCGCCGCCCACGGCAGCGACGCGGGCACTGCGCGCAGCCCACACGGCCCCTCCGAGCGCCTCTCCCGGGCGGCCCCTTTAAGGCGGGCCGGCGCCGGAGCGCTGCCATGGCAACGGCGTGACCGCCGTGACCGGAAGTGAGCGGGGTCAGAGGCCGCGGGAACATGGCGGCGGCCCTGGCGGCCACGGGCGATGGCGGCGGCGCGGCGGCTCCCTGAGCTTCGCCCTCCGCGGCGCCGNNNCCCCGTCCCAGGTGAGGGAGGGAGGGAGGGACGGACGGACGGAGGGCGGGCCGGGCCGGGCCGCGGTGCTGGCGGTGGCAGCGGCGCCGGGGCTCCGCAGCTGCCTTGGCCTCGCCGGTTCGTTCCCGCCCGCCGGGCTCTCACCCGCCTCCCGTTTCTCTCCAGGCATGGTCGCCGCGCTGTAGGAGGGCCGGGAGCGGCGGCGATGGAGGAGAGCGCTTGAGCCTGTCTGCGGAGGCGTTCCGTGTGTGGGAGACGTGTACGGTACCCGAAACCTTGGTTTCAGTGCTGCTGTTTTTGTTGCACCTGGAGGAATGAATAACCGGAGGCCTGTTGTTATAGTCTCATCCTTAGTATCTTTCCTTTTGGGAAAAAACAGAGTGTCTTGTTTTGGCTTGCACATACACAGAAGCCAGTCAGTTTTGTTTCCAGCTGTAGCTGGGTGGTTTTCCCTGGTTATTGTGTCTGTTGTCACTTTTCCCGTTAGTATTGGCGTGAGTGCTGCTGTCTGGGCTGGATGTGCCCTCTGGCAAAGCTAAACTTTGACCTGAATGGTCTCTTGTGCAGTAAGTGCAGGGGTGAGTGCTGGAGCAAGGCTCGTAGCTTTGCACGACCGGGCTGTTCGGCACATAGCTGTGGCTGCAAGAAGCTGGACACTAAAAATAACTACTGGAGTTAAACTGGGCATGCAGCCTCACGCCGGTGCTTATGAGTATTCATTGCAATACAGTTCTTGGTCACTGGACTTCTTTAATCTCCCCTTCTGCTAGTGCACACAGTGGACTGCACTAATGGGTAGGAGTGTATTTTGCTTATTGATTGAAAGCATCACCATGTCTCCCTTACTTCATAGCGGCTGTCTGTTCTCTTCAAGACACCACCCAGCCTCTGCTTTTGGACCATTGGACTTTTCAGTTGTAGATAGCATGGTAGTATTCTAATGTTTCTCGAGGATAAGATTATTCCACTGTAAAACAGAGAGATTAACAGATGGGTCCCCCTCCATCCTGCTTCTTACTTAACAAATGGGGAAACTAGGATAAAAAAAAAAAAGCCAAAATATGTCTTCTTCATGTCTTCAGTTGAACACAGAAATCTAAGATCAGTTGGTTGACTTTGTAATCATGTTTTATAGTATTATCTAATAGTCTGAATGCAAAGCTGCAGTGGAAGCTGTACCTCAGGAGATCAAGGTACCCTTTAACAGTGTGAATACATAGTTTGGTCAGTGTGTGGGCTGCAGTTGAAGAGTGTGGTCTCACTCCTTTCCATCACTGGCCATGGGTTCTTGTTACTCTCTTTGTAGTGGATTTAGTGGTTGGATGATTTCAAGGACAGTTGATCTAACAGTTTTATGGGGATGGAAGTTATTCCAGTGAGCGCTTGCTCTGATATGAATGAAAGCTGTTTCTCCTTCTGTGCTAATGTAAACCAGCTGTGGGTCAACCATAACATGAAACTGTACCTCGAGAAACCAAATCTCAGATTGGTCATTCAGAAAATCAGAACTCCACCTCAAACTTCTGAGAAGTTTCGATTGAGAAAAATAAAAGTCAGCCATGTGTAGGGAATATGTGGTGAGAGAGAAGAGAGTATAAGCCTGTGAAGGAACTTTCTCATCTTTCCAGAGTTTTTTCTCCATTCACTGCTTGCTGAAGTGTTTCCATGCTGAAAGAGGGAAGTCACTTGCGAACCTTTATTTAGACCTCAGGGGCTGGTCCACCATGTGTACTCAGAAAGGCAGAATCTTGAAGGAAAGGTAATTTTGTACCCTACTGTGAAAGCCAGACTGAGGTTGTGCAGGGAAACCTTGATTCTGGCATGGTCCAGCTCCTCAGTCTCAATGAGTTTTGCTTTCATGGAGTGGCCTGCCCTCCCCACAAAAGCAATCTGGAAAGAAGATTGGGCAGAAGTGTCATGAGGTGTCGTCTTCACACCCACGTGGGGTTTTAGGCGTGTTAGGATTTGCTGGATCTAGTAACCCTTTCTCATGCTCATGTGGGAGGCTGTCATGTGTTTTATCTGTTCCTGCAGAGTCTTTATTCCTTCAGCGGCTATTTTTAGTAAAGCCAGATTTTTAATTCTTAGATTCTTAATCATCTGAACTGCCTCAGATGCAAATCCTCTTGTCCTTCTGCTGGCTTTCTACCTGATTCTGTCCAAGACTTTTCTCCATAGAGTTTCCTTCTCTTAATTTTTGTTTAGACGGTCTCATGTATGTCTTTTCTATCACTTGTCCCATCCTTCAGTGTGCTGCTAACCTTTACTTCTCCCATCTCTGCTTTGCCAAAGCACATTTTTTTTTACTTTTTCTGGCTGCTTCTTCCAGTTTCTTGGGACATGCAGAGTCTTTGTCTCAATTTATGCTTTCCTCCTACCTCATCATTATTTACAAATGATCTGTGTTTTCCTCTGTCCTTCTTTCCTTATTTCATTCTCCTCTTCTCCACTTACGGTCTCGTTGAAGGTTGTCCCTTGCTTGTTGCCTTGTTTCTTCAGGTCATGGTGCTGGGAACACACAGACATGAGGCACTGAGCTCCAGTAACTGGTTAAATGTTTTATGAGCACTGGCCTGAGGAGAGCTGGCTCGTTTGTGTTGTGTGTGTGGTGCTTGGTCAGCACTTAGAGCTAAGAGAGGGGGAGATGGAACCTTTGGAGAGCTGCATTTTTGGAATGGATCCCTGCAGAGTGTGGGCAAAGGCTCACAGTTTGATTTTACTATTTGTTGCCTTGGCCTAACAAGTAAATTGCTCCTGAAAGACAATTCTGCATTGTGAATTGTCCAATTTTTTGCTGTAGCAGGGCACAGTGAGATGTGATAGAACTATATTAGCAGAATTCTTCAAACACACCCAAAATGTCTCTTCATTTTCCTAGTTTCTTTCTCTTAGCTGAGCTAGTTTACTTCTGAACTTGAACTTATTTGGATGCAATAAATTTAATTTACCTAATTAGATTTGTTTGTATTAAAGTTTCTTATATGCTTAAGGGTTAAAAACTGGGAGAGTCTTTACTTGTCAGTGTAAAATTAGTAGCTTCACTAAGTTCACACACTATCCTTTCATGAGTTTGAGGAAATCAATTTGCCCTTAATCTGTCAATAGGCTGAGGTGATTTCCACTTGAGAAGAAAACTTCTTTTTCTTCACCTTGCTGCTTTTCACCATGCTTTTCCAAGATTTTGCATGTGTGATACTAAAACTCCCCTGACTCTTGAGGAGCTTGTTTCAGGCATCCTCTGGTATAAACTGCTACTGATGTTATTTTAGGTATCAAGGGAGCAGGTATTGCTTTCATTCCAGTGTTTTTGAAAGGTATTGCTTAATCTCACGTGCTTTTTCATTGAGCTTACAATGGTTTTGTTATTTTTAAGGCATCCAGCATCTCTTGCTGTTGAGAGAAATTTACCTCTATTTGCTCTTCTCCTTTGATGGCAGCTCCAGAGGTGCCACAAAGGCTGAATGAAGACTGCCTCATGAGTCTGTATGAAGCAGTTATATGCATCACCACACATTGCTTGTAGAAAGAGAATTAATTTTTCCTGAAAAGTTTCTCTGGTCCTTTATAAAATTACTGTTTGAGTGATGGTGGTCCTACAAACTGCTGTGTCCCCAGACATGCTCACTGTTCCTCTGTGCTTTCATATATTAATGACAGATTGTTTTGTACTGCTTTCACCAAATCAGTGAAACAACAGACTGGGCTGTAGTCAGAAGAGTCAAAAGATAACTGAACACTCAGGCTTTTAAAGGCAGCCAAGCAATAGAACACAACCAAGTCATTAATTTTTCTTCCTAAATCAAAGACAGACAATAAAAGGCAGTGCAGGTACTGACAAGTACGTGCCATCATGATTTTGAAACAAGAATTGAGTTACTTTGGTTTCTTGAAATCCTGCTTATTGCATCAAACTGTTAATGATTGTTGCAGATCAAGATTTAACTTACTTTTCAAAGTAACTGGAATTTCCAATGGTTATACATGGACAAACAGATCTGGGCGGAGCCTGTGATTATGTTTAATTTTTGTTTCCTTTTAACTTTTGCGTGGTCAGTATGATAATGATCTCATACAAATATGAATGTTAACTGTGAAGTAGCAGAACATACGTTAAATGACCCTTCAAATTTATTTGAAGACCCTCTCTGGTGTTTGAAGGTAAAAATGTTGCTGTCTTGCTGCGCATGAGAGCTTGGGTGAAATGCCTCCTGATGCAGTTTTAACAGGGATAGAAGTGCTGAGGATCCTCTGTGCACCTCGAGCAGTTCTACAAGAGACAGAAGTAACAGATAAAGATACCAAGCCTTTTTTTTTTTTTCTCGAAAATTCTTGAAGTAATTAATTCCACATCACTTAGTAATTCTGCTCTTAGGTTTCATTATGGTTACTCTTATCTAGTGTTGGTATTGATGTTTAACATTGATTTCCTCAGTCTTCACACGAACAGCCTGCATTTGTTCAGATCGAGTATTAGCATTATGTGTGTGAATGCAGAAGATAATTACATATCTTGCAAATTACCCAATGGCTGTTTCATCTTGAAACATTTAGAAATCCATTTCAGTTTCTCATAATTATAATGTTTTAGTCAGACAGCAATCTAAACTTAGGACAGCACTTTGGCAGTGATATGCTTGTTTTTCTAAAATGAGCACAGTTTTTGTGGTTAAATTTTCCTTTCATTTAAGTATAGATTTTAATCAGTGTAGACCAAACTTTTCCAGCCGTCTTTAAAATTAGCTCAAGCCATATTTTAAGAAGTACATTCTTCTAATGTGATTTTACTTATGTAGAAAAATGTGTGCAGAAATTAATGTTTTTAAGCTGATTAATGCTTTTGAAGTATTTTTACAATTTTTATATATGGGCTCAAATAGGATACTAGTAGTCTCTTTGTAATAAATACACTGAAAGCACTTTATGCTGTATTTCTGAAATTTGAAAGAAACTGTAAATTCCACTCATCGAGCAGCTAAATTACAACATCAAAACGAAGTAAAATGCCTCTGTTTTTCCAGACTTCTCTGCAAGCTTTGTTTTGGAGATTACTGAAGTTTTCATTGGTTGTCTCGTATGTCCTTGCGCAGGGTGTAGTTCCCCATTTTCAGTTGGTGAGTTAAAGCTGTAAACAGATGTATGGCAAGTGTAAAGCTCTGGGTAGAGGATATTCAGCGTTGTATATATTCCACACAGAAGTGGGAAGGAGTCTGAATTGCATCAATCAGGTGACTATTACAACTCTCTGAGTTAGTGCTAAACATTTGGTAGTTTCAGTTTCTAGAAAAGTGCTGAAAACCCCTCAAGTAAAAAGACAAAACTGTGACCAAGCTTGTATCACTGTTTTTTACCCAAATGTAGAAAAAAAGGTCTTGACTATACTGAGAAAGGTTTCCAGTTGGCAGAGTGTTCAGGGATCAAGGGAGTCAATCTGTCAGCAGACTTCTCTTTAGATAGGCCTTTTCTTCTGATCGCAGGTAGAGTGACTTCCTTTCCCTAAGTGTGAGGACAAATGTAAGAGAATGATGAGTCCTCTGGATTTCCATTATGTGTTTTTATACGAGATGTGCAGGTTAGCTTTGGTAAACTGTTTCTCTAGTGAAAATAATGTAAAAAAAAATCTTAGTTTGGCATGGAATTGTGAGAAAGCTCACATAGTTTTTTAGGTGCTTTATTTTATTATTCAGATGCTAGAAGGACTAGCTCCTTCTGGTTTTTAATACCTAGTCATGCATCTGTTCAGCTGATCAATTCCCTTTGCTATCAAGATCATGTTTGTGATCTGCTTGAGTGTAAAGAGCATTTGAAAAAGCAGATAATACTTTAGCAAGAATAGACCATAATAAATTTACTAATGACTGGTAAAGCTTCCCTTTTTTCTTCTAATTGCTACAGCCTGTGCTATTACTTTTAGGAAACTTACATGATGAAACACTTTTAATTTAACTCAATGATTTTTTCTCATAAACTTGACTAACTCTTCCCCAGAATTTTTGTGGTACAGTGGGAATTTCTTGAGCTTTCCACTCACTGAATAGCAGTTACGTGTTTTGTCCTCATTGAAAAACAACTTTTAGCACTTCTGGCATGATAAGCCGGGAGACAGTGGTGACCACATGCTGATCCATGGAAGATATAACTCTTCAAAGTGAGCCAAGCTGCAAATGGACTTTCAGGCTATGGTCAGAACTTGGAGCTTTTTTCTGCTTCTGCTGGGTAAATTTTTGAGACTGTGTATTAGCTGGAGCTGGGGGCCATGTGCTCCAGGCAAGTCATTGCTTGGTTCTTGACAAAGCCAAGGAGAACTGCAAAATATTTCTCAAAGAGCAAAACAAGTAAAAGAAATACTTACCTGTTAAGTCTCTGTTGGGAACCAGTCCTTTTTTTTTCTTTTTTTAAACTCTTCATTCATGGAAATCCTCTTTTCTTGAGTACAACGTTTTAGAAAGTGTTAGGTAATACAGTCATGCCAAGGTTATTGAGACAACCTGTAGGTTCTGGTAAGGTAAGGCTGATCATTTCCCTTCAGCCTGCTGCACACACAGTAGCTTTCTTCTGATCCTCCCTCTTCAGTGTGAAAACACCACTAAATCTGTCAACTTAACTCATGAATTCCTTCAAAAAGAAAAACAATTTTAGCAATTTCTTTTAGGATCTCTTGCCCAGGTCAGTAGATTTGTCCTTGGGACAAGTAAATCGATGGGCTGCCAGTGAGCTATTTATGTGTAATTCATCATCAGGTAGTGGAATTCCCAGTTAATGTCCTGGGAATTGGCATGCATTTCACATTTGGAAAAGGGGTGTTTGGTTTGTTTGAATCTCTCTTAAATAATTACAGACTGTCTAGGAAGATGGAATGTAGTGTTCTGGTTATGTTTGATCTTTCTAAACTTTGGTGATAGACTGTTTCAGAAAAGGATTGGTCTTGCTGCATTTTGTGCTGCCTCCATGAGATGGATAGATTTTGCACTAGAGTTTCCTTAAAAAAATACTCGTGTGTCAATGTGATTTACATTAAATGTTTTGCAGACTCATCTATTTCTAACCATTGGAAGTGACAAAGGGCGTGTCTCTCCCAAAATTATGGCTTTGCTCACAGAAGTGTGTTCTTTTATTAGGAACATCAGGTTTAAATTTTCTCTTGAATACCAAGTTTTAAATGAAATCCTTACGGTTATCCATTATTTCCAGTGCTTGCATGGGTCGACCATTCATTACAAAATGAATACTTCATTATTTTGTCATAAATTATTCTATCTTGAGATGCCAATTTCCAAAATATACTTACAATAATAGTTTCTATTAAAATGTGTCTCACAGAATATTTTTACTTGTGTTGTAATAAAGATAGGCATTGTATGTATTGTATCTCAGTCCTACCCTGAAGAAAGAATCTTGGTCCTTTCGGTAAATATTGAGAAGCATTTAGTTTTGCACCTCTGTTGGATACAGGGTTAGATGTTGAAGTGTCAGCTCCACTAAGCACTAAAAACCCTGACAGTTTAAGGCAGTGCTTGAACTGAACAGCACATCTCATTTAGATTATGACAGTGGGTAGAAAAGCTGCCTGTTTATCTTGTCTGCCACCTTAATAGTTTTTGAAAGACAAATGCCTGCAAAGTTGTCAAAGGTCAAGCAGCTATTTTTTTGTGTGTGTTCTAATTACAGCAGGCCATCAAAGGACCTTGAGAGATGACTGATCTGCAAAATTGAGACGATGGCTCTGTAGTTGTGGAAGTATGGAAATTAAGTTTAGGCAGAAGCAAATGTGGCTGGAGTGGTCACAACAGGGATATTGCTAAAATGGTTGTTGATAGCACAGGAATACGTATTCTCTGCTGTCTAAAGGGAAAAATAGCTGAATTTTGTGGGTTTTGTTGAAGTAATTGCAGTAGGCTAGTCTACTGAAGAACAAATACGACGTGTTACACAGCACCCCCGTGCAGTAGTTCTCTTTGAAAGCATACTAATAGCAATTATTTTTAATTGGGGAAAGAACCTTATGAAAGGTTTAGAGGATTTAGCAAATTTCTTTATTTCAGTCACATGTTAGCTGGGTTTTCTGATGGTCTTTCTCCTCTCTCTGTGCCTTTGCAGCTTGGCAGACCTTCACCCTGCTGCGACCACCACGCCCCCAAAGTGGCTATAGGAAATCCTTCCCCTTTGTAAAGGGAAGCTTTAAGTTATTCCCACGTTGTCTGTGACTCCAAGTTCATTCAGCTCTTTGTTCATTTTACATGTAGTCAGTGGCAAATAGAGATGCTAAATACAGCTGTTTTTTTCTTTTTTAACTTTTTGTAAGGCATCCATAAAAATCTTTCAGGCAAACTGGCACTGCACATACTGTCCAAAGCTTTGTTATCATGAGCTCTGGGCATTCAGCTTGCCTTCAGAACTAAAGGTAGCATTGCTGTGAGCAGAAAGCTAAAATGAGTTTGCATATTAGAAAGAAAGATTATATTTCCAATCTCCATGATCTCTCACTGTGTCTTGAAATACAAAAGTAGCTGGAAGAGTCATATTTAGGACAGGCTTTTGCTGAAGTTTAGAAATACATAATTTTTTCCTAAATACAGAGTAGGCAAACTTTAAAATTTAGGGAAACTGGTAGCTTTGGATTTCAGTGCAAGATATTCTCCATGTGCACAGTGTTAACGCAGATGATAATGTTTACTAGCAGTATCACAACATGACATATTGGCTCAGAGATGCCCAAAAAATGGACAATAGTAATTGCAAATTATTGCACATATAGTTCCACAGGCTGCAGAATATTTTTAGAATAAAATTTTTCAGCAGTACAGAAAATTATTTGATCTGTTAGAAAAGTAATATTTTATGAATGTTTATAGCAGAACAAGAGGGAAAATAAATTATCAACAGGTATTCTTCATCGCTTAAGGACTAGCCTCACTACTGTAGCTCTCCAGCCATTTAGCCAAAAGTTTACAACCTTTACAGGGAGTGTATATTAAAAGCTGCAAACCCAATATCTTTGTCCTCAATAGCCTGCAAAGATTCCATTTCCCCAGGATTTTTGCACGTGGAACCTTAGTTCTTCTGCATTCAGCCAGTACAAGTCTCCCTCTTAAGAACTTGTGTTTTGGTGTTAATGTGGAGGAGTGGCCCACCCTTAGGAGCTGCATCTACTTCTTTGAGACCTCAGTGTCTGTCCTCCTTCTGGGAAAGATTGTGATGTGCTTTTCTGCTGATTTCAGTGTCTTGAATGATTCTGGAGTGAAGTTGTAAGAACTTTCCTTTCTGGTTTGGGAGCTATTTGTTACAGAACTACCAGTCTGTTCTTGAAAACAATCACCCAGTTAACATCTCTTTCCTGAGCTGAACCTTACTAAGATCTGTCAAATTTCCACCAGACATGGGACTGAGGATTAGAACATAAAAGAGAAGTTAATGTTGGAGTGGGATCTGGAGAGAAGCAGCGTTGTGGGCAAGTATTTTTCCGTTTTCCAAATGTTAAGCTTCAACCACGTTAATAATATTTCTACAAAAACATTACTCGGCTAATTTAAAGCAAAACTCTAGAACTGTTATTTCCCACATGGCATGAAACATTCCTGTTTTGTTTTTTTTTTTTTTTCTTGGTGTATTAACTTCTTACACAGAAAGGAAATGAATTTTAGAAAGAATGTTATACATAAACCATTTGAGACATTCTCTGTTAAGGAAATACCATCTGTCAAGAAAGATGCAGCCAATGTTGAGTTATATTAAAAACATTGTAAAGGAAATATTTCTCAAGGAAAAGTGATTTAATTAAAACATTTTAACTGTTTTTGCTCTGGAAAAAGCTTAGGAAATTTCTATATAAGTATTCTAAATGCAATCATAATAAAAGCTCAATAATTTTTTCAGAAGGAAGTTATCTTGGATAAGTTGTTCTTAAATGTAGAATAAAGAAATTTTCTGACTACAATGTAAGTAGTAGAAAAAAAAGAAAAGACTTGGAGTCATTACTTTATTACCTTCAAATTCTATAAGCCTACTTTCATTGGTTCTTCTTGATGGACAGAATTTATTTCAAAAGGAAAATAGGTTACATTTTAGGGTTTTCATATTAACGTTTTTATTTGAAAATCGGTTCTTTTATGGACACTTAATAGCACTAGAAGACACTATTTTGCTTCTGTAGAGGAAAATAGTGAAGTACTCATAGAAAGGTACCTAGATCAGGCATGAGAAGCATTAAATATGATAGGATTTTCTCTTTCTTTAACCCACTCTAGCCTGCTGGTTTGAGGAATTGTACACTGACTATACAGATTTACTCTAATGGCTTGAAATAAAAGCTTTTGCTTTAATTAGCACTTCACTCTTTCACCCATTAACCTGTTGGTGCTATTAAACGGATCCTGAAATGTAGCAAACTCAGAAATAGTAATGTCTGACACCTTTTATAGATAATGCTCCAATTGTTTTGGGTTTTTTTTTAAATTTAGCTAAAGAATTTGAAGGGAATGCTTGGAAGTTACAGTTTTTGGCCAACTTGAATGCTGAGGTTTTGATTTTTAGGAAAGCATGCATATTGTACATGGGAATGTTGGGTCTTCCTCTGTTTAAGATACCCTGCCTTGTCACTGGAGTGTTTTTCTTTACTTTGTTCCTTGAAAATACTAAAATGACATTTCTTAAGTTACATGATTGCTATTAGAGATGAGCAGCTGTTATTCTCCCAAATTCTCTTCACAGTAGGCTCATTATCTTAGACTTTATTAAAATACCACCAGAAACATAAGTGACAAGTGATATATGGGCTAACTTTTTAAATGTCACCCGTATCTCCGTATTTGAATTGACAGGATGTATTTCCATTAACACATTCTCTTTTTTTTTCCCCCTTAAAGAGCTTGCTGTTTACCATGGCTTGCATTTTAGGAATGCTTTAAAGTTTTAAAGAATGTGGCCTGTAGAACCCTTTTTACTTGTTGCATGTGCTTGATGTTGTATCCTGAACTGAATAAAAGATTGTAGATGATCATCTTAAGGTTTCTGTAGTTAAATGCCACTGAAGACCTGGATTTTACTTTTTACTTAAAAAGCAAGATATGTAACATTATTAACAGTAACTACTTGTGATCCTTGTATTTGAATAGTAAGGTTCCAAATTGGACATCTATAAAATAAAGAATGCAAAGCTTTCACAGCTGCAGCTGAAGCTGATAACAACTGTAAATTGTGCTTGTGATGTACTGCACAGTGACAAATATTCTGAAAAAAATGTAGTATGGAAACATTCCAGATTAAGCAGACACAATTCATATGCTGTGTGCTGTAGGCCTTGAGTTATAAAAATATAAATAGGCTCTTTTGTGAAAATAAATTACTGAAATATAACACTTTCAGGTAGCAGTATAATAAACATAAGTTGGAGGAAAAAGGGGAAAAAAAGATGTTTCTGTTTTAGATTTTAATAACTTAAAATATTGATATTATATTATTATTATGTGAGCACTCTACTATGAGAAAGGGAAAAGGAAATAGAAACTAATTTCTCCTTGTTCACCCTTCTGTCAAGGCCTGTGCATTAGATAAGGTGGGGTTCCTGTGTGAAAAAACAAACCAGCCAGGAAGCAACAGCCTTAAATCTGGTGGTTCATAATTTCTCTGTGTTTCATTGTGCAGCTTCAGTATCCCCAATGTTTTTTTGAGTGGTGCTAAATCCCCTGATCTTCGCTGTGAATGTAGCAAACTGTACTTAGGCTGAGGATGACCCCTTGCTAAAGGTGATGTTCTCCCTCCTGTAAATTCCAATGGTGCTGTATCTGACCGAAACACTTTTCAGGCAAAAACTAATCATTGTGTGTTAGACTTCCACAGAATCACTTCATCTGTGGTCTGAAACTGATTTCCTGGCAGTCTGGTTTATCGTAGGCAAATGACAGATACCCAAGATCCATGCTGACTCCAAAAAGAGGTCACTGGATTCAGTTCCTGAATATAGGATCAAGAGCACCAGAAAAAGAAATCTGTCAGTATTCCAAGTTATTTCTACAAAGCCATTTACAATCGCAAATGGTTCTGCAGTTTGACTGAATTCTGCTTTGTGCCTCTCACTTAAATCTTGCTTTGGTGAAGAGTGAAATGGTTCCTTGTCTGTTTATATATGCATGATTGAGCACATGGTTATTGTTCCAAGAAGTAAGAGGAAAATAGCCCCTTCTAATTTCTCAACTTGCATTCTGAAATTTTCCTCACAGTAACTTGTGAAAATTGTATTGGCCATCTAGGACCACTTCTTCCAGTTTCAGGCTGATACCTCTGCAGTCCAGATCAAGGATGTTGATCGGGATGCCTCTCTCCCAAGGAATTAATACTGAACCTCTGTGCTTTGACTTTTCCTGTCTAATTGGTGATAGGTAGCTTTGCCTAATCTTTGTTGGCTTTCACAGTGAATTTCAGCCTCCTAAAAATGTACTTGAAGTTACTTGATCTAAGCGTACCTTAGTCTTTTATGATATTTAGAATGAGACAAAGCTGATTTGATGAACTGGCAGACATCTTTGCTGTTGATAACTTGGAGAGACGCATTTTAACTGAGGTGTGAAGCTTGGAGTTTTAAATTTATCATAGTTTACCTTATTTGATGATCAGTTAAATTTTTTTCAGCTTTTGATCGAGGACACAGTGATCACCTTTATGGGTATATCTGATAACAAATTACAGTTAATGCCTTGAATTCCCTGCTAGCAGTAAAAAAAAAAAAAAAAGTATTCCTCTATGCGCCAAATAAACTTTGGTGTGAAAAAGTGTTACCATTTCAAAGGGTATTTCTGTTATGTGGTCTGCATAATAGAAAGTGACTAAATTATACTATCAAAATGTGTAACAGCTTTACAGAAATTGCATGTTGGAGATGTTATTTTATAGGGTATCTTGCAGCTGACTTGAGGTGGTTCTTAATGTATAGGAAAACCTACTTTCAGCTTAAAAGAGTCCGTTATGATATATCATACTGTAGTTTCCCATTTATATGCTTGATCTCTCTATCTGGCAGTATAGAAGGTAGAGATAGAAAGTTATAAAGAGAAATTATTTGACTAGATAAAGTGTTATGGGAGACTTCATATTGAGTCCCATTAGCCATGTTGAACTGCAGCCAGACATTTTGAAATACTTTAAATCCCTAGCGTTCCCGAACAACTGGAGGAGAATCCTTTTCTAATATTCCTTCTAAAAGGGATTATTATTTATTTTTGTTGTAGCTTGGTTGAAGAATTTCAGTGAAGTATCAGGAAATTATTACATTTTTCCTTAGTGACTAATGCAGTCAAACATGATTTGAAGCTTGAAATCTGTTACCAGTAAAAAAGACTTACAAATATGCTGTTAGAGGTTTTAGATCACTTTCAATTTTTTATTTTCCATAATATACCTAAAATCCCATTTCTTGCTTGCTCTGTTGCTGTTAATCTTTCTTCTTTGCTACAGTGTTAGTTATTAAAAATTCTGACATCCTAAGAAATGTTAATCACATAACTTGTCATTCTCTTTGTCTGTTATATCCCTTTTTCATACTGCAGATTACTGTAAATTGCTCTGGAAGCGCTATGAAAGAATAATGGCTTAATATAAATAAGTGTAAAGGAACTTTCAGTTATTGCTCATGTCTTCTAGTGTGCCTAGGCATTTGGTATTGGGTCCTCTTAGCAAAATGTGGAGGGAGAAAAGTTGGAAAATCAGTGAACTTTTTTGTTTATATATATTTACTGTTTCCTAAAGTAACTTGAACTATTTTGATAGGTCATACTATGACACAGGGCTACTGAGACCTTATGCACGTTATAAAAAGCTTTAAAATTGGAAACAGTTTACCTGTTTCCCTCCTCTCATTTATTTTGGGCAATGATTGGTATGAAAATGTCACCTTTATTAGCTTGATCTTCATGTTTTGTCTTTTAATCTCGTGCAAGTTTAATTCTCAGCCCTTCAATATTTCACAACAACATTATCGGCTTTATTATTTGCTTCATGAAGCTTCAACTGTTTGAAATGAAGCTGAGGACTGATGAATATATAAGTGACTTTATAGTCTCTTTAATTTTGCAGCTAGCAGCGAGATAGTTTCAGACGTAATTCAGTTTCCTAAAAGCTGGCCTTAATTGTTCTGCACTGAGTTAGGACCAGGACCAAAGCTTTTATTCTCGTGGCTAAAGAGGAAACCCCCTCATGGTGAATTTGGAGGGCAATGAGCTCTCTTTGCCTTCTTGTAAAACCTTGTGCAGCAGCTTAGGTGAAACTTAACCCTTCAGGCTTAACTACTCAGCTAATCAGGATACTCTAGATTCTTCCAGAAATTTTTAGGACTGAGACCCTGCACAAACACTTACTAGATGTACTGGAGAGAGTTCAGCGTAGCACCACAAAGATGGTGAGAGCGCTGGAGCATCTCTGACATGTGAGGAGAAGGAGGGAGCTGGGACTGTTCAGCCTGGAGGAGAAAAGGTTTGGGGAGGGAGATGTTATCGGTGTGTACAAGTACCTGATGGGAGGGTGCAGAGAGGATGGAGCAAGGCTCTTTTCTGTGGTGCCCAGTGGCAGGACCAGAGGCAAATGGACACAAACTGAGACACATCAGAGACCAGCTTTTTTTGCTGGCAGGGTCAGCACAGGTTGCCCGAGGTGGTTATGGAGTCTCCCTCAGATATTTACAAGCTCACTGGCTGCAGCTGGTCCTGCCCAAGCAGGAGGATTGGACCAGAAGACGTCCACAGGTCCCTTCCAACCTCAGCCATTCTGTGTGGATCTGTTGTCTGTAATGGTATTGTGTCGGTATTGGTTTGAGATGATTCATGGATGATGCTATTTAAAAGAAAAAGATGCTTTATTAACTCCTTTAATATTCTCAGAGGAAATGACTACTTAGCTTTAAGTAAGCTGCAGAATAAGAGGTGTTATTTGGGAAACAAATTTCCTTTCCACTTTTAAGTCTTGGGAATCCTGTGAATTGAAAACGGAAGCTGTAGTTTTAGCTGCTGTTGGAGCAACTTAAATATACATTGTAATTAAGCCACCCTCGGAAAATAATACTTTTTCCTGAGGGGGGAACGACAGAAGCACTTGCTGTGTAGTCTTGCTGTAGGCTGTTTCTCCTCTTGTGTTTATGTTCTTGCCCTTTCAGAAGGGAAAGAAGCACTTTAAAACACAGGAAAATGTGGTTATTAAGCCACAAAAAAAATAAGTTTCAAGAGTGGTTTTGATACTATTCACAATCTCTCTCATTCTTGATTTTTGCTTTCATTTTGATAGTGACAGTTTAAAGAAAACGATTTAAAAAGTGATTTTCCTTGAAGTGATGGAAATCTGCTTTTTTAATCATTTTTGTAATGCTCCCATTTTGAAATGCTGGTTTATTTTCACAACTCTAAATTCAGTGACTTCAAAACGTGCCTGTACATTTTAATTGGCCTTCTTAACACATGCTTTGTTGTTAAATGAAACATTTTTATTGGCACAAAAGTATTTGCCCCACCTATTTTCATTTGCTAGTGGTGGGAATGGTAACATTAAAGGCTGTTTAAAATATATGAAGTGAGTTCTGGGGTCATTCCCCACCTGTTGTTTGTTTTGGTTTATGCAAGAGCAGTCAAAAGTAATCATGTTGGTGAAGCTCTGTCATCTAAGTAGTGGTTTTGGAGACTAACAATTTACACATCAACAAGTTTGGCTTCTTCAAGCAAAACTTGGGACTTTCATGTTAGTGAACAGTGAATGCTGGCAGGAAAGGTCACAGCTTTAAAGTAACCTAGAGTACATTGCACTAAGTTATGGAACAAAAGACTGTAAATACAGAAAGTCTTTGATTAACTTCTCCTTTTCAAAGTGTCTTGACCTTTATTGAGTTCCCCTAGCTGACATTTTTAGAAGACTTTTAGTATTCCTTTCATTATAAAGGGTTTATTTGTGTATTTGCTCCCACATATTTCATTGTCATCTTCTCTGCCATTTGATTTTTTTTAGTTACAATGGCATCTACATTTCATATCAGCATGGTTTCTGTAGTAGTGGAGTGATGTAGTCCTCTTTTGTATAAAATTCGAGAAATGCATTTCTGTGACTAGATGTTATCTTGGTATGCAAAAGAAATATAAAGCAAAATTGAGTGAAAAAGAAAAAAATTACCAAAGCTGAAAGCACCTAGGAAAACATTTGAAAGACAGTATAATATATTCATGTTAGGAGTAAATCACATAGGATTCACATCACGTATCCTTCTATTTTTAGTTTTAAAATTATTAGTTGCCATTTCTATTTAAAGATAATGACATATTGAGTCAGACTTAATGCAAGTGAATCATAGTATTGCATTTTTATTGTATTAAACAGTGATTGTTGGTTGTGTTTCTTATACTCCTTATATTTTGGAGGGCAAAAATAACTTCTCAGTGCTCTGGAAGTTGCTCAGACATTTCAGTCCGGGGCAGTGATGAATAAATTATACTCTAAATGAGGCAGGCAACAGGAATTCATATTTTTGTTTTCTTAGACTAGACTTCTCCAGCTGGCACCTTTCCTTCTCTTTACCCCTGGTGGTTTCAGCCACATAGGCTATATAAGATTACAAATACTTGTTTTACAAGGAGTCACTGCAGACTTGGTCTTTTTACATGACTGCTTGTGCTGGTTCTGCTGTCTGAGCTGGTGGCTCCCAGCTGTTCTTCAAAGGGCATGCCAGGGGTGCCTTTTAGTATGGCTGTGTCCTTCCTTTGCCCAGTTTCCCCCCGTGGAGTTTCTGCAGGAGCATGGGAACTTCCCCCAACAGTTAAAGGCTGATTAAATCTTAGTAGCTGGCACCTTGGACAGCTGGCCAGCCCAACCAGACCTCCCTGGCATGGAGAGACAGCTTCTCAAGAGCATCCCTTGCTCTGTAATAACTGAACAAACCCCAGATGTAAGATTTAATCTTCTCCTTACTACTTTCTTCCTCTTTAATACAGTGCTCCCTGAAGCCTTTAAGCTTTAAGTTTTACAGACTCCGAGCCACCATTCACAGCTACCAATGCCTTCCAGTAAGATATTCCATAAAATGGGAACTTTTCCTTAGAACAAGATACAGCATTTAGACTTTAAAGTGAAGTCACAGGATTTTAAGCGTGGGACTTCTGACTGATCACCTGCTACTGGTAGCTGAGTGAACCCGAGGGTGTGATTTGTACCTTTGTTGCTTGAATGGGCAGGTTGTCTGTCTACTGTCAGTCCTTTTCCTTTATGAATTTGGGTACTCAGCAGGAGTGAAGAAGGCTTAAAGATTGCTTGTAGAACAAAAGGATTAGGTCTTTTTATATGGAAGACAAGATCAGTCTGCTAATGAATGAGTAGTATTGAGAAGAATGTAAGCCTGAGTATTTTATGGCATAAGATAAATGTTAACAGAGGCTAAGAATAAACTTACCATCTCTGTCTCTTGCAGGCTTTCTCCCTGCACCTTCTTATCGAGGTGTCTGACAAGACACTGTCAGACAGGATGACTAGGTGCACTACTGCTGATTGTTTGGCAATTTCTGTGGTTTTTCCACTGGTCATTTCTTTGAACATCGTACAAGATAACAAAGTTTCCTAGGTCAAGACACTGGAAATATTAATTTGCCATAAATGTTGTTCTGTTCAACACAAGTCAGATCTGAGTTTATAGAATACTTTCTTTCTTCAGCCTCGGCGGTTTTCCAGTTTTCTGAGGGCAAGCAGCCCAGCAAACACTGCTTCAGACAATTCCTCATCTTTCTCCTTTTTCCAGAATGAAAATCCAAAAATATCGGCAGTGGGGGCCAAAATAACAAAAGAAAAGTGGGTGTTGCAACTTCTTGCCAAGTTTTTTTGTAAATGTTTCTCTCCTTCGCTGTCCCAGCATAATAGCAAAACTTCCCAAAGAATCCACAAAATAAACCAGACTCTTTTTCAGCCTCTGCTCTAATTCAGAATAGATGCTGTAAGAAAAATGCTAGAGAGCAAGTACTGTAAAGTGTATATGTTTTATCTGACCATTAATGTTTTATTCCTCATCTGTTAAGGTTGCAGAAAACTCTAGGGCAACTGGTAGGTTCTTGATGATGCTCAGGAGTTATTCTTGTTTCCAGGGTATCAGTTGGGTTGGTGCCAATTGCTTTTCTTTTACTTGATAGCAAGGAGTCTTAACCAGGGCGTGGGTGGATAGATCTGTAGTTTGGGGCAGACAGGAGTGAAATACTGTTACACAGAAGTGGAAAACAAGGGCACACAAACTCCAGAGAGTGATCCTGGGCTGGGGGTTCTCTCCTGCTTGCTTGTTCCTCCGCCAGTGTCAGTGAAATGATTAGAAATAGTAGGGAAGGGGAGGGGGTATGGTAGGCAGTGAGATCCAGGAATTGGTGTTAAGCAGACCAGAGGTGGGATTAGAAACCAAGGCTGTGCTGGCAGAATGAGTTAATACAACTGAGGGGGCAAAGAGCACTGCTGGATCAGAACGTAAGGCCAAAGGGCAGCAAGAGGGACAGGAATCAGGTTCTTAGAGCAATAATCAGGATGTTAGCTGCAGCTGCGGAATAAACCTTGTTTGGGTTTCTTCTGTACCAGGAGTGTGTGGCAACCTCCACCGATGGAGTTCGCAAGGTCAGCTCTTTGCCTCCTGTTATGCTGGTGGCTGGCTGCAGCTTTTGTCTTGAGTCCCATGTGCTGCTTTTTCTACAGGTTGTTCTTATTTTAATTGAAATTCTTGCAGCTACAATGAATTCATTCTTATGAGAGTTTTAAGAGATTCCCCCCCCGCCCCAAGATGTTTTTTATCAACAAACCATTGAACTTAAACATGTTCATAGCGTGATAGGAATGAATAATTTTGTCATCAGTGGCTTTACTAGAAGAAATTCTGGTGTGTGAATTTATACATTCAAACTGTTGAGACTGCTGCCTTTTGATGTGTCAGAGCTGCACGATTGATCTGTGTAATGAAATGACTGTGTATGAACTGTGCCATGACACATTCAAACAGCTAATAATTGATTCCTTGAAACCATCTCTATGTGTGTGAGTCATGGTGGGACTTGCGACCTCCCTAAAATGTTTTTTTTCTGACCATCCTAATTCTGACCATTCCCCAAGGGTTAAGTATCTATAAAGTATTTCCAGGTCAATGACTGTCAAAGTAGAATTCCAAACCAAAGGGAGCAGCCATCCAAACTGAGACATAGTCTGGAATCTGAGTACCATGTCTGTGTAGGAAAAGAGCTTCTCAATTCCTGTGCTTTTGCTTCTATTTTGATTGCTAATGTAGTTTCTTTTTTTATTTATTTTGGAAAGTGCTAAAGCTAGAAAATTTGATTCACTGAGTCCAGGCAATGTCTCATTGGAAGACTCCTGGAAAACCACACTTGTTCAAGACAAACATGATGTCATTTCAGTAGCAGAATCCCTTTGTGAGCCTCCTGGAAACAAATGTTTTGCATGAGGACTCAATTTTTCTTTTTCTGAATTAATTCAAGCAAATTACCCTGCAGACTGTATTTGTGGTGAACTTTTTTTGAGGAAGCCTTTTCTTGGGCCGTGTTCAGAGTCGAGACTGTCTCTGAGTGATGTTTAGAAGCTGCAGAGGTTTGTTATAAGCGTGTGAGCAGGTAAATGTATCAAGCAGAGCAATGCGCCTCAGTCTTCTGAGCAGCTGGGAAGAGCAGTGTCCTTCAGAGCTTCCAGCAGGTGTTTCCATCTGCTCTCCAAACTATTGTGCTCTCCATAAGAAAAGTATGTTGGCCTGGAACCGCAAAGCAGCTTGCTTTTCTTTTTTTAATTAGGTGATGACTTAAGATATTTAGGGAGGAAAGAAGATAATTTGCATAAGTAAAGCCAATTTATAATAGGGATGTTGATGACCCATCTTTATCTCTTGGGATCTTTTTTCCCCTCTACATCTGAACAATCCCAGGTTTCTGGTTTCTCTAGTGCAGGAGCAAAGACAGAAGGCTGCCTCTGAGTGACAGGGAGGGACTTAAGATATAAATCCAAATGACCTTACTGGGACTTCGACACGTTTGCTTTCCAGCTGATTGAGAACATAGCCGTGAGAAGAACATGCTTGGGAATTTTCCACCTGCCCATTTGACATAGAAGAAGAAAGAAACCATTCATTTCCTGACAGCATGTCTGAAAACTGGAGACGGAATGGTTATTTAATGTGTTTGAGTTTTGGCAATCTGATTCAGTTTTTGAATCAGTTTTTGAATGCTTGTAGTTGCCAGTTCTTGGTGCAATACATTTTTTTATTCCATGAATAAAAAGATGCAGCAGACAAATCTTCAGAGTGTCAGAGCACACTGTGGCCTATTCTCAGTTTTGTTCTCCCTCTAATAGCAGGATAAATAAAAGTATTTTGAGGCCTGTCCTCTTCCATCAAGCTTCTGGGAAAGAAAAAAGAAAGACAGGGGGTAGAGGGGGTGGACAACAGCATGGAAAACTTTATGAAATTGCTTATGGGTTTCCTTTTCATGTGAAATTTCCCTGAAATTTTCCCCATGACTCATTTCCTTTTTATTCCTTTTTAAGTCTGTAGTTTGGGCTTTTTAAATTTTTTTTTTCTTTTCAAAGACAAGTTGGTAGCTTTTTCCAGCTCAGTGTGATGTGGATTTTGCAATGGTATATATTCATATGGACATTGCAGTCTATTCTCCATATGGGCAGTTGTCCTCTTGTCTCTAATTTCTCTGCACAGCAAAGACAGGAAGCACGGAATACACAGGAAGCAAGGAATACTCTTCCACAGAAAACAGATATTAATCACATGCATTGTGTGAGGAAAGAGGTGGTGGAAAGCAGATTTTATTTTAGCAGATGTATATTGATGCTTGCAAAGGTCCTGTGCTGGAAGAAGGTCAGGGAGGGAATTTGTAATGGTTTCATAGCTTCTGGCTTGCAGTTTTCAGTTCATGCTGATGTACACTCCCTGCTGGATATAGAGTTTTCTAGAACTCATTCCCTAAAATGTGACCCGTCATCTTCTATGTAATAAAGGCAGCTCTTTTCTGGGTTGAAAACTTGTATAATTAACTCCTTTTCCTTGTCCATTGTGGGAGATGCAAAAGCTTGATAGAATGCCAGTCTTTCACCAACACATGGTTATTGCTACTCAAAAATGGAACCCATAAATATTTGTATTTATCGTGAATCCATCTAGTCTGACCGAACTCCTGCACATGCTTAAAGCTCTACAACTTAACTTCTCTTGCAACGGAAAGAAATCAAGACTCTCGGGGTTCTGGTTGTATCACTAAGATAAGGCTTACTTCTTTTGTAGAAATATCCGCAAAAATGTATTCCTCTTGTGCAATTAGTGTTTAGTAAAACAATTCAGTGCATCTGAAGAATTGTAAACTCTTGAGGATCTTGGCAGCGTTTCTTGGAATATCTCATTCCACAGAAACTCATGTGATCAGATCACCAAACTGAGTGCTCCTCACAGTGAATTAAGGCTACTCCTCTCCCTAACCCCATCCAGGGTTCAGATAGATCAGTGTGAGTATTTAAAAAGATCCCATGATCTCTCTAGTGAAGCAAAATTATTGCAATTCCCAATCATTAATTTACTGGAAAATAAAGCATAAATACTCTAAGTAAAATTGCCTGTAGAGGTTAATTTGATTTTGATCTCTACACTGGTAGTATGTTTGATTTACACAAACACATACTACTTCTATAACTAACTGTTCCCTCTTTTGAAACATAAGCAGTCAAATTGAGAACCTTGAAATGAGAATGTCACTTACTCTTTAATTAGAAATATACCCACCTGCTCTGCTCTTAAGCAGTACAGTCCTCCTAAATGTTGAAAATTTCATGGTTTAGCATCCTTATCCTTTATGAAAAAAGAGCTTATCTTGTAGAGAAATTAAGCTGACTTCTTATCTAGGCCCTTTCTACATCATTAATAGCATAATTTCTTCTAGTTGGACAAATTGCTACATCTGAAACAAGTTCAGGATACTCAAAAAGAGGTCTCAAGAACAAACTGGCAACTGAAATCCAAAATAAAATTGAAATAAGTTAATAAAAAATATAAAACTACCCACACACACCTTCCTACCCCAATATAACTAGGGAAATATCCCGTGCATTAACTTAGAACTACTGTGTGATAGGATCTTGCAAATACTGAGAGAAAGTGGTATTTTCCTCAGCTGTGGCAATGCTGTCTTAGTTCCCCTTTCTAAAACGAAGTGAGTTTTCCGTCCAGGAATAAGTAGCTGTGTTGCAGCTCACTTTCAGTTGTGCATTTCCACGTGTAAACTGTGAATTCTTAGCTTGTTTTGGGGTATCAATACATCTAAGTATTGATAGATGCTCTCTAACTGTTTGTTCAACCAGATAGGAACCCTGAGCAAAAGCTTTGCAATGTCATTTCTGTGTTCTTGTCTCTGAAGGTACAAATAAACGTAAGGAGTAGTTGTTGAAAGGCCTAGTTCTTCAAAGTTGTGTACATGCTCAGAAATTTCCTTGTTAAACTAGGAAAACTAAATTTCTGAGCTTGATCACTGTTTATTCTTTTGGATTATGAATGATTTGACTGGAGACAAATGTGGCTATTCTTGAGCCATGAGAAAAATTATCCACTAAATAGAGCTGTAATGACAGAAGGAAAATTTTTTGAGTCAAAGTTAGCTCTTTGATGACTGTACTAAGTAGTCCATTATTAAGGACTGGCAGAGCCTATTACCAAAATATGATCTGTATCTGTATATAAAGAGTGTGTATGGGGCAAGAGGTTGGGATACTCATGGCATTAGTAACATACTCGTTTCTTGGGACTGTTAGAGAGTACTGGCTTACCCTCACACCATAGTGAGTACAGAATCTTTGTCTGATGCATGTTTGGTATCTGTAGGTTACTTATTTTCTGTTATAGGTTCTTTGAAAATAGAACTGTGAAGCTGTCATGGCAGTGTTTGCCCAGTGTGCATCCTGCCTATGATGCTCTTTGAATACATATGATGATGTGCACAAATAAGTTTGGCTGACAAAAATCAGAAGTGTTGGTAATGTGTTTTCCTTGGCTGTTCATGATGTATTATTACTTTTGTCCAGTTTATCTAAATGAAGTTCTGTGGTTAGCTTGCAACTCTCTTTATAGATCAAAATTACTATATCAAAATATGGGGAAACCTTCTTGCAGACCAACTATTGTTGAATATTGTTGAATAGCATTCCATAAAGATTTGATTAAGTCATCTAATGGTATCTTCTGGCTTTTAACTTTGAGGAGGGCATAACTGAAATACCACCTCAATCTAACACAAGTTTTCCAGACTGGTGGTGTTGATGGAAGGATCTTCTTTTGTATGTTCAAATGAGCAGGATCGAACTGAAAGAAAACTGAAGAGGGAGCTATTTTGCAGAAGCAATTAATTTTGCAAACAGGTTTTTTTTTCATTACTGAAGTTTGTTATAATTCTGCAGATTTAGTCATTTCTTATATGTAAAGAAGAAAATGGCAATTTTATTGTCACTTCTTATCCTTGACATATCTCAGTGTTAGTGAGTCTGATGACCTGACTCTTGAACTGATCTCTGAAACAGCTTGAAAGGGCTAAATTTCATTACATTCTGAAATTCAGTTTAGAAATCCAAGCTGTGTGGGTCTACAGGAGTAAGCATGTTTTTGTAGAAAACCTTTTATTCCTAACAGGAAACTCTTCCAGGGCATCTTGTACCATTTTCCTTCACTCCCTTTTCTCAGAGGAAAAACTTGAAAAAATATTGCCTGCACAGTAATTTGCATTTGGAGGGTCCTAATGTCACAAAGATGTGAGGCATTCCTGAGGCTAAGTGTCTCTTTAGCTTTTCCTACTGTGATTGCAAATTTTATCTAGGAGTTCTAAAATATTAACCCCCTGTGGATCAAGCCTCTATGAAAATAAGCTGTATGTATATTTGCTGCTTCACAGGGAGAGAAAGTGCAGTATTCTTTTGTGAAATTGGATTATAGGATGAGCCTACTGAATGGAGTGGGATGGGATGGGGAATGAGGGAGAATAATTCCAGTGACCCAACTTAAGGTACTTATGTAAATGCCCAAAATGAAATGAAGGAAATCCTTCTTTGATGGATTGGTACTAGGCTTGGCA
Organism: Struthidea cinerea; assembly: GCA_013397865.1. Lineage (NCBI taxonomy): Eukaryota > Metazoa > Chordata > Aves > Passeriformes > Corcoracidae > Struthidea > Struthidea cinerea. The sequence goes on along the minus strand of VZTI01001118.1, from coordinate 1,120,832 downwards.
AATTCAAAATTGCATAAGGTAATTTTGATCCAGGATTTTAAAGTCTGTACTACTTTGCTGGTAGGAAGCAGAAGGCAGCTAATTTCTTTTCAATTTAATCTTTTCTCAAAGATTTTTAAAAAATAAAAACAACCAAACCCTTACTCCAAAAACACAGTAATGTATTGTAATATACATACAAAAGAGGTGAAAGCTGAGTTAGAAGGCAATTCTTAAAAGTACTTTAATATCTATTTAAGCTAAAACACTTGAAGAAACATGCTCCTTTACATAAGCAGGTCTGGCTGTGGAAGCTGCTTGTGGTTTAATGTTTCATCACAATAATGGCAGCTTATGTGTGCTTGCCAAGAGACCATTACTTTTTCTTCTGCTGCTCAGGCTCTTCCAGTGAAATATCTTTAAGGTGAGAAAATGCATATTTAACAGAACCTGTCATCACTGCCTGTGCAGTGAGAGAGCTTTGTGTGAACTTCTTACCCCATTCCACCAAGCATAATTGCTGATGTTTCTGTGGAGCAGAAAGTTTAATTAAAAAAAAAAAAAAAAGAAAAAAGGATAAAATAAAACCAAAAAATAGAATTAGATGTGATTCACAAGGAGAGGTTTTAAAAGTGGCTTAGGTAAATAATAAAGATTATTTGATTGTAAATACTGTAGGATTCTACAAAAAATGTTTTCCTTTCCGTAAGGAAGTAATTCAGAATGTTCATCTGATGTTGTTAGAAAATGGGTTGTTCTAGATACTTGCACAACTTGTTCTTAATACTTTGAGTTTTTTATTCTTATCTCTTAATGATATTCCTTTCAGAGAACCAACTGTACCTTTACCTCGACATCCTTTGCCTGATGGAAACAAATCAAAGAGCAGCACACACTGGGACTAATGAGAGCTACCCATGTGCTGTTTGACCAGTCAGCTGCTTCCAAACAGAGTTTATATGGCTATGTTATTTCATTGGGTTTTTATTACATTGGTTATGTGTTTCTCTTTGAAAAGGGTGTTAAATTGTCGTACCATTAAACTAGTGAAGGTGGGGGAAGATTTAAAAATGCTGGGTTTGATGACTGTTGTTAGCTTACCTTCCACAGCAGAAATTCTCAAAGGTGTCACTTTTTTTGTCTGTTCCCAATTCTCTATAGCAAAAACCCCCAAACAAACAAATGAAAACTTTGATTGCTTGGTAAGTATGCTAGTAATATCATTATTTAAAACTGGATTTACTGTATGCATTGCCCATAAAACTTTTCTAAATATTGATGAAGAAGTTGGTTTGCATTTCTTAATATCCAGAGCAGAGGGAAAGTAAAGACTCAAAGAATAGTTCCATGAGCATTTGTCTTCAATTTGTTTTCCTCAGTACTCTGTTCTGAAGTTCTCATCAATACGTCAAAATTAATAATCGGATTTAATTGCCCAGTAATCCTTGACATCACTTAGTCCAATGATTGATTCCTCTTACGGGCATTACTTTAATAATTTATCTGTTTGATCCCAAAAGAGGAGAGCTTCTTAAAGTTGTTGTGAAAGCTACTTTTCTTGCTGTAATGGTTCAATGAAATGTTCAGCTGTGGCCGAATTGGAAAGGAAACACATGCTATTGTAGCTTGTATCTATGTGGAAAAAAATTTCAGTATAATAAATCTTAGCTGTTGTTGAAAACTCTGTGCTCAGCAGGAATCCATGTTTCCTCAAGTTGTTTTCAAATTTTCTCCTTACTGCATTTTGAAAATTCCTTTACAAGCAGCTCTACCCCTCCTTCCGCGAGTTAGTCAAGGATTCTTGGGAAATATGGGCGGTGGAAAACTCAGGCTCATCTACGCCTGAGTCAGTCCATTAATCCTCTGGGCTGTAATTGGTTTCAAATTGTCTTTGTTAGAAGGCATGTTGTTTTGCCTTGCTTAACTGGAATACAGGGCTTTCCAATAGCTCTAGGCTTCCCCTTTGACACAGTGTGTTCCTTCATTCCCAACACTGCATTGTTTTGGTTCTTTCTGTCCTCTCTCCCTGGCTGTTCATCTGCAACAAGAGCAGGAGCAGGTGAAAATGATTTGTGTGAGAAGAAAGTTTTGAGTGTTAAGCAACTTTACGTAAAATTTAAAAGTATATGTTTTAGCCTAGAGAAATTACGGCCTTCTAAGTTATTTGTGTTAATCCAAGTATGTAACTGGTACTGTAGCAGCCAGAGATTTTTTTCTCACAGCGTATTTGTAGATACCAGTAGAAGTTACATACCTTATCTTCTATTTAAACTATGAAAAATGCATTATTAATCTTTAAATAAAACAATATAATGCTCTCTGCATTTCTAAGGAGAGCTTTTAAGGCCATCTACATATTAAGAGCTACCCTTATGGGAAGCCAGTGCTTCTGTATAAATTCAGATAAAAGTATATACAAGAAATCATATTTAGTGTTAGGAGTGGAAGCACTCAGAAGTGTCCATGTATGTTCCCCTGTGGAAGCTGGATTTTTTAGCTTAACAATCACAGCTAGTTTTTTCAGAGTTGTCACTGCCTCAATCACTGTTCAAGGTGGACCTGTTTCAGGGGAGAAGTCAGAACTATGAAGAGCAAGACCTTGCTTGTCACTGAGGCTCTGATTTCTGTGCCATTGTGGAGAATTAGGTGTAAAATCTTGCTCAGTAGGGCTTAAGACATAGGAGTGAGTTATCTTCATTTGGTGCCTCCACTAGAACAGAAATTCCTGTACTATTCATTCTGTCCGTGATCTTGGAAAGTGGCACCCCTGCACGTTGTCTTGGGTTTATGCCTCTGGGAAAGACAGCAAGTTGACCCAGTTGCCAGTTAATTAATTCATAAACATTTTAGTAAAGGTTTGGAACAATTTTCCTGTCCCTTATTTGATGAAGATTATGTTAACTATAGTTTCTCTAAATAGTTTCTCTGTATTTACTTATATTAGCATGAATGAATGGGGTTAATAGGCTCCAAGTGATAGTTGTGTAATTTCAGGTCTTTGATCTCTGTGTTGCATCATTTGCTATCATTACTCTTGCACTTATTTATCAAGCTGCTTTTGATGGTCTTGCTGGCACCAAAATATTTCAGACCTGAACATCTCAGTGTAGGAGAATATAGTTGTCTCTTCCTTGCTCAGATGAAAAATGTCACTTAACTCTGGAATATAAGAATATTTCATAGTCAATGCTCTTATTTTTAATGCTGGCATTTCTGTGTTAACTTTGTACCTGTGTTTGTGATGTTTTTTTCTTAACTTGAGCGTGCCTTGCAGTCGTACCTAAGGTGGAGTAATTTTCTTAAGGCTGTAGTGTTTGAATGCAAAGTATCCCAGTAAGTAAAAGTGTACTGTCCTTTGATTATTTGAGACCACACTGAGAGTTTCAGCGTCGTGTTTACTTTCAGACGACAGAGGGAGAGAAGCCTCAGCCTGATGAGGAAGAGAGGGAAGTGGAATGTCATAAGCAACTATTTTTGAAAAGTCCATAATTTATAATTTCCCCAATAAAAATATCACTTCTTCAATGCCCATTGCAGTGAACTCATTAAAAGCATTTCAAGAGCTGTGATTACATTTGAGAATCCTTCTACAAATGCAGCTAGAAAGATGTGCGTGCTTTCTCACACATATCCTTAGTCAGTTGCCCAGTTACTTACTAATGAGCAGGTTTTATACCTTGAAGGTGAGTTCTTGCTTCTGTTTCTATGATATTACTGTGTTAATCAGAAAGAGCAAATTCTTTCCAGGAATTCTGTGGTTTTGTATAATCTTTTTCCTGAAAGGTCAGGGCCCTTGGTAAAAGGGGAAGCACACACCAGGGTGTGTTCTCACTTGGAAATAACTGAGACAATACTAGGTCTTCTTGGAAGAGATTCTTGTAGCAGAAGAGAAAATGAAAAAAAAAAAAAAAAAAAAAAAAAAAAAAAAAAAAAAAAAAAAAAAAAAAAAGAAAAAATATCCTTATAACGAATTGGTAGATCATTAAATCTTTCTGGCCCTAAAGAAAAGTCTAGGTATGGCTGGTGTTAAACCATATAAAATGACTATAAAAAATGCTGTGAGAAGATTCTTGATTTAGATATTTCTGGTAGCATGACCTGCACAGTCAGATTTGGACAGAATCTTCCTTTTTTGGATAAGATTTATCTAGTGCAAAGATTGACTAATTGCATTTCCTCTTGGATTCCTGTTTTATTGTTATTTATTTTAAGGGGGAGAGGGGATACCAATAAATAACCTTCTCTAGACTATTTCTAAATTGTCATCTGTTTCCTTTATCTTCCACATGATAGCTTCAGTGTAGGTCAGGGTATTATTTATCTTTTGGCCTCTCATTCCCTAGGTATGAGCAGCGTAGTTTTCTGAATGATCCAAACAAGTTTGGTTTTGTTTTTTTTTTTGCTTCTGTGGTCTTTTAAAAGTTGTTCTGTCTTTTTGTTTCTTTCCCCTATCTCTTTGCAGCTTTTAAGGCACTTTTGTGGACAAAACTCAGCAACATCAGTGGTACTGAGTCAGAGACTGGAAGGGGGGTCACTTGGTCTGTAATGATGCCCCAGATATTGTTGGGAGGCTCTTTATCTGTAGCTCTTGCAGGCTTTCCTTCTTCCCCTCCTTTTTTCCTAACAGCTCTTGTTAAGCCAGAGCGTTGCTCACACGCGTAAAATCCAGTAGTCCCTGAGTAGCTGTCACAGGTTATTTCCCTGACTAGGTCACTTGCTGTTCTGTAATTATTTCATGGGTACTTTGTTCTTGGATTGCCTGGCATCTATGTGTCTGCCGCAGCATGTCTGTCTAAAGAATCTGCAACTGCCAAATGTGTTTGCAGCTGACCTGAAGCTCATTCTTACTGTACATTGACTTGGTCTTTGTGATGGGAAATGCAGCACCTATTAAACCACTTCGAATTATTTTTATAAGCTCCTTTCTGTTCTGGCAAACTTTGTTAGAAACTGAGTTTCTGTTTCAAATGAGCTACTATTTTACATAATAAAAGGCTAAAAAGCTAAAAATCTTAGTCTTAGACGTTGCTTTTTTTTTCCCCTGTTTGTCTTTTGGCAGCTTAGTATAAAATATTGCATAAGCACTGGCAGATAAACTTCTCCAGTTGTCTCAGTATTGTATTACTTTATTTAGCTTCTTATGCTGGCAATTTGTTTTAGGCTAAAATGACCTTGATAAATGTTCATGTAAAACATTTTGTTACTCATTTTTCAATAGCACTGGATCCTTTGCATCTAAATGCCAAAAAATTTACAAGTAAGAATCAGATGGTTGCTCATATCTTTGTAGGTGTTTGAGGGACCAAAGCCATTCAGCTTTAACAAGGAACATCAGTTGCTTTATTGTACTGTACTGATGAGACATTTTCTGGCTTTGAGAGCATTTAGGTCTGAAGAATAATGTTTTATAGAATCTGATTCAGTAGCCCTGGAAGCAGAGGCAACATGTCTGCATCAGGCTGCTGCCGTGAGAATCCCTGTTGAGCCACGGAGCATCGTTAGCGCAAGTACAGATGGACCAACTCAGTTGTGCGTCTTTCCAGGCACAGCCTGCACCCATGCACAGCACAATACTGATGGTTTACACCCTGAAATGCTCTGCTAGAAATGGTTTTGAAGACTTCAGTCCACCTGAAGCCCTGGGGACGTCCCTTCGGAGTTCTGTCAGGAGAGAAAAGCTTCCCATTGTAGGTGATGGAAAGAGGGAATAACAGATCTGAAGATGGGGTTAAAGCTACCCTTCTTAGCAGTGGTTTGGAATGTAATCTTAGAAATAGCCAGATATGCTGCTGACTGATCCTACTGGTGAGCAGTGCAAACAAGATGTGAAGGCTGTTGTCTGGAAGACTGAAAAACACAGCAGATCTTCATCTCTGACTGTAGGGTTCTGAAGCAGAAATAGTATTATTAGTTAATAGTGGGACAGTAGCTTGGCAGCGTGTGGGTTTTGACTATGCTTTGGATATTGATCTACACCAAAACATAATAGATTGAAAACAGGATTTCATGTCCAGAAATGGAGCAAATGCATATAAACTCTTTCTGCTGCTTCTAGTGGGAATGAAACGTTTATAAATTTTCTGCAGAACTGCTGCATTTTTCTTCTTTTGCTTTGGAGCCTGCCAGGTAACCCATCTATTGTTTGTTCTATGCTTACCTTGGAAAGCAGCCAGCCTGTAAGCACAGCTCACTAGAAAACTACAATTTATGTGACTTTTGAAGTTGTTATAAACTTGTGATACTTGCTGATGTGTAAGTATGCTTCAGAGTGCTGTGTACTCCTGACACAAAGGCAGCCCTGCAAAATTTCAAGTTCTCAAATGGAATTTTCCAATTAAATGGCTAGAACATTTTTAACATTATTTGCAAACTGTTTTTTTCTTTGATATTTGTCTTGGAAATACATTTTTAAAAGCCTGAGGCAGTTGCACAGACTCAGAGGCTTGGCAGAGTTATATTCCATTGATAATAGCAATTTATCTTTATTATTATTTTTTTAAAAAGTGGAATAAACTTGTATGTAGGTGCTGTTCTCCATCTCTTGTCTAAGTACTGTTGAGCCAGAATGACTTACATGGTGGGCAAATGAAGATAAATGTCTAGTCTTTCTTTTCAGCCATTTAACAATTATGAGTAGATAAAATCCGTAATCTGATTTTGCAGCTGATTTAAGGTGGAAACTCACTGGCTTCAGTAAGTTTGCTGTTGGGATATTTAGCATGGGGCCTGCTGAACTTGTGTAGCATGTAATGTGCTACTAAGAAAAGGAATAAAGTAGTTTAGCAATTGTTGTTGCTCTGTAGGTGATGATTATCACAGTGTAAAAGATACTAAAAAAGAAAAAAGCTGCATTGGGTAAGAAAAACAAACCACACGGCAGTAATATCCATCCAGAATCAAATTCATTTGCAGCATACATTATAGCTGGAGAAGGAGGAATTATTTGGGTTAATATACTCTGTTTTAAAACTGAGGGAGGTTTTTGTAAAGGATGGTCACAAATACAGAGCTCTCAATGAAACTTTTTCCAAGTTGGCTACCTTGCTTAAGGCCTCTGACAGTCTGCTTTTACATGCCCCCTGTTTGTTTTCATAATTGCACTCTCTGAATAAGGAGAGTTAGCATAAGCTGTCATGCTGTTACTGTCCTGGTGATAGTCACTGGTTTTCCTAGGCTGTATGAGTTTTATTCATATGCCTTTCCTGTATTTCTTCTGAGTTGTTAACCTGATGAGAAAATTCTGTCTTGATGAAGGCAAAAAAGCCATTAGAAGTTTCATGGATGTCTCCTTCTCTAAAAGAGATTTTTAGTTCAGTGCCAGTGGCAGAGATTTAAAGATACTCCTCTGAAAACTACTAGTTTTCTATTTGAGTAACTGTTCTTCAGCATGAAGTCCTTTATTTCTGTTCCCCCACTGAGGATTTTATTGTGAAATAGATACTTCTGAAATTATAAATGTCACCCCTTCCCACTAAGAACAGCTCTGAACTAAAGTGTTGGGGTGCTCTTATGCAGGGGAATAAGAAATTGATTTATTGGTTTGTTTGTAACATCTCCAGTTACAAAGTGGAATATTTTATCTGGTTTTCATAATTTTTACTTGGATTTGTTATCCATCAGTGTTGGTCAGCTTTTTGGTCTGCTGTAGACTTTGAAAACCAGAGGACTCAGATTTGCCAGCTGTTGACCACAAGTAGCTTTTCTGAAAAACAGACTGGGCCTCGAGCTGACCTGCAGGTTTTATATAAAGTACTTAATAAACCCCTAAAACAGGCACTGCTCCATGTTTGTTGCAAGGTTATGTTGGTTTTTTGTTTGTTTCTTTCATTTAAAGATGAGATGGGAGGAATACAGCAGCTGTTTTTCGTCTGCCAAACCTATTCTTGATGACTTGTCAGCCAGGGCACTCTATTTATATTGGTGGTTGTTTAATACAGGCTTGTGGGGCCCCAGCAGCTTGATGGATAGTGCAGAGCACAACTCTATGCATGGAAAGCCATGAAGAAGTAATTCAAAATTATTTGTGTCTGTGCAATATGCATAACAAAAAAAAATGAGGTAGCTTTTGGGAGTAAAAGTTCTTGTGCAGTTCTTCCTAGAGCAAATTTGTCAATTCATCTAGATTTTCTGATTATAGTAAGGAATAAAAGCAAGCTACTTTTCCATAAATCATTGTTGCTTTTTTTTCCCCAGGAAGCAGCTGTAGCTATTGCATGATACCCTCTTACAAATGATTTCAAATACCTTAGCTCATGCTCTCATTCAAGCTTTATTGGTCTAATGGTTGTCTGGAGCAACAGTGGAAAGAGAACAGGTAAAGGAGGGTGAAAAAGCATCAGACTGATTTGATGTCTGTACCCTGGCTGAATTATCTGCTTACAGTGTCTAAAGGCTGTAGTTGCAGAGAATCTCAGCCAGGATTTTTGCATTTGGAAAGACAGTTACTTGGAAGAGCAAATTCAATATTCTATTACATTTTTTATTGAATTATAATACTCAGATTAAGTCTTGGCAAATAAAAGAGATAATAAATTGTAAGATGCAGCAATAATTGTATTTTATTTGTAATGTTTACGGAAATTGCTCATTAAGTACTGTACTTTTGTACATGTGTAAGCTAATATCTGCTATACTGTCAGGGGTGTGGCTTGTGATGATAATTACCTTTTATTGCCCTATCCTTTATTGTTTTATGATGCATGTATCTCTCAAGGTTTTTAAATGCAAGAATTGAATAAAAAGGAAGTCGTTTTAGTGGTCAAGTGCCTGTTTCTTCACATTTTTTTTCGGTGATAGTGATCTGTGCCATATTTGTATGTTCCTTAAAATACTGAAGTGCCCGAGAGAAGGATCAGAAATAAAAGGTAGTTCATGAAGAGTTCTGTGGAGACTGATGGAGCTTCTTGCCTGTGTTGCATGGACTTCTGATTAGAGTGGATATCTCTGCAATTAATAATGGAGCTTCCTCCTGCCATTGCTTCCCCTCGAACCTCTTCTATTTCTGCAGTTCTTTTAACTGAGGCACAAGTGAGAAGTTTTGTGATCAAAGAGATGGGGTGAGTTGTAGATCTGGAAATACGACTGAGTCAATCTACACAAACTTGCTGCGAGGAAGTTTCTTTTTAAATACGCTGCTACATAGAAACTAGTTTCTTGGTCTGGGTGCAGGAATTGATAAAAATTTCCTTTGAAATGCTGTTATGGAAGAAAACCATAAAATACTCAAATAGAAAAGCGTGGTGATTCTGTTGGACTTGAAACATTCTGCTAGGATGTCATTTCCACTGAAACTTTGTTTGCTTGGCTGATGTTTTGTCGCTTGGGCATGTGCTCAGACATCTCATCATTTGCATCACTAAAGCTGGGAAGGGTTGTCCATCTGCCTGCTCTCTGGTCTAGATGATTTTGTTTAGTTACCTAAAAAAACAGTAAGCAAGTGTAAGTTTGGGTCATTCATTTGCTGGTTTGTTTCATGGACAAGTAAGTAGTTGGCAAACTTTGTTCCCCTCTTGCCGACCTCCTGGAACTTCTATTTACGTCACCCGGATCAAAGGTTTTAAAAATTGTTGTGAAAATTGTATCTTCTAATTTGGAGATTATGTTTCTGAATGCAAAATTGAATCTGGGAGCTGGAATTTCCAGCTTACCTGTTTCATTCGCCCTGCTTGGAGGAAATGCAGAAGTTAAGTCAGTTTGTAGTTAAGTGCTGGCTTTCTTTGCAGAACTCTTAGAGAAGAGGCATCACTGGCTGTCTGTGTGAGTTTCTGCTGGATTTTAATTGAAGATGTTTACCTTTTCTACTGGAAGAAGCATTAAATCCACTTCCAAGTATTCCCTATTCAGTTTTTTAAGACTAATGAACAGTTTTATTGACCGTGCTGATTGAATGGGAATGTGCTGACCAGTAATCATACACTGTTGTTTTATTGGCACTGAAGAGAATTTATTTTTTTCAATGGTGTAATAAAACCTGATTGGCTCACTTCATAGTACTAAGTGCTTGAAAATTTCTCTAGTTATCAGGCAGCTGGCTCTGTTTGTCAGGTAGCATTGCTCAATGCTATGCTGAGGCTAAAACCTTGTTTTACATTGGACCTGGAAGATGAATTAACCTGTTTGTACAAGAACTTCGAATTAGGTAGGAGCTGTTAAGGAAACGTGAATCGTGTGGTGAGTCTTGACAATTCTGAAACTTCTAGATCTCTAAGTTTAGAACTTTTTTGTTTCTTATCAGATAAACTTATTTTGCATCCTTTGCCTGCTTACAATCCACAGAAGCAGTTGTGAAGAAAAGTTTTGTTGTAGAGAACAGGCTCTTTAAAACCTTTTGAAATCATCATCATCATAATAAGCTGTGGTTTGTCCGTCATTTCAGCTGTATCTTCAATAAAAGCATTTAGATGTTACACAAAACAAGCCAAAATCCGATCACAAGAAGGTACCTTTGCTTTATGTTACTATGCAAACGTTTTGTTTGCATAGAACATCAAAATGATTTCAAGTAAATATTCTAATAAAAATGAAGTTTACAAAAACTGTTTGGGAAAGTATTTTCTCCCCTTGTAGCCAAGAATTTTTCAAATTAACTGAAATAGAAAGCAAAAATTGTATTTAAAGAATTATTGTTTCCAGTTACCTGGAGACAGAGCATGTTTTCCTTCTGCTATGGCAACAAGAACATGTGAAGTACAGTGCCCCAATAACTTGGAGTTCTGCCACGAAATAGATGAAGAACTACAAGCCCAGTATGAGGGTGCTGTCTTTATCACTGTTTGCAGCTTTCAGTCTGAATTGTAAAATACTTTTGACTGTCTCCTCACAGCTCTGACCCACACAGCTAGTGGAAAGTGGCTTTAAGATACATAAAGGCCATCCTCTGTGGTAAATCCAGTGTTGAGGGCGATTGCTGCATTAGAAAGAGATAGTTGTCAGCAGCAGTAAGAGAATACTTCTGTACTTTGAAAATGCTTGGGTTCTATTCAGGCTTCCTGTCGAATCCTGTAATTCATTTCTTGGGTGTCTCATCTCTGACATGAGTCACCTCCAGTTTTCTTTGTTTTGAGATTTTTCACATTTGTTTTACATCATTTTCCAAGTCCTCATTAAGTACTCCTTCTTTGGCTGGTTTTTGATCATGTTTTCAGGTTGCAGGCATGTATTTTGCATTGATTTGTAGCTGTTACTTGTTGAATGCAGATGTTAGATTTGGGATGGCTGACATATCTTAGAGACAGTTTGTTTCTAAGGTAGGTATTTAAGGGCTGAGGAATGCAAAAGGATGAAAATAGAGTCAGTCCCCTCTTGTCTTTGGTGGTAGGGGTGTGGAATGGTAAACCGGGTACAACAGCCTGGGTGTGCAGAGCCTGGCCTGGCCCAGCTGTGTGCCAACCCTGCATCCTCAACCCTTACAAACTTGTGCACTCCCAGTTGGATCTGCTGAAACTTTCTCCCTTTCTCCCCTTCATTGTGGTGGAGGTAATTCAGAGACAAAGTCACAGTCTATTGGTTATTTTAGGTAAATGCCTGTGTTATATAGCAGCAATAAGCAAAATGCGGTATTTATCACACTGAAAATGTGGCTTTAAGAGTGATAAATGGCATTGATTGAAAACACGCATGGTGCCTTTTGTGTCTAGAAATAAACACCACAGTGTTTAACCCACTGGAATGCACTATAACTTGTAATACATACACTGGAATGTAGAAGTACTGCTGGGTGCTGGTTGAAGAAGAGGAAATTCAGAACTTCCTCAGGTCTTTTCCAAAGCTCAGATACTTTCATCTCAAACAAACAAACAAAAGAAAGTGTTTATGAGACAGTCTTTCACGGAAAATACAACAAATTTTTTTTTCCTTAAATCTTTGGTTGTGTGTAATAATTTGAGGGAAGGACCAGTGTAAACTCTGGAAAGGACAGGCCCTATTTAAATGGCCCACGTTGCTTTTCTAAGAGTCTAGAAGGATGACAGAGCAATGTCTCCTCTCATTAGCTCTGGGGGTACCTGTGTGCAGCAGTCAGGTGTTTGGAACTGGAGCCTGTCCTCCATCCCTGTTGTCTGGCAGCCTTTTGGAGCCAGGGTGTCTGTCTGGCAGATGTCACTGCATCTGACTGATGGCTCTGAGAGCCTCACAGAGGACCAGGCTAAAGCCGAACAAACTCCTGTTCTGTGTCTGCTAGGGGGTTTTACCTGTCTTAAAGCTGTTTCCAGTTGTTTAGATATATTTGTTACTCAAAAAATGTCTGATTAGATCAAGCACATAGAATTTTCATTCTGTCTGCTGACTTTTGCAGTAGGTCTCAAATCTTGATGTCATGAGAAGGCTTCTTCTTCTGGTCTTGCTTTCTCCCCCATCCTCCCCTTTTTGTTGGTTCCTGGTTTTTTCTGGGTTTTTGGTTTGGGGTTTTTTTGTCCTCTTCTGCCTTTATCTTGGACTTTCCCCAGAGAGGTTTGCCGTAACAAATAGAAAAAGTCACGTGGAACATTTCCTTCAGTGCCTTACTCTTCAAGGTTCTCGTGTTGTGTCAGAATTGATCCTACTTAGTGCATGCATCTGTGCAGATGTGATTATTTAGTCCCTGCTTTTGGCAGAGAGAGCTCTGTACTCCAGCATATAAATAATATGTATTTGTTTGAATTCAAATTTTATTGTGTTAAAACCTTTCTGATACAGCTATCAGCAAACATTTGTATTTAGTGTTGCTGGTTTTACTGTGCTGCAGAAGTCGAGTTAAATACAGCTTCCTATATCCTTCTTACATTAACAAATTTGCATGGCCTCTTGTCTCGGCCTTTATCCAAATACCATACAGTTTAGGAAATTGTTTAAACCTACAAGTATCTCAGAGTAGAGCTACTTTCTTGTTACTTGTCAACATGAAATAGCAGAAGCAAATTTAATCTGCTATCAACCCTAGTGTTGCCATTTCTTGACTCTCAAATACTTTGCTGTGCAAACACCATTGCTATGGACATTGTACAAAACATGCTTGAGATAAATCATGTATGTTACAGTACACAAGGCTTAATGGATTACTTTTCCATTGCTCATTTTAAAATTAAACCCACCAGCTTCCTGTTTTTCTTGTCCTGAAGTCCTGTCTATCCGAGCTCTTAGAATTTCTAAAATAGCCTGTCAAAAAAAGGAATTCAGTAAAGTGACTAAAAAGTGACTTCTGCTTAACCTTTGATTTTATAAACAATTGGCTGAGTCCTAAATAGATGAAAACAGTCTATTTTTAGGCCCTAATTTAGAGAATTGATATTTCCACATTCGCTTTGTCATAGCTGGTAGTAGTCGCTAAATTGTGAAAGCTTGTAGCTATTACAAATGCTTGGAGGATTGCTGAGTGTTCTGCCATAATGCACGAAGAAGCTCAGTGTACTGTACATTTCAATTTATAATAAGAGAGTGTATCTGATAGCACAGACACTGAAATATTTCAAGTCTAGACTATGCCTTAAAACCCGAAAGCTATTGGCTTTTTGGTGCAGCAAGCTGGAAAATAACTGATAAGGGCAGTTGAAGTACAGCAGACTTCAAACAGTGATGAGCTCTTAAGCCAGGGTGGGTCGGGAGGTTTCAGCCACTGCTTGCCTGCCCTGTTGGGATGAAAAGGGAACTGGTGTTTGAAAGGGCTGCTCAGTCTTGCCAGGTTTGAGTGGTGTGAGAGGAAGGTGACACGCAGATCCTTGTTAGATGGGGAAGATGAGTTTCTGCCTCGCTGTATTTAGCAAGAAGAAAGGTGACGGAGAAATAGAAAAGCAAAGTTTCCTGTCTTCAGAAAATGGTAACATTAGTATTTCACCACAGACAAAGATAATGGCCAAAAAGTTTAATGTAGCTGGTGTTCTGTCATATAGCCCTTCTGTACCTTTGGGTAATAAAAATAGCTTGCTGAAGGTTTTTGAGTGGAACTACATATTGTAGTAATGGGAGGAAATTATGATGTAGCTGATACTTGTATGGCCCCTTTAATATCCCAATTCACCTTACAAATCACTGTGTTTATAAAGTCCTTCTCTTACTGCTGCTTGGGAAAAAGAACATTTTGGTTGTGCTTACTGTTGTCCTGTGTTGTTAGCCGTGGCAAAAAGGAGGAATTACCTCAAACCGGGCTTGCGGACTTGAAGAATTATGTAATTGCTTTCAGTTTGTCTCTCTAACGTAATGCCAACTGTTTTTCAGAGCCATGGTGTCATGGAAGGGGTTGTACTTTGCACTTGCACTATTCTTGGGAAGTTTCTTTGGAAGTATATTCATGCTGGGCCCTTTTCTGCCTTTGATGTTTATCTCGCCGGCCTGGTACCGCTGGATCACTGACCGCATTGTGGCCACTTGGCTCACACTCCCTGTGGTAAGTGGCAGCTTGAGGGCTGGGCAACTGTCCAAAATCCCAAAATTTAGCTTGCTCACTAACACTTTGGGTTTCATTTTATGGTTTTTAAAGCTATTTATGCTTCTGTCTAAACAGGCCCTAACACACTTACTATCTGTGGAGACTTAGAGTTTAGCTCAGTGTTGCAAACTGTGTGCCTATTTACAGTCCCCCTCTTTCACAGTTTAATTTTTATGTCAGCTAATGCTGTGTGTAAATTTTGTGCTTGAAAAGGCCTTTTTGTGACATCTCCATCAAGTGTCAGTCAGATGCAGAGAAGAGCAGGTGAAACACTACTAAACAGAAGGAGGATTTTTAAACTGTAAACTTCCTAAATGAGTTGTCTTGTAAACTCTTTCTTTGGACTCTGCTCCAAGTATTTTATTAGGAAAATTGTCCACTGTCTGGTACATCATTGTCAACCTTCACTGTTCTGTTACTTAATCCTTTTAGAATTTAGCCCCTGTAGTTGAATTAGAGATAAATGTTTTCAGGTGAAAAAGAAGGGCTCCCCCTAGAAACTAGGTATTCCTCACTTATAATACATCAACTTTACAGCTATATGAGTCTGGAAATCAGTAACAAAGCTCTTCCCTGAATCATTCCAAAGGAAAGGCAATTTGAATGGGATGTCTCTTCTTCCATTCTCTGAAAGCAGGGGGACTTTGTTCCTCTAGGCCATTAGAGATTTGCTTAACTTTTTCTGAAGTAAAATGTCATATTGGTGTGCAGAAGTATATATCTTGTGGCATAAAGCAAGTTTTATCCTTATTGTATATCAAATAGTTTCTGCTTTTGCTGTTTCTGCCTTGTGTGTGTTTAAAGGGGGCTCAGCTGTTTCTTATTCTAAAACTTTTGTTGTTTTTATCATTACTGAATGTAGTGAAATTAGGAGGGTAGATGTAATCACCAGTAAAAAAAAATAGATGGTTATTTCTTGTCATGGTGAAATTTAACTGAATACTGATAGTGTCACAAAATTACTCTTCCTCTGTTTGTCTTCAAATGTTTCTATAATTTCAAACTTCCCAAAATCTAATACTGGTCTTTTCTTTGATTAGTTGCCTGGGCTTTATAATTCTGGGTTATTACAACTAGTTTGTGGTAACTTTTGCAGTCTAGAAGTTTGATTTTTTTAGCCCACACTAGAGGTAAACCAAAATAATTTTAATATTTTTGTGAAAAGGATTCTGTCTTTTAAGAATCTTGGGGATTTATGTTCAGGAAAGGAGTCTCAAAAAGATTTTGCATCCAACCATTTTGAGGCTCAGACCTTGTCTGCGTTAGTTTTCTATTCTTACACTTGCTGCATTCTTAGTCAGGAGAAGCAGGTTCTTGGTTTGTGTCTCCAAACAATGAAGTGCTGTTGTACCAGTTGGACTCCAGCAGGGAAACTCTGACCCTGACCTCTGTGATGTAAGAAATTTCCACCTTCCTCACTCTGGTATCACATTTTATTTCCTTTCTAGGAGAATCAGCAGGATGGGACAGTGAGGTGGGTCTAATTAACTGTTTCAGTTTAGTTTGGCTTACACTAGGCACACACAGAGTTGGCAGAAATATGAACAGAAGTTGTTTTACTTTCTAGAGCTCTGTTTAAATCCCCAGTGTTTGTTCTTTTTCTCTAATTTTTTTTTTTTTTTTTTTGAGTAAGAGTGGGCAAGAGCGGGTAAGGAGGTAATTTGAAGCCTTTTTATGTTAAGGCCTATAGAGGTCCTGCAGTATTTTGCTGGCTTCATTTTCTGCTCTGACTGGGTAGGACAGTGTGCTGCCAGTGACCCTGACCTTAGGGCCAATAGATACTTGTGCAGCCCCTCTCTCCTTAGATTACCTACCAAGTTATAATCCATACTGTCTCAGTTATATTCCTACATGATAGTATTCCTGGAAAACCAGGGAAAGGTAAATTTAGTGCAGTGATGGTAACAGAGTGCTTTTTAAGAAGTGCTGCTTAATTGTTGTTTCCTCTTCCATTAAACAGCTATTACTGCAGGAAAGCTGGCTGCTTTATTAGAAAACAGAAGTTTGTGTACTAATTGCAATGTGAGTGAATAAGTGAAATTATAGAATTCAAATTAATTTTTATTGCTAATAGGGTGATGCTTTTCTTCTGGGAGTAAAGCCATAATACTGCGATACTATTTCTAGGCCTTGCTGGAAATGGTGTGTGGTGCCAAGGTGGTTGTCACTGGAGATGGATTTGTTCCTGGAGAAAGGAGTGTCATTATCATGAACCACCGCACACGAATGGACTGGATGTTCCTGTGGAACTGCCTGCTGCGATACAGCTACCTCAGACTTGAAAAAATCTGTCTCAAATCCAGTCTCAAAAGCATTCCGGGATTTGGTATGTCACTAAACCCTTTAATTTGAAAGGAAAGTCTGTTTAAATTATGTCCAGCACAGTTCATAACCTGCTAAATGACATAGGTTTAAATTCTGTTTCAGTATTTAAAAAAAGCCTTGTGTAAAATATGTGGCATGTGGAGCGATTAAACCATAAATCTCCAGAGGACACCTGGACTACATGCCTAAGCATTTCTTTTTTAAGGTACTACATGTGCTGCCGTTGCTTGTAGGTAAAAATATTTCTGCTTTACAGACCAAAAGCATTTTTCAAGATGATGAAAAATGATTTTCAGTTTTTTCAAAGTCTCTTTCAGCATTGTGATTTGGGTGCCATTTCACCCCATGTTGCAAATGCTCTCATCAACCTTCTTTCTTCATTATCCAATGTATACTATTGTGAAGATTAGAAAAAAAAGCTCTGTAGGCAATTGCAAAGTTAATGGTTCATTTTAATAACTAATTTTAAATTGAACTTGGCTATGCAATATATGCTGTGCAGGATATGAAATCATCAGGATTTATAGTGATGTAGGCTGGAAACAGATCTGAGTTGCACGTATCCGGAGAAATTGTTTCAGATAGTCCAAAAATTGTTGCACAAATGGTTTCTGGATAAATAGGCAGACTTATCTGAAATAAAAGCATCTCTGCATTTTATTTATCTCTTAGATTTATTTGCTGTTTTATACAAAACTAGCGTGGGCAGGATATGCGTCAACTTTATGATGTCGAAAGAGTAACCTTATTTATGGTTGCCTTTTGTCAGGCCATTTATCTGAACAGATAATTCTGGCAGGATTCCATCCTGAGGAGCTCTCCTGCAGTTGCATTGTATTGCATTCACTGTTGCACTGTGTTGCATTCCGTCCTCTTAAGTAAGAGCAGCAACAGGGTAATGTGCTTTTTTTCCCCCTAACAGCCAGATGTTAAGGTCAACTTTGCTTGACAAAAGACAAATCTCTTCTAATGTGACAGGAAATGAGAAAATGCATATTTAGGTATCTTCATTATACAGCAGAGATGTTTTGAAGTCTTGGAATCAGCTGCATATGCAACTTTTTAAAGCAATGGTGGAAGGTGAAAACAGACATATACTGGGGAAGATTCATAGATTTCTCTCTTCAAAAGTAACATGTTTTGTTATTAAAAAAACCATTTGTATGTGTGCTTTTTAATGCCTTTCATAAAACTGGAAGGTCAGTTCCAGGAGCTTGGATGCTAAGCTGTGCTTGGTAAAATTTGGTTCCTGAAATAGTGTTAGGAGTTCTTCAGAGACTGATTTTTTTTTTTTTTAATTCAATTCTCAGTTCTCTGCATAAACGGAGCACATCTAATAGATTTGATCAGTGGGCTCAGGCAGATGGATCTGTGTCAGGTCAATATTAACAGACCATGATGCCATCTTTGTTCTGATGTAGCAGCTTAAGCCACTAACAAAATTCTGGGCTCATACTCCACTTTGTGATGTAAAGATGACACAGGCAGATATTTGCTCCCATTGTTTGCACTACAGGATGACAATTACTGGTGGTAGAGCTGACACTTGGGTCTGTAGTGTTATAAACCACTATTTTTATGCCAGATCCCCAAGAATGCTCCAGAATACATGGGCTTTGAGGACTCTGGTTGCAATTTTGTGAATTATAGCTTATTTTTCAGTAAACTGTTAATGTTGGGTTATTAATCACAGGAGGAGAATTCAGCTGAACTGCATCCTTTACTGAAGCCATGATTTGATGTCCTAAAATTCTGAAAGACAAGCTTCTGTTTTATCATAGTGTATCTAAAAAGAGGCCTTAGAAATGCATGTCTCTGTGTTCAGTCAGGTCGTAGTTTGGGTGGCATTTTCTTGCAAAACTAAAGTATTCTGTATAGCTGTGTAATTAGGGTATTGTTGGAAAGTGAGACTCTTGGATTAAATGAAGATTGATGGAAAAAGATGAATCTGTATGAAGTTTGTTGGGGCAGGATCACTGCAGAGAACGGTGCTTAAAGAGGACAACCCTGAATCTCATCAGTGACAGTAGAATTTCTCCCACTCGCTGCTCCTGGCCTTGATGTGTTATGTGATAGACCCTTAATAAGTGTTTATCAGGTTTTGGGTTTGTTTTTTAAGTTGTGTCCTGTGGTTTTTAACTAAAAGTTTTATTTTATGAGCTTATAAAAGCCAGAAGATCACTTGGAAATCAACCAGACAATTTCAATGCACTGCATCTGTGATTGATACTTTAGATGTTGGTCAGTTAAGATATAATATTTGTGGAAATTCAGCAAGCTACTCTCATCATGTCTTTCAGTTTTATCTTTTCATATATTTATATGGATTACTTGTACATAGTCAAGTGTATAGGATTAGGGAAGTTTGATACACTGGCTAAATGTAACTTCTAACAAATCATAACCTAGTGGTAATCATGCTTGGAGTTTCAGAAGTATTTGAGTGAATGTGCGATATTTCTTTCAGTGCAATTTTTGGTGACCTTTCAAAGGCTTTTTTTTTTTTTTTTTAAACAAGCATTAATTTTAAAATTATATTTAAGATAAGGTTTGTAATGCAAATCTTCCATATCCATGTTTCTGAAAGCCTTGCTGTATTCAGCGTAGCACGTTTGTTGTCATAAGTAGTTTCCCATTTGGGCGTAAAAATAGGTCTGTGAGAGATTATGCTCTTTCCAGTGACACATATGATAGGTGAAGGGCAAAGCTGGGAATGGAAACATATCCAGAGTTTTTGTGGCTCCCTTTGTAGGTTAAAAGTGTAAAGGTATCAGATTTAATGAGTCTGTATTACAAGTAGGCAGTTATTTTCTAGTTAATTATAATTAAAATCAGAGGATTCAGTATTTCAAGGAGACACATTGAGTCATTTATCTGGTTCTTAATTCTTTGCATTCCAGTGTATGAAAAAAACCTTAAAATTGATTAAAGGTGAGCTTTAAAAAAAGAAGTCCAAAGAAAAACAGATGGTCCTTTCTTCCTGGAACCGTAGCTTTGACTTGATGAATTGTGTGCAGTAAAGTTTTCAAAAAGAGATATTACGTTTCAGTAATCTCAATTTCAGAAACATTCTTGCAGCATTTCAGTACATCTTGCCAAAGCTGGGGTCTCGAGGGAGCACTACTCTGCTCTTGGCTGTTGCTGCAGTTTCTCATCTGACATCATCAGAAGCTACTGACACGTTCTGCAGTATCAGTTTTCAAGCAGAATTTCTAATGGCATTGACAGTTTCCTGCATGGTCTGAACATGATAGGACTTCTCTACAGTACTTGCAATAGATAGGAACAATTAATATATTCTCATCTATTCTCAATTAATGAGGAGTAGTTTTGGAAGTGATACAGATCACGGTGCAGTCATGTTCAGAATGTGCTATGGAGTGCTGTTCCAGTAGGTACCAAGGAACATACAAGGCAGTGTTAGATGACAAGATAATGGCTAGGAGATAGTTTTGATTTTTTTCTTAATAGTTTCATTTGTGAAAGTCTTCTTGTGCGTAGCAGGTTCAGTGTACCCACTACATTGTGATAACCTGTAAGACTTCACTGGAAAGAGGCGTGTTTTAATGATGGACAATTTGAATGTTTTGGATGAGCTTCAACTAATACTTATATTTTAGTGGTTAAATGTGCCTCAACATGTATGTGAAAAATAAATTGAAATTTGGGTTTGAGTGCTATCAGATAAATTTATGGGAAAGTGAGAGAGGGTAACCAGAGGGACTAATGTCAGTGCATGGCTGCCACATGAGATAGTATTAGTTCTAGTTTTGCTTAGTGCAGATGGAAAAGATAAACACCATCATAATTCAGTGTACAAATGTAGAGTATGCAGATGTTGCAGGCACCATTGATGGACATATCTTGAAGACTTCCCTGTGTTGAAAAGGCTCACTAAGGCTGCTGAAGGAGGGAATTATAGTCGAAGCACACTGGGACAGGAACAGGTAAGGAAAGGACAAGGTGATAAAGAAAAAAGAGGAGAATAAGCAAAGCTGACAAGCCTGGAGTAGTTAGGAGCAAAGATAACCAAGTAACTGTCCCTATCTTCATCTCTGGATTCAAGTTATTCTGTGGCTAACACTGCTCTCGGAGAAGACTGCAAGATGTAGGAGCTTTTCAGTTGTTGTTTTTCACTCATCTGTTCACTCACATGTTGTAGCTCTCAAAGGCTCAAGTTAAGTTTCAGGGGGAAAAAAAAGGACGTTTGCTCTATTTCAGCACTGGGCTTAACCCCACCAATCTTTTACTACACGTCAGTTGATCCATTATAGCTGTCCAAGTGTGCGAGACTCGCCTGAAGCAAGCTCTAAGTAATTTGAGTCATCTTAGTTTTCAATGAAGCAGGGCAAAACAACTCAAATTATCCTGCCTTTGCCACGGGCTAAGAGCATGCACACCGACAGCTATGATGGATCAGCTACCATGAAGTAAAATGTTGCTGTCACTAAGCCTAGAAAATTTTAACACTTAACTCAATTGGAGTATAGCTAAAGCAGCACGCTGTGGAGGATCTGTACACATTTATATTGGCAGGGAATTGTTCGTGCTGCCACAGCTACTTCCATAGGTAGGGGTGGAAATGCTTCAGCATAAAGCTTCTTTGTTCAGGCTGTAGCTGGATTTACATTAAAGTTCTTACCAACAGAGCGTATTAGTTTAAAAAATTAAAACTGTAGCCTACTGAACTTTCTAGTATTGTTCCTGTGTCAAGTATCTTGCATTAAAATAGGCTGAGAATTTTGAGGAGCTGTGATGTTTTGTCTTCTAGCAATTCAATTATGAGCTGCCAGACTTAATTACCATAGAGTTGTTATCCTACGTGATTTTGAGAGTAGAAGTTGAAAAGTATGCTCTCTAATGGCAAGCACAATTGTTATTCTACCAGTTATTCCTGGTGAAGACTCTCTTGAAGAAGTTTTAAGTGTGAATGAAGGATTATTACTTTGCAGCAGAAATGCACCATAAGTTGGCTGTAACTTTATATGCTTTTTTTTTTTTTCTTTGGTAGGGAAGAAAAGCTTAGGGGCCTGTTTCCCAGCTTGTCTCATCCAGCAAAGGCATAATAGGTTTCTCCCACCCCTGTCAGGGAAAAAAAAATCCCACAACCAAAGCCAACTAGCCTGTGTTCCATTAAACTTTTCTTATCCTTTCTATGTAGCAAGGACTCCATTTGCTTTCTACCCCTTTGCCTCTCCAAAATGCACATCAAAAGTGTGAGATCAGATGCTAACTTCTTTCATTCTCCCCGTTTTACAAACAATAAGTGGTGGAGGGAGAGGTTGTTTTGTCCAAGCTCACAGAAGAAATAAGAGCAGAATTAGGTTGATGCATTTCCCTGACTTGCATTCCTTTGCTGTTATCAATGTGTTATGCAGCATCTGTACAGCTCAGCTCCTCAGGCTGGGTTACCTCCATGGCCCTCCATGGAGGAGATGGAGCACCTGAAGAGGATGCAGGCCTTTGGAAGAGCTGTTTTGTTGTAGAATCTCTCCCCATTCTGGCAGTTCAGATGACACATCCGTGGGAGAGTCTCACACTTTGGTAGAGCCTGCTTGTTCTTCCTCACAGTCTCACAACTGGAGGTTGTTTTCTTCATGTCTTTGGAGATTTTGGAGTGACTTGGGGCTTTTCTCCAGATATGTACTGGGCAAGACTCATCTTTTTTAATATTTGGGTTTTCACGCGCTGTTTCACTGTATTGCTGTATTTTTAAAATGCATCAGAAAAAGCAACTTTCCAGCCATCCCAGAGCCTTTGCTTTAGTTTGCTTTACTTTTCAGTGATGTTATGTTGTTCTGATTTTACACAGTGCATCAAATCAAATAAAATTCGAACTATTATTTTAAGATGGATACTGTAACTGAAGAGGTTTAATAGTCTGTAATGACATTTATAGCATTTTGTAAGTAGCACTAATATAATGGTAGAGTTAATCATCTAATTGTCCATATTCTATAAAAATGGCATAATTTAGGAAATGAAATGAATTTTCGGATATGAAATGTCCAAATAACATACTTCTGAACCATGATTAAGGCACTGAATTTTGAAAGAATGCTTTCCAAGACAATGGTCCATCTCTGGGTGCTTTATGTACATACATATCCTGCTACTACTGTAATAAGTTTTTCCCACATGATTTCACACATTCTGTGTGTGTTCCTTGGCTGAGAGATACCAATTCTTCAATGGAATATTCTTTCTAGAAGGTTCCACAGTTGTATTTTCACAGGTGAGACACAGGCCACTGTATCTGACTAGCTCGTTGACAGCATTGTTCTTGCCCTGACAGGGAAATCTTGTACTGCAAACCTTGTTTGAAGAAGCTTCTTATTGTGCTGTAAGTAAACAATAAGCTAAAGCAGGGGTTTGTACTGGTACATCCTATATTCTTCCACAAGAGAATGAAGCGGGGCAAAGGAAATGCAGAAAGTGTTAATATTTGAATGTGACCGAAATGAACATAAAATTTGGAATAATTTGGTATGGAAACAAATGCATGAGAACTATGGGGAAGTCAAAGATAGAACTAACTAATCAGAGCAAGACCAGGATATTTTTCTTTTTTTCAGTTACCTTGAAAAATATGTGTTTCTAGCATTGCTGTTTGTTAATTGTTTTAGTAAGGAGAAAAAGTTTTAGGCTCCACATACATTGGAAGAGATGATATTCTGTAGAATACATGATAGACTATGTGGGATATATATGTATGAAATATATAATCTGAACATAAACTGGACATGGCCATAAAAATAATTTTAAAACAATGTAGATTCATGTTCAGAGTCTGATAGGGCAAGGCAGTAGCAAAAGCATGGTGGTTTTTAAATGGACACCTCACAAACAGATTGAATCAAATTAACAAATAGACTAAATTAGATGATTCACTATAAAACAAGGAGCACTACTGTGAATTCATATTTGTGAATTTTATCTCTTAGTTTATCTTGTAATTTGCTCAAAGAATTCACCCGATCAGATAGTAATCATTCAATTCATTATACTCCTATTAACTAAATTATTGGAAATGAGCATGGTTAAAGAAAACTTGCCAGGAGCAAAGATTGTACTTTACAAGATTGTTTCAAGAAGCATTTTTTTCTTTATTTTCCTAGTTTGTGCACTCGAACCATTACATTAAATTAAAAAAAAAAATTAATTTGCTTTGGGCTTTTACACATAAAACTATCTAGGAAATAGGAACAACAGCAAAATGCCCAATTCTAATTGAGTTTGCAGAAATGTGCTTATCAGTCTATACTGATTAAAACTCAGCAGTGTATATGCACTGTAACTTTACGCCCTGGCTTCCTGTGTGATTTTCTATGTGCCAGCATCTTTTCAGCACCCACAGATCTTTGAAATAGGGAACATTCAGAACCGTGTACTTGTTGCCTTGTGGTAATTTTATGCAGCAAAACACTTGGAGTAACAAAGTGTTAATGGGCCCAGTTATTTGTGTACAGTGAGATCATGAGCTTCCGAGTGATTTCCATTATTAAGCCTGGATGTCTGGTTCCCTGATGCCTCAAAAGCCCTGATCAGGACCAGAACCCTGGTGAATTCAGGTACACTGAGTGAGGCTTTTATTTTTGACCAAGATAATGCTATGAAAAAACAGTGAATAATGCAGTGGAAGACAAGAGACAGGATGAATGAATATAATAGCAAACCCCATAGTTGGGCCTTTTACCTTCCTACTTGTTTCTGTATAATTTGATCAGTTTTGAACCATTTGTTGAATTTGTTTGCAGAGGGTTTAGTATTATTAGTTGTTCTGTTACATTGCTACAGGTAACATGTATGGATACCATTTTCTTGAGGGTTGTTTGTGTGTGCTTGCTTTCAATATCAGCCATAATATCCCTCTTTGAGATGTGACATTTTGGGGGATATCTAATTTCTGAGGTTATGTATATGAAATTGTGATACAAAACCAAAGACCTTTTTTTTTGGCACAACTCAGCTCTTTTGTTCATTGCCGCATCCATCCTTGGTATCTGCTTACTTCCAAAGTACCTTTGCAATGAAAACACACTCAAGAAATTTCAGCTTTGAGTGCTGTTTTCTTCTAAAGGATTTTGGGGTGAGGAAAATAGAAATACAGGGTCTTAGAATTTAAAAAGCTTTAGACTTGGAGCTAGCATTTTTAATACAATGCTGCAAATTCTTGACCTGCATAAGCTGGAGTTTGCTTTATCCCCAAGGCAGTAAGGGAATTCTGATGTACAGCACATCTCTCTGTTTCAATAGCTGGCTTTTCTTTTTGTGCAAGCACTTTTTTTTCTGTGTAGAATTATATCCTAATAGGATACATATCATTACTGTGTTCCGAGAGATTTTAAACTGCCTTGTTTATTTTTCAGCTCTGAAAAGTTGATTTAAAGGTCGATGTGGCTAGCTATTCTCTCTGGTAGGTTTTTGCACTGCTGTTTGGCAATTTTGAACAAGAACTGTGCAGTGTGATGCTTTTTGTATGCTTTTCCAAGCAATGTTAGTCATCCAAAATGTCGGCTCCGATAAGAGGATTATTTTAGCAAAGAAATGGATGTGCATTGTTATGGTTTCTTTAGCTTTGCTGTTTCTCTGCTGTGTTTTTGTCATCAATGATTTTTAAGAATCTGCAAATCCAAAGGCAGCCGTTTTTCCCCAGTCAAGTAAATTCCTGTTATCCAGGAGCTCTTAGACAACCAGAAATGCTGTGCAAAAAGAGCAAAATATATTTAATTTTGTTGAACAATATGTTGACCTAGACTGAACAGCAAGTCTCACTGCAGGCTGCACATGAGAAGGGACTGCCTTCTGCTGCTTATTCATGAATCTTACTGATTAGCAAAACCTTTCATTCTGCCCACTGATCTACTGAATTCCTCCTGTTTCCCCATGCATTCCCATTTGGCTCCCACATCATGTCTTGGACTTGTTACGTGTTGTTTCTGCAGCAGCACAATGCAGACACACTGGAATGGAAATCAAAGCAAGAGCTGCTTTTGCTTTGTTCAAAGGCAGGCATCTGTGTGGGGTTTCCTTTCCCACTTCACACTGGTGGGATGGTGAGACACGTGAACAGCAGGCACTGTCCCTGCTGGTGCATGAACCAGGGCTTTACAGAAATCAGAAATTCATGGTTTTGTTGCCTGGAGGCCTTGAAGCATGAGCAAATGTGGAAATTTTTCCACTGTCATAGATGGTAAAAGAGCTTGGCCCAGCGTAGGTCGGGAGGAAACCTGCGTTCTTTACTCTTAGTCATCTATCTGTTAGATAATCTCTTCTTATTTGAACAGTCAGGACTGTTTTATCGAATTAGATAAACGCTTAAAGATAGACACATTCTTCCAGAACACTGGATGTTATTTATTGGAAAGGTTAGAAAATCAAACCTGTTGTTTATCTTAAAAACTGGATGCCTCCCAGCTCCTTTCCCACTCCCTCTCCCTGACATCGTACTATCATTACATTACTGCCTCTGTTTAATTATTCATAGCCCATCTATAACACCACCACTTAGAGCAGGAATGGGAAACTACTGCACTATATCCTCTGCTTTATGCAGTTTGATCAGGTAAAGTACAAGTCACCCAAGCAGCATCTTTTGTTAGCAGCTAAAGGTGTTTATAATTTGATGCTCACAGTGCTCTTGAAGAATGATAGCTCGAGTGAGTTTATGTGCAAGTTTTGATATAATTTAAAGCCTTGTGCTGCATGAAGAAACGTAGGAGAGAGGATGGGATCTGGCAGTTTTTTCCATATTCCCTTTGTTATGGACCAAAATCACTCCTAAGGAGCTGCTGACCTGGGAAAGTATCAGCAAGCTTCCTTCAGTGAGCATTTATTTTGCTTTTTGCTTCCATTCTCTCAGCCTACAGAGTCTGCTGCAATGAGAACACAAGGACTGAATAATTTAGGCCTGATGTGTGATACCACACAATAAAATGGCTTAGCACAGTACAGGTTTCCATATACTAACTTAGGTGTAGTGTCCTGCCTGCGTAAAACATACAAAAGGTCTGGGCTGAGGGCTAAGAACAATTGGAAAACACCGAAACCACAGCAGAACTTTCCTAATCTCTGTATTTTTCCACTCCATCCTGTGGAGCGTCTGCATTCTCACAGTTGTAAATGCTATGGTTTAAGGCATCTCTGTTTCTGCTCAGGGATTTTGTCCTTTGCATTGTCCATCTTTATGAATTTGATATCAGATGAAGTATCACAGAATATCTTAAGTTGGGAGGGACCCATAAGGACCATCAAGTCCAACTCCCTGCTCCTCACAGGGCTACCTAAAACCAAACCATATGATCAGGAGCATCAGTCAGGTTCTCTTTGAACTCTGCCAGGTGAGATCCTGTGAGGACTTCCCTGGAGAGCCTGTTCCAGTGACTGACCGCCCTCTCAGCAAAAGAACCTTTTCCTAATATCCAATCTGAACTTCCCCTGATGCAGCTTTGTGCAATTTCCATGTGTTTTCTAGAGGAACCAAATGCTTGGGCACCATTTGGTATGTAAAGATGTCTTCTTTATGTAATACTAGTGTGGAAATGAAGCCCTGTTTAGTTCCATTTCAAATACTACTTTGGCACCGTTTTCCTGCCATGTATTTGTAGCAGTAGTAGATGATTGCATGCCAAAAGATAGCATAGTTAAATTACATCAGTTATTTTAAAGTTACTGTAAAATGTACCTTTATTTTTTCCTGCAAACAATTTTAAACATGGATAGCCTCTGTTAATAAAGCTGTACTGACACTTCTTGATACTGCAGGTGTGGGAATGTGATATGTACATAAATGCACATAAAATGTTGTGGTCAAAGTTGAGTTTCCTTTACAAAGGGTTTTCACAAATACAGTGTGCAGATTTGAAAAGATTTGCTGAGACTGCATTCTGGGCATTTCTTTTCTTAATTCGTGTAACCACTTCTAGTATTCAGTTATCTGAATGTCCTTGATTATCTGGATATCTGAGATGCATTAGGTCCAGGTTGCAGAAGGCATGTTAGTTATGCATGTTCCATCTGTTTAACTGATGTAAAAATTAGAAGTATTCACCCCGTGATATCGGTCACAAATCTTTAACAATACAATTAATGTTTCTAACCAATATAGAAGAGGTAATGCAGCAGGTTAATGTATTATCCAGGCTGACTGACTTACAAAGTTGATTTAAAAATGAGTGACTTTAATAAGTAGTTTTCTAGCATGCGGTCCTTGTGAGATACTGCCATGAACAGAATATAAAGGAATCCTGTAAAGAGGAGCTGAAGTAAAGGGCAAGAATAACATGCTGTAAGTCACCAGCAAAGGAAAAACAGGCTTTGAGAATGGTGGTGAGCAAAGAGGAGAATGGGCAGCTGTGATATTTTGTCTTTGATGTGCAGGATCTCTCTGCAGGTGTTCTGATGAGGCACAAGCTCACCAAGTACAGTGGCAAGGCAATGTCATGCTCTTCTGAGCCCTGTTTAGGAAGGGAGTATCTCAGGCACGTGGTGGAGCTGGAGCCCTGATTTTTCATCCTGCTGTCTGAGCTAATGGACAGAAGTTGTAATTTTATGTGATATGCTGCATACTATATACTTGTGCCAAAAAGAGCCAAGAATACTTACTGAAGATAATGGGGTGTGACCCCGAGCTGCAGGCTCAGCAGCAGTTTCACTTACTTCACTGCATTACGTTGTCAGTTTGATGGCAGGCGGCAAATCTTTGTGTGTGTTAATACAAACAAATAGATATACATAATTTTTTAAAATTCTATAATCAAGTGTAAAGAAAAGCTTCATATTTTCTTCTGTGAGTAATGAAAATTATAAGGAGGTATATGTAATAAAACCCTCAAAGGAGCAGATACTTTCTGGTTTTAAATGCTTCACCTCAGAGAATCATAGCATTGTTTAGGTTGGAAAAGACCTTTAAGATTGAGTCTGAGCACATCCCTAAGCACCACATCTACACAGCTTTTAAATATTCCCAAGGATGATGACTCAAACACTTCTCTGGGTAGCTTGTTCTCAGGGCTAGCTTGACAACCCTTTTGGTAAAGAAATTTTTCATAATATCCAGTCTACACCTGGTGCAACTTAAAGCCATTTTCTCTTGTCCTGGTACATGTTACCTGGGAGAACAGATCAACCCCCACCTCACTACAACCTCCTTTCAGGACAGCATTGACTCTATTCTTGCTCTGGTAACTTGAGTTTTGCATTTTGAATGCATTTATGCATTCTTTTTTTAATAAATCCAAAACTCTTTTTACCAGGTAACCAAGTGCTCTTAATCAGAGTTGAGGACAGGTGGGCAGCAGATAAAATGTTGTGTCTAACATAATTTTTGAAATTCTTTGGAAAAACAGACACTGTGGAAGTATCAGAGTGAAATGTTGCTAAAGGTGTATTTTTTTAAACTTTAGGCTGGGCGATGCAGGTTGCAGCCTTTGTTTTCATTCAGAGAAAGTGGGAAGATGACAAGAGTCACTTTGAAAAAATGCTGGATTATTTCTGTGACATTCGTGAACCACTGCAACTCCTCATCTTTCCAGAAGGAACTGATCTCACAGGTAGGCTGCCTTTGTCATCTTCTCAGGGAATGTTCAACTTGGAAATTCATTGTTGTTTATGGAAAGAGTTTAAGCAAGTCCAAGGCAGGAGCAAGACTTGGTTCTCAGGGGTAGTAGAAATGATAGTAAATGATCAAACGATGTGCTCATTCATGTGAGAGGCACAAACGTAGTTCCACTGAGAGACTTTGCCAGTCTTCCTGAAATAACTTACATTTCAGTGCATCTGATGATTGACAGTGCTTTTTATTGGTCAGTACTGCACATACACTGCATTAGCAAAAGCAGGTTTCAAGACCTGGAATATATCACTTGCATGCTCCCATTTCCTGAATTACTGCGACAAAATCATTTCATAGCAATGAAAGAGTGACGGCAAAGGGCTAATGATTCTATTTGATTTCTTGCCTAATGTTTTAAGAGGGTAACGTGGAGATACTTGTTCCTTAGGCCGTGTAAGCACTGTAAGCAGTCTGTATCTGCCTCTATAAGGGAAATAACTCTGTAAAACAAATGTTGAGATTATCATAGGAGTAAATGTAATGAGTTTGATCCTGTATTAATTTTTAATCAGATATCTACCTTAATACAGGTATCTTACGGCATCAGTAGCAAGTGTTAACCAGTGCTGAAGACAACTCAAGTGTCTATAAAAGAAAACATTGTATGAATGTTCTGTGGTGGTTCATGCCTCCAGCATGATGCCTGATTTGATAAGCCTTATCTTTAAACAGAAAATCAATTGCAATTAAGCTTCCAACTTTTAGCTTATTTAAAAGATTTTTGCTATACTTTCCATTGCATATATTCACAAATCATATTTTATTGCAAAGCCACATCAGTAAGTCATGGTATAAAAATAACTAGCATATGCTGCTATTTTTTCTTCTGTATTCCAATAACCTTAAACTGGGTATGTATACAGTATTTGGATGCTATCACACTGTAGGGAATTGTCATCACTTGATCAGCCTTCCTAAAAGAGGATAAATTCATTGAACATTCCTGGACTGCTTCACATGATATCTCTTGTTGAATTGGTTATCTTGTATGTAAAGTTAGGAAGAAGGATGGAATTTTCTTCACTAAAAGAGTGCTGAGGCACTGGCACAGGGTGCCCAGAGAAGCTGTGGATGCCCCATCCCTGAAAGTGTTCAAGGCCAGGTTGGACGAGGCTCTGAGCAACCTGCTCTAGTGGAAGGTGTCCCTGCCCATGGCAGGGAGTTGGAACAAGATGATCTTTAAGGTCCCTTCCAACCCAAACCATTCTATGAATCTATGAAGTCATCTCACTTCAGCTTTTTTTCTTTGAGTTCGTGAGGAACTGTCTCCTGCTAGCTCTAAGTTATGAGGTACAGTCTTCATCTTACTCATGAAGTCAGGAGACACCTCCTTAGAGCGCTCACACTCTCTGAACAGGTGTTTCCATCTCAAGATGTCCAAAAGAGTTGGATTGTTTGTAATTTATTCCATAAATTATGTATGCCTTCTAATCTCTAGAGGAATCTAATATTCCTGCGAGACAACAGATTTTTAAAGAATTGAGGAAGTTTTGTACTGGAGCTTTAAAAAAGATTGGGCTGAGGACTGAGAGAGCCACAGTGTGTTAACACTTGTGCTGCAGAGTCCAAAAGACAGTGGTGAGGATGCTCCCACCTGAACGTAGAGCTGCTTAAGGAAACACAGGGTTTTCTCTGTGCTGTAGTTACTGATATAAATGACTTAGGCTAAATTTAGCTATATGCTGTTGATACCATCCACTGAGAAACTCCTGGAAACAAGTTTCTTCATTTAATATCAAAAAAAAATTCTAATTAAATTTTTGAGCACAGGTTGATGACAGGTTTTTTTTTTTTCCTTTGGTAAGATATTTCTGTTGTTCTGATTACCCTTCTTTATACCTGTGTGACATGTACTCTTTAACTTCACGATGCCCAGTGGAGAGCTGCACTAACTGTGCTGTTCTGCTGAGGCCACCACAGGTGGCTGTGAGCGGCCCAGGAGGAAGCAGAATGGTGGGAAGGAGGGAGTGATGGGTAGGGAAGACAGGGCACTGCTGTGCTGGCTTCTGATGTGTTAAACTGTCCTGTGTTTACCACTCTTAACTTGCCATCAGGTACTGAATGCCACTTTGATATTACATTTGTGCATAAAAGGATGTATAGAGACAGGCAAAACCCTGGGACTTTTTCTGTAGAAGTAAATAGCTCTCCCTCTCTGATTGTCTTCACAGGAAATATTGCTTCATATATAATTTAAAATATTATAGGAGACAGGGAAAAATCCCTCGACAAGCTAATCCTGACCAAACAGTAAATTTATGCCATATGAGAATGGTAGAACATAATATATGTAACATTTTGAAGAAATTCTTTTCAGAAAACTGTTGCGTTGTTGACATATTAGGACCTATTGCAACCTCACGTTCCATCCTTTAGAATAAGAAATAAACTGTGGTTTTGTTCTTAACAGTTGCTCAAAATTCTAGGGAACATTTTGCAAAAATAGAGGCAGTGACTCTTGTTTTCACAACTGCTAATTACTTCTGAAAACAAAATTCCCCTGGTGCTTAAAATGAAAAGAAACATTCTACATCACTGAATAGCGGAATTGCTGTGCAGTTGCTATCATTTTTTTATCCTCTCAGTGGCCATGTGATGATGATAGATTTACTCCTCTTTATAATATTTTCAGGTATTTGAGAATGAGATTTTAAAGAAATGTAAAATAAGACTCATTTATACATGGGCTACTGCCTGACTTTAAGGTGGTGAAGTACTTTGCAGTAGAAGATGCTACGTAAATAAATTTTAGAAACAGAAATGTCGTGAACCCTGAACATTGTATTTGTAGACGGGATTGTATAGGGGCTGAGGTAATAATTGTATAATTATATACTTATTTCTGATAGGTTGGCCATCTTTTCACTCTGGAGTACTTGAAGGTTAAAGCTCAAAGGTATTTTATTGTAATTGCTTAAAAAGAAGCCCTCAGCAGGTAAACATGTAGCCAGACTTTCTGAAGCCCTGAAGAAAACAAAGCATCCATGAGTTTCATGCTTCCAGAAAGCTGGAATACAACCCACCATGCTGCCTGTTCTTTTGTTTTTCCTGGTGTTCCTGACAAGATTGTTTGTAGTAATTCTTCAGAAAGCAGTGACAGAAAAAAAAAGTTGCTGTGTTGCTCTGTGCCTGGTAAAGCCTCATTTCCTCTGGATTTGTGTTTGCATCCCTGTACATGGTCCTTTCTTCACGCCACCTGCTCCTTTTTCCGTGTGTTTCCTTCCATGTGACATTTCCTCCACAAAGCTCTTGCCGCTACCTCGGCAAGAGGCGTCGTGTGCTGTGGCTGCCCCTCGCCAGTCCCTCTGTCACCCGATGGACTCTGCATGCTGTGCTGAGAGCCCTGGCGCACCAGCAGCCATGGACCCCGCCCTGGATTCTCCCTTATTCACATCTCTACTCTCAGAAGCTTCCCTTCACCCAGTTTTTTCGAAAGCTTCTGCTGGGCTGGATTATCTTTGAATCTCTTGTCCCTGATAAACTTTGTTTGCAGGGGACAATAGCTTCAAAAGTTAAGGGGACCAAACAGGTGGACAGAGTGTGATTGCACAGAGCTTTTCTCCTTGAGGAACAGCTAAAAGATCAAGTAGGAAAGCTTTCTGGAGTTCAGATTTTGGCAGGAATGTTGTGATGTGGATGACAGAAAGTAACAATCAACTGCAGCTGGATTTTTAACTTTGCTAGTAAATGTGATGTGCTTTGGTAGTACAAAGAAAATATTGATCAGAAGCACTGGTAGGGGTTGTTCTAATATGGAATAGGTTGAAAGTAGCACAAGTAAGAAAAATTGCTTCATTTTTTCTTAAAATATTGACTGTGAGCCAATACAGCTTTCTAATTTCTATGCAAACCTCTAATAGATGAGGATTTTGTTTATTTATTTAGTGTGAGAGCCTTTTGGAGTACTCATTTATTCTTTTACTGTCTGGCACTATTCTAATTTGAGAGTACTTGAAGTCACAGAAGAACATGCATGTTTTTATCAGTGGATTTTTATCATAAGTGAAATTAAAGGAAAAGGTAGTACTTAATATCAAATTTCAGCTCACAAACTAAAAATGTTATTTTACTAAAAGAATTAATTTGTTCATTTTATGCACAGCTTTTCAGGAGCAAAAGCAATTTAACATCTTTAAAATCTGCAACTCAAAAATCAGGAAAATGTGTTAGCATCATTTCTTCCTCCGGTTGCTTTAAATGAAATTTTGAAGTGGAGTGCTTCTAGAAGGTGTTGACTTTCAGCTATTCCAGTAATTTTACAGTATGGCAAATGGGATTTGGAGAAAAATGGGGAAAAAAAATGTAATGAAATTATTTACCAAAGGTGTCACGGGAGCAAAAAAAAAAATAAAGTAAGACATTTTGGCCAGAACCCTTAAATTCTTGTATTTTTGTGCAGTTTGATAGTTGCTCTGCAGAAGTGTCTAAAGACTCAAATAAACTGGATGGTTGTACTTGTCACCACCCCAAAGAACATGCTCTGAGAGGCTGCATGTATTAGCTGAAGGAGACGGGGCAGGAGAGGCAAGCTGGTGTGAGACCTGAGGAGACACAGCATGAAGCAGTTCTGGAAATGTCCCACATCACCCTCAATTGATAAACTGGTGGCTTTCCATAAAAATAACTCATTCTCCTTATTCTTTTTTAACAGCAAACAGAACCAAGGTGTTAAAATACTCCTAATAGTAATGATGAGCAAAAACTTGGGGAGTAAATTTGCTTTGACTTAAATACAGTGTAAGAAAGAAAATATTTGTTCCTAGAAAGCAACACTTGCTCAACTTTTCAGAGGGTTTGGTGATAGGGGACATTACCTGTAGCCAACCAAATGTTGTGAGTGGCCTTTTGGGACTGAGGAGACCCAAACCAAGTGCATTTCCAGGCCCTGTTCCAAGAACTGCTTGATGCTATTTGTGTTGGAAGTTTGGAGGAAAAGAACATATGTTTCCTCTTTTTAAGGAAGTTTTTAGGCATCTTCCACTTTTTTTTATTATTCCACCTAAGACTGTTATAAACTGGCCTGTGGAACAAGAAGACATCTGCATAAGTTTTGCAGCACTGACAGTGCAGCCTGGTCTGTTGATTAAGGGCTTTTAAAGAGGCGTTTGTCGTGTGAATTCTTCCAAGTTGCAGAGGATATAAAAATGGGTTTCTAATTTCCTGGATTGGTTTTCTAACCTCTAGGTTTCATAGAATGGGGAGTAACACATGTTCTGCCTTCTGTTGGCTCTGGTTCTGTGTAGCAGAATTTGCTCTGAATTTCCCCCAAAGGTTTGGGCACTGACGTCTGGCACAAGGATCCCAAACAGCAGTGGGCACGAAGGTCCTTACACTGGATGAGATGGCAGTCAGAACATTTAGTCACATGTAATTAAAGAGTAAGAAATTGGTTTTTTCCAATGCCAAGATTACAGGAGGGGGAGGAAGGGCATCATTCCTACTTTTTTTGTAGAGTGAAGGCTTACCCTATCCTTGCTTTCAGTATATCATCACAGTACATTGACCTTCCTGAGTTGCTGTAATAAATAATGTTTCATGCACAAAGACCTGTGGCTTTATAGTTGTTAGGAAGGGGAGAGGGAGATGATTTTTCCAGATGACAATGATCATTGTATTAGCTGGGAGCATTATTCTAGTTGTAAAATCCCATTACACTAGGGTCATGCAAAAGGGGAGGGGAACAGTCTCTGTTATATAAAACTTACAGTCCAGAGGCAAGACAGGCATACAAATGTCAGGAAATAGCTGAATAGTGTTGGCCAGTGTGCCGATGTCCAGCTGTTCACACATTTCAGAAAGGCAGCGTAGTGAAGGGAAATTTGGAAGATGTTTTGCAGATGTTTACAGTGAGTTCCTTCCAAGTACAGGGAGGTGCACTTAGAGGATGTTTGAAGATGATTACTTCAAGGCAATGGGCACTGGAGGTCCCAGATCTTTCTTGCAGCATCAGTTAGGTCTTACTTAGAGAACATAAGTGCCCTTTCCCTCCTTGGTTATTCTTTGGTGCAAGTAGGAGTGTTTTGTAAACACCAAGGAGTTCATTTTCATGTTCCCTCTGAAGCAAAATGCTAGTGAGCAGACACACGGAGAGAGTTTTTCTGAGTGCTCATTAACTGAGTGCAGTTTGAGATGCTTACGACTTAGAATTTTTTTTTCAAACTGCTTAACTTTATGTAGATTTATATGGCACTTGTGTCTCAAAGCTCTGATTTACTTGATATGCAGATTGCAAATTTTCTGAAGTGAAACCCAGACTTGGATATGCAGAAAATGAAGAAGATGCTACTTCTGTCCTGTGGAAACAACAATACATTACGTTAAGAACTTTACGATAAATTAATTTAAAACACTTTGCTTGAATCTGGAAAAGAACTCTTGATTTGGGTATTTTTTATAGGAACACGCTTGGTCATCAGTGTCATTTCTTAGAAAATAGTTTTAGTTGTTGAGCTAATACTGGTGCACCTAAGAGGTAGAACCTGGTTTTTTGGAGGGGTGTTTAATAATTACCAGATTACTGTTGCCTCTTCAGCCATTCCAAGTCTTGCTCATGGCTCACTTTGCAAGTTTTGCCATTGCAGTGGGAGTCTGCAAGGCAAGTCCCCCTTTGCTGATTCAGAATAATCATTTGCAGTACTGAATGGAGTAGTAGTTGGGCAGGCAAAAATAGATATTCTGACCATGTGGTTAAAGACATAATGTATATGTCCAAGGGAAGATAAATTAAAGTTACATGGCCAAGTGTAATTTTAGTATTTCACACATACTGTAATTTTAGCAATGCTTTTTGAAGTTGTAATATTTTTCAAGTATTTGTACATTTTGGCAATTTGGCAAGAATTAAATTTTGGATCCTCTTTGCTGAATCACTTGCTTGGCTACTGTGCAACAGCTTTCCTTTCCTCCAAATCACATGGTCAGGCAGTCTGTGCAGTGAATCTTAAAGCTTGCACGTATGAAAAGCAGCACTCTTAGGCATGGAAACAGTAGGTCACAAGGAAAAAATATTCAGTATACTGATACATTATAGCATTTATTAATTGGCAGACAAACCTTTATGAGGGGAACCAGCATTTTTGATAATAAAGAGGTCTTGTAATTCAGGGAAAAAAGAAAGATGGGGGACTGTTGCATTACAGCAAAAAGGAAATCTCTCACTGCTGTTCATTTGTTCACTCGTGCTATTGTGCCTTTACAGGAGAAAATTATGAGGATTGTAAGGGGAAGGATTTATGTCTAAGTATCCCTTCTAAGTATCCCTTCTGTTAAATGATTGAACAGCAATATGTTTTCCATTACTTTATCTCCCATCTCTGTTAAGCTTAACTGTGGACCCTTAAAAACTATCTTTTTCTGCTTAAAAAAAAAAAAATAGATTACTTAAGCAGTGATCTTGTTCCATGGATCTGTTGCTGGGATTTTGTCTTTTAAACACCTGTAAAACTTCATAAATATGAGTTATAAAATAAGTTATTTGATCAAATTGATTTTTGCCACGTTGCCAAGGCAACATTGCATATGTCCATTGCCTTTTCGCCCCAGGGGAGGCACAGCAGGGCCCACAGTAAAGAACTGAGTGTAGCCAGCAAAGTCCATTTGGCTGCTGGCTGAGGCTGCTTGGAAGAGCCTCCTGCACATCACAGGCAAACAAACTGCCTCCTCTCCCCCTGTCCCCAGAAGTTTTTGCTTTGGTGTTCATATCTTCCTTGCTTAGTGGCCTCTCTTAGCAACCAGCCCTGGAAGGCCTTTGGTTTTCTCACGAGAGGTTTTTGATTACCAGAGGTTTGAAACACGTTTGTCATGGGGTTTAGCCAGGCTGCTTTCCAGCTGCCTTGCGTGTACTCTATGTAGAGTGGCAGGCATGTGCTGTAGCACTGAAGTGCTTGGTCAAAAAATTAAAATGGGGTAGGTATGTGCAGCATAGGTTGATGAATAAAACATGGCGAGTTCAGAATGAAGATGTCAAATACCATTTTAATGTATTAGATTAAGTGCTTTCCTCTATTTAATGTTTTCTTTCTGAAATAAGTTTAACATGCCTAAACACTGACTTCAAGGTATTTCTATTCATAATATCAAACCTACATTACTACATGTTGTGCCTTTTGAGTTGAAAAAAGCCCAAAACACAGTTGAGCCAATTAACACATTTTGCTGTAGAATGGGTATTGAAGTGTACAGAGAACTATTAACAGACTATCAATTTATAAATTTCAGATTGCATTTGATAAGTATGAAAGGTTTGATGATTATTTGCTAAAATTAAATGAGAGGGTAAAAAGGCTTTTCTTGCAATCCACATGGCTCTTCCTCATACCATGGTATGGCCAACTGAAAGCACACTTGTGTCTGCCTCTACATCTGTACTGTGTAAGCTGCTGTTGTACCGTTCCTGTCGTGTAACCATTCCATTTAATCCATGCTCTGCATGCACAGTGACACAAAGTGGTGCTTCTCCTTCTCTCCTCAGCCAATACCAAAGCCCGCAGTCATGAATTTGCTGAGAAGAACGGACTTAAAAAATACGAGTACGTCTTACACCCGCGAACGACCGGATTCACCTTTGTGGTTGAGCGTCTAAGGGAAGGTAATCCTGCTCTGTCCTTTTTTTTTCCTTTAAGGTAACAAATCTTACCCAAGCTGATGTTCAGAAAACTGCTTGAAGTTTTTCAGGAAAAAACTGAAGTAATTTCAGGAAAACTGATCACGAAACAAGCCCTTGTTTGAGACCCTCCTTAAAATGATTATAATATGGAGAGATTTGAGAGAGTTGATAAGAGACACTAATATCATCAGGAGGTATGCAGTGAATGAAAGCAACTTTTGTTTTGTTTTAAATATTTTAGCTTGTTTAGCGGTCTTACCTCAGAAAGCTAGTGGAAAAAATCCCAAGGAAGTTCAGCCTGTACTATCCTCAACCCCAAGTGGGTGGTTGACACTGAACACACAGGCATATATGTCACTGCCTTCTCTGAAAAGACTTCTGGGTTTAAATCTGAGAGCTGAATAAACAAGTTGTTATGTTAAATGGACAAGGGGAATGCACAGCAGCATGGAAATGCAGCAAGTCGGCTGCCCAGTGCTGCCAGATATTTTGGGTGATGGGGACTCGGAGAAGTTGTGTGAAATACAGGGTGGCAGGTAAGAGAATGAGTGATACTTGTTTTTTACCCAGAAGCGGTTTTCCATCCCAGTATTGATCTGGGGGTCAGGGTTGAGTCCCTTTTATCAGGAGAACAGTGTACGAAGATGTGATTGTTAGATTGAGATGTCTGGGAGTTGTTTTGGGAATGGGCGTTTTGATGAGGTTTGAGGCCATCGGGATGTAACCTTTAAATTGTACAGATGTGGCAGGGATTCAAGTACAGATGAGTGAATATTTGCAGGATACATGGTTGAAGAAAATAAACATGTAGAGTAGATATGAACTGACTTTTTTATAGGTTGGTTCTTCAGGGAAAAGCGATTCTAGATTTTTAACACATGCTGGTTATTTTGACTGCCAAAGGAAGAAGTTTCAGATTATTAAAAAGAATAGGGGTCTGCTGGTAGGTTTTTTTGCTAGCTGGAATCCGTGCTTGAATTTTAGAAGCAGACCTGGCTTGCATTTTACCTGCTTCCTACTAAGCAGATAACCTAAAATCACTGCAAGTGCTTTGGCATTTTGTCTAGGTGGACAACCCCAGTTGTACCATATATCTATTTTACTTGATTTGTATTGCACATTCAGAGCTGGACATCTTAGATTTTCATCTCTCTTGAATGTTTATTACTCAATTTGCTGTAGTAAAAAAATTTGCCACATACACAATTTCAAAAGCTTGCTTTACCTAAAACTTCACAGCACTCAGTTAACCTAGTGCCTAACAATATTTCAAAGCTGGAATAGATTTTCGGTTAAAGAAATGTTTTCCACTCGACATATTAATAACTTAAAAAAATTTCTGTATTTGCTGCAGGAACAAGCTTTGTGGTTTACAGTAATTTTCTAATTTTATAAAAATGCTTTTCTCTTCCATTGCTCTATGAGCAATCTTTTCAAATTAGGCTATTGGGTTATAAAAAGGAAAATATTTGAGGCTGATTAACTTATTTTATGCAGTAGAAAGCAGGGGAAAAAACAATAAACGTCCAGCCTTTGAAGTGGTTTTATGTCTCCCTTTTATTTAAGGCAGACAAATATTGTGTGAAATATTAATGTCCCCTTAGTGTTGAATTTACTAGATATTGGGTACTTTGATAGGCATCGTAAGCTATAGCTATTATAACTGTATGCTATTATGTAGTAAATTATGTGTAAGAAGGTAGTTCAAGTAGCATTTGAAAGTACTTGGTTATTACTTATTAATTTAAGAATTGGTTTTCAACTACTTCCAAGTGTGTGAAATGGGGACCATTTGTGTTGAAAAGTTTTGGGGATTTTTATATACATATATATACACACATATATACATATACATTTTAAAAAATATATATATACACAACCCAGCTGTAGTTGCTGGACTTTAAAATACTTCCGTATATCATATACATGTGCATATCTCTATCTATCTCTATCTTTTTATAGAGATATAAATGCAATACAGATGTACAATATAGATGTCAAGGTTGATATTGAGATGCAGATGGCCCAGTTGGTACCTGGTGTTATTGTGCAGTTCTGGTTTGAGTTACTACTTAAACTGATAGAATGCCTTTTTTATAATCCTAATTTCTGATACTAGCAGTAATAAAAAAGCCAGGACTGTCAAGGGCTGTGCTGTTAACCTGAGTCCCCATTTTTGGACTGTCTTAATGCTACAGTCGTAGTAATAATAATAAAAATAGATTTATTTTCTTTTTTTACTTCTCATAACTGCGGGCACAAAGCAGTGTGTGTGACTTTAACATGCAGGAGGGAGTGGTGGAGATTTTAACATCATGTTTACGTCTTTGAAAGTATTTTTGTGCATAGATGACAACCTTATTGCCCTATAGCTCTCCTGTGAATACATTTTGGCTCGTGGCTGTTTTCCATTCCTGAGGCTCAAGTGTCTTTTCTTCCGGCCTGAGTACATTATTTTGCTCCAAAAATAGGTTGATGAAAAGAGGGGGAGAATGTCATTAGAAGTTTAACTGCTTTTTAAATGTTGAAGAAACTAATTTAATTTGGCAAGAACCCTGATTAATACGCATCACAAGCTGTAGCATGAAAGAGTTACCTGTTATTGTATAAAAATAACTATTAGTGACCCTTCTGAATAGAAAATGAAGAATCAGGCGAAAATAACCTTCAATAAAATTTTGTCTGTATCTCTGCAAACGAGTTTATTCCTGGAGGAAGCTCTGTCTGCACCCTGCCAGCATAAACGGAGCAGTTATCTGTTCTTTGCTTTCCATAGGTGGCAAAAAGCACTCAAATTCCTCTGGCTGGCTTCTCTCTCTTACATGGTCATTATTTCAACTATTTGGTCTCTTTGGCCCAGAGATGCTGCTGTGATGGTTTCTAAGTCACTGCTGAGATTATGGGAGCTAAGAAAAAAAGATCTATATAATGTCCCCCAAAAAGCAATAAAAGTTGTTTAGGTAATACATCTCCTTGGCTTTTGAGTCATACCCTTTCTTTCCCCATTCTGGTTCTTCATGAGTGGTAGCTCTTCCCCCCTGAGCTGACTGTTCCAAACGGAAACCCATGTAAAAGCTGACTGGATTTTCCTTTCATTATGTTTAGGTGCCAAAACGGTGAAAATATTATTTTATTTGTTAATGATCACATTGTTGTTTTCTCAGTCATAGAAACCATAGAATAACCCAAGAGTAAACACAGACTATGAACATGCTTTAGATGTATAATTAATAATAAACTCAGGAGAATAAGGACTGCAGCTGTTCTTAGTTTTCAAGCAGGAGATACCTGGTTGGATGACTATTGATGGAAAGCTGAGAGAAATAAAATAGGTGATTTGCTTCTTTCTAATTCTGTTCACTTGATCAAGTAAATTATTTGTCTTGTCTGAGCTGTAAGGAATCCTGATTTCAATCAGCACCTGATAAAAAGTTACTAGAGATTTTTGCTGTATTTCTTTGGGGAACAAAGGTGAGCATTTTTTGAAAGCTGGAGTAAGAACGTGTGAGTGAGCAACAGAAAGTGAACTCCAGGCATCAAAAT
This sequence comes from Struthidea cinerea, assembly GCA_013397865.1. Classification (NCBI taxonomy): domain Eukaryota; kingdom Metazoa; phylum Chordata; class Aves; order Passeriformes; family Corcoracidae; genus Struthidea; species Struthidea cinerea. The sequence goes on along the minus strand of VZTI01001118.1, from coordinate 1,079,369 downwards.
GAGGATTGGTCATTACTTTTTAAAATTCATCCCTCTCTTTAACCGTCTCCTAAAATCATTTTTAATCCTTTTTTTTTAAGCCTGAAACTTTGAATAGATGTTATATATGGAGTAATTTTTGGCAGAACTTGGGTTAGGATAACTCATCTCCTTTTACAAAATGTGGGACTTTGAAAAGGGCTGAAATGTGCAGGAATACAACTTTTACAGAAGCATGTCTTTAACAATGTTAATTGAAAACATTTGTGGTTTATATAATGCTCGTGAAGATCCAGTTTGTGAGATCTTTCTACAAAAGGTCAGGAGGTTACTCAGAAATGATGTATAGGTTTTCAGACCTATGTTTTATTTCAGCCCTTGTATTTTATGAAGTTTTTTCTGAAGTGCCAAATGACATTGAAAGTTCAGTTGACTTGAATGTTCCATTTCAAAGAGATGGAAAATAATACTGGTTTGATTTGATTCAATATTGTCTGGATTCATTGAATTACATATATTATCTTGGCATAATATCTGTAATTGTAGCCAAATAGTCTGTCAAGAGAAAATAGCTGTTTACGAATGTTTTCTTAAAATTGCTTCATGGCTTTTAAGCATTTTCACTGGACTAAATAAACAGTGTTAAGACAGAACTAAAGCTTTAAAGCATCATTAGAAGATTATTCATGCTTTTGTAGACAATCATTTCTGCCAACATTAAATTTAAACTGACCTCTTTTTGACACTTCCTCTACAGCCATCAGTCTTTAATAGCTGGATACATTGGACTGGATGTTCCCATTATGGGGTTTATATTTTACTGGTTGTACAGTATAATGACTAGTCAGAATTAGTTGTTGTATTACAGTAGTTCAGCTTTGAATTTATTTCTGGTTCATAATTAGCCAACTGAAAAAAATACTGCAGATAACATCTGCCAACTGCAGCATCCCAAAATAAACAAAGATACAAATTTAACATGCTTGCCTTCATTGCACGTCCTTACTGATGGAAAGAAACTGTGATTCTCGTCCTTTTCCCATGATTGGTTCAGAATTGATAGTTTTGCCCTAAAATTAATGTTTACACACACAGAGTCAGAAGCTAGTCTGTATCTTCTAATGTTCATACCTGGGGTTTACAGTTGTTTCAGTAATTACATGCAGGTATTCCAACCTGTTTCATTGCTAAGGCAGGAAAGTGTTATTTAGGTGTTCAGTCCAGGTTCTCTTTATAGAAAACGATGTAAACGTTTTAATCCTGGGATGCTTAGTGACTATTACGTAGATTCTGTATGCTTTTCTGGGAGTTAGAGTATCCAGATATGCATATTTATGTACTGAACTCTTAACAGCATTTATTTGGGTTCTGGTGCAATTTGCTTACACGGCACTTTGGAGCTAATAATGTAGGGAGACAGTTTGTGATTTGCAGATCAATACAGAAGACAGTCAATAGGAGACAATGATTAACAGTTCCTGAAAGCTGACACGAGGTTTGGCTCCCCTTTGGTGAGGTGTGAAGTAGCCAGGGTTAGGCAGCAGGTCTTTGTGAGCAGTGCCTGGATGTCCTCGCTGTGCACCAGGAATATTTATTAGTGAAACCCTTCAGCTTGAAGTAGCCAGAGTATATGAGCTCCTAGAGCTTTTTTCTTACTCTGACTTTGAAAGAGAGGCAGAAGCTTGGTTGTATGCATTGATCAAATGTCAGTGAGAAATGCTACCGTGATACTGCCAAGGGCTTGTCTTCTGCTATAGATGACACTTACATCCAAAGCACCTACAGCTTTCAAGGTAGATGCCCTTCATTCTTTCAAACATAAATCAAAGTAATACCAATTTCTAAGTGTGTTACGTTTTCTAAAGAGAAAATTGATGCAAGTGTGGAAATCAGGTCTATTCATCGGCTGAAATGTTCAGGCTGTGGTAGGTGGGGTGTATGAATGAATAGATGTACATATTACATAAACTGCTTTTTATTTTGATTACACATTTTCTTTCCTCTTCCCATAAATACTGGGTTAGGCATGTGGGTCTCGATCACAAAAGTGTCTGCTGAATAACCTGCAGAGTTTTTATGTGCTCAAACAGAACCATGTAGCAGGACTGCAGCAGTTTCCAGGTTTGTGCAAAATTGTCTTGTGTAACAAATGTACAGGACGTAGAAAGGCTCCACATCAAATGACAGAGAAGGTTAGATTTGTTGTTTCAACAAAATTTAGCTTCCCTCTTTGTGACTGAACAGATTTCTGACTCCTAGAATTGTATGTTGGGCCACTGCCAAGATTTCTGTGGGTTTTGGCGAGGCCAGAGCTTGCACACTGACCAGCACTGCCATCTCTCAGAGGCAGCTTCTGCCTGTTTGTGCTGGTTGCTTGGTTGTGTAAACTAAAACTGGTCTGTTTTCAAAATAGGAAAATATAAGTGTCCACATCAGCCTTAGCTTTGGGTCCTCAATCAACTAATTTCACCCGTATGTCCATCAGATTTGCAGAGATTAAACAGCAACTCTAAACCATCATTCCTTAATGCAAGGAAATTCTTTCTTCACGATTTTTTTTTCCTCTGTGTGTGTGTTCCTCCCAGAGTCATGTTACTAAGTAGACTGATACTCTGAAATTACTGAGCCATTGTGAAAGAGCTTTGAGCAAGTTTTTAGCTGAAAATGCAGTATTAGAGCTTTGCTGACTGCTGTAATTGATCTTCTGCCTTTATGAGTATTGGATCCTGTGCATTAAATAGCATAGCCTTTGATACAGAAATATGTAAATTGAAGCTTGCATGCTTTTTATGCCTTTTGTGTGTCAGTAAAAAATTCACAACATTAGTTATATTAAAAAAAAGGCAGAGACCTTGTTCAAAAGCACGCTTTTATCACTAGGCATATCACGCTTTTATCACTCACATATCAATGTGAAATTCAGCAATGCAGAAAATCGGGTGCAGGCTGTTGTGCTTTATTGCAAATGCTGACAGTTGTCTCTGTACTCTGAAACATGGGAAAGGGCAGCTCGACTTTTTCCAGAATCATGTTAACCGCTGATGATTACCATGTCTTGCAAACATCTGTGTGTGTTGGCTGTGATGTACTTCTCAGAATGAGCACCAGCTTTCTGTCAGATATTTTCTGGCCTTTGGTACACGTTGAAGTTTCTGTTTCTCTTCTTTCATGTCTTACTGGAGCTGCGTTCTGCACTGCTCGCCCCACCTCTGTGGAAAACAATCCATTGTTTGAGTCCTCCTGGGAAGGATTTGCTTTTTCCTAACCACTCTTTTCTCTCAGCCCCCATCCTTTCCTCTTTCCACCCCCTACTGTTATTGAGAAGGGAGCACAGCCTTTCCCTGGAGCGTTTATGGTGTAAGAATCGCTGCCCCTTTAGTGTTTGCAGGGTGACATGTTGCTGTTTGTGTCACCACTCATCTGTGATATACATCGGAAATATTTCAGGTTTTACATTCTCGAGCCTATCAAGATCCACCTACTGTAGTAATTCCCTTGCAGTCTCTCACGTGTGAGTCATGGCTTGTGACAAGCAGATACACCATGCAGTGGATCATTTTCCATTTATCTCCTCACAGGTTATTAATAGTTGCAGTGGTAACCATACTAAAAAGTTATTATTTGCCAGCAGTTACCCCACAGTGGTATTAGAGGTTTCCACTGTTTTCCCTTGACTCAGAATACACAGTATCTGTGGTAACGATGTGGTAATGTTTGGCGAGTGTGGACTTTTTTAATTGCTTCAACTGGAGGCCTGGAACAACGTTAGCTCATCAGATTGCATATGTAAAAACGAAGCTTGGCCACAGATGAGTTCAGGAAAAATTATTTTTCAGGAAAAACTAGAATTATTTTCTTCAGAATTATGAAAATGTTCCTGCCCTTCAATTTTAATCTAATGTTTATCTCCTCTTGAAGTTTTCTTTTAAGAAAGGTTTTTCTGGTAGTTGATGTGCTTTGACTAGGTGGTGGACCACGAGCGTGAGTAACAAGGTGCATCTGCTGGTTCAGACTGGGTCAGCATCTCTCTGGGTGTGTGTTTTGAATGGTCATTCATCTGATATGAGTGTTTTGAGTACTGAGCTTTATGGATGTTTTTAAAGACTTAAGACAGACAATAGGTGAGCCTCAGGTAAAGTACAAGTTCATTAATTACTGCTCATTCTTGTCAGCCAATGATCCAAGAATTTGTAGGTGATGTTGGTTGGATTGGTAGCATATTTAATTATTGCTGAAGTTGAAATTAACTCCTCAAAACAGGGGAATAGTATTGGCATCTGTTTTGTTTCACATGCTGTTACCAGATGCTCTACACAGCTTACCCATTTCTCAGCTCTGTTTATTAGTAAGGCAGATAATTGCTTCAAGCAGTCTTGAGTAGAGAGGAACCTAAACATACTTTTTCCATACTCTCTTTCTCTTTTTTTTATTTTTTTTTTCAAACTGCTTTAGTTTCCGTTAGGAGATGATGTTTCCTGATGTGTTTTATTAGAAAAATAGCAGCATCTACAGGCTGAATAGACTAATCCCAAATCAAGAGTCTTATTGTACAGGAGATTCTCAGTCATATTTTTTGGATTCTCCACTCTTCCACTTTTTGCAGATGCTAGCTGTTTTTATTTCCAGCTGCATTAAGGTTGCTGCAAATGTGTTTTGTGTATTCCTGATACCACTTTTCTGTATGAGTAATTACTGGCAGGGGAGAGGGTCCATGGAGTATCATTTCAGTTACTGGAAATGTTGGAATCCTCAAACTGTTCAGATATAGCCTCCAAATCTGTAAGATAGTAATAAAACTTTCAATCTCATCTACTTGCAAAATATGCTGCTTATGTATCATTAAACCTGAAGTAGTTTGTTTCTTTCATTCCTTTCTGCTGTTGCAGCTTCAGCTCTCCTTCCCTTTGCCCTCCTCCCAGTCCCCTGCCACTATTTTCAGGATATAAGAAAATGAGCCCAGCATCAGACTTTTCTGAGCTGACTCAGATCCCTGTGTTTAGCAATCGTTTGCAAGGCTCTGCTCCAGAGATGTTGCGAGCAGTGCCACAGCCATGAATCCTGGATGTTGCTATGGGACTGATACTGAAAAACGAAAAACATCAGAGGCCAGAGGAGCTTGGGAAAAATTGTAGTAGAGCATAAATGCTTTTTAAAATAGATTTTTATCAAAACATAAACTTCAGCATAAATTCAACTCTACACCTCATTCATCACTTTATATGTAATCTGAAATATTCCTGTCTTTGGGACTTATTATGTCAACCTTTTTCTGAACTGCAGGATTTTGGAGGGCAGGAAATAAGGTCTTGGCTCTCTGTGTTCTCACTAAACATTGGTGGGATATAGGAAGGGTTTCCCTTTACTGCCTGTGTGCCATGCCAGTTATTTGAAGTGCAACATGCATCAAGTGTTGGAATGAAGTATATTACAGCTATAGGGTTTGAATATATTTTCCCATAAATTCATTTATTTGTAGAAAGGGTACCAGTTAAGAGTTGGCGAACTCTTTTAATATACATTCAAGTCAGTAGTGTCTCTCCCTAACTCTATTTCATACCATTAAAAAAAAAAAAAATCTTAAAATAAGCATCTCTGAAATGCCTATTATCTGTATTTAGATTTATGCAAAACTGTCATTTTGTTTGCATAGATAGTCATTGTTGCCCTTGCAGCCTAACAATAAAGATAAATGCTCTCGATGATTATAAAATAATTCCAGAAGCAGGGACCTGAGCAGGGCTTCTCCTGATCACCGGTCCTTCACTGCGCTGCTCTGAAAGGAGCCAGCCTGACCTGATGGACTCTGGCATGGCACAGTCAGTAAGGACATCTATTAGGAGAAAAGAAGAGCATGCACAATGAATAAAAAGAAGATACATGTTTTCAAAATGCTTCAGAGACTGTGGAATCTGTGAGCAATGGCACGTTTGCGTTGCCTGGAAGTTGCTATGGGTACTGGCGTTTAAAAGCCAAACACAGAGGGCAGACCTTAGGGACATAAGTCCCATTTAAAATCCTATAAGAATTAGTGTTCTTTTAAATCTGCTTGGAGGCTTTTGAAAAATCATCCCTCTAAAGGATTCTTTGTCTAAGTGCTCTGCAGGTTCATCCTGTCAGCAGCACCATTGTGATTTAACCAGTTGACTTCTGCCTTCACTTATCCAAGAAGCATTCCTGCCAACAGACCTGAAAGCTCCCTGCCTTCCTCTATCAGCCCTTTGCTTGGCTGCTCTTGTAGCATGTATCAGAGAATTAAATGAAACATATGCTCAGCAGCTCTGTGGCTCCTTCTTTCCTCCCTGTTGTTCACACCCTGTCTGTGAGGCCTGTGTCTTTTTGAGGCAGGTATTTTGTTTTGGTACCTCTGAAACACTCGTCTCACTGGTGTATAAGCTTTGTTGGAGCAGGTAGCAGTTAAGCCACAGCTGTCTCAAACAGTGCACTCTGCATGCCCACAGCATTGCAAGTATTTAATAAACCTGTTAATAATACATTCCAAACCATAGAGGCTCTGGAGATTCATCAGGATTTCTGCTACCTGTGGTGCTGACAAATTCAGTTGACATTACACACTGAGACACACACGTAAGCATGCACTCAGTGTTCAAATATATACATAATTTCTGATTTATAATAGCAGTGTTGTAGGATAGAACATTTTCAAAGGATTATTCTCCTCCTTGAAGGGATGAATTCTCTTGATTTTCAGTCTCGTGCCTTTCTGTATTCTGGCACATGTAATCAACCAGTAGCATATTCTTTTTCATGTCTTCTGGTTTGGATAGCAGTGGACAGCACAGAATTCATTAAAACTGAACAGCCAAAATGCTGATAGAATATAATGTGCCTGTGACTCAAATGGTGGGGTTTTTTCTGTAAGGTCTGGTGTATTGTGTACATACAGAACTGTGTGTATGTATACAGAGGAGTTTTGGTGGTTGATTTCCATCTTTCCTGGCAAACTGTCTAGGATGAGCATTGTAGTCTAAAAACCCCATTAACACAGTTCTAGAAAACAAATCTTACTTAGCCTTTGTGAATTTATGCATAAGGATATTTGCCCCGTGATTTTTACAAGCAAAATGGTTTTACTTTTGCTACTCCCTCTAAGCTGACTGAAAGCATCATGGGCAGACCAGGGCTGCTTTACACCCAAACTGAAGAGATTGTTGTTCAGAATGAGTTTCATGGATCTCTTGCTGAAGGCCCATTGCTGCCCCTTAGCTGGGTGAGAGGAGGAACTCAACTGAGTAGGTACACATTGCTTGGAAACTGTTCAGGCATCTGCTACCAGGATGCCCTGTCTTGATGTGCAACTGAAACAGCCTCTTAGGGCACTGCCTCTTTTCGAAGTAACACAGGAGGAAAGTGTCAAGCATTCAGGTTGCATAACTAAATACAAAGAAGTGGGAATTTCAAAAAGGGAGACTGAATGCAGCCCTCTTGTGGTGTTCGCTTTGGAACATGAGAACAAATGTGTTTTGCTAGTTCGGTATTTTCTCTGCTTAGAATGACAAGCTTCTAACTATGTATTTCATGCTTTTTCATTTCAAACAACAGTAAAAAAAAGTCAGAATGGAGAGCTTTTGCTGGCAGGGCTTTGAAGTTGATCTGCTGTGTGAGAAGCTGTGAAAGAATAAAGCCAATTCCACAATCTGTAATGTTCTCTAGAAGAGCCCAAGAGGTGTGAACCTGAGGAAATGAACAGTTTCTTCCTAGGGGAAGGTGGAATTCGAGAGTATCTGGTTATAACTCCAGAAATGTTGCCTTCATTTTCAAATATTCTATAGTAACTCTTTCACAGCTGTTATTTCAGCATTGTTTTCTCAAAATATTTTGCTCTCCAGAAACACATTCCTAAGATATTTTCATTATTTTAGTAGAAGAGTTGTGGCAAATACAACAGGATGGAAGTAGTGGAGATAGATGAAAGAAATTAGAGGCTTGAAGATTTATACTTTGACAGCAGTGCATGCATCCACATCTCGTAAATACAATAATGGGGTTTATGTCCAGGAGTAGTCCAGACTACACTTTAGGGAACAGTAGTCTGTCAAAGGGATACTTGCACATGGTTACATAACAGGCATCTAGCTCTCATATTTTGTTCTCTTGAAAAAAAAATAAGGACAAACATCCCCCAAACAAGCAAAGAAGTAAAAGACCACACAAAAGTTTTTCTAGTTTTCAAGTGATGTTTCTTTGTTGGCTTCCATTACTAAATTTTACTTCTGCTTTATGGAGCAGAAATGTCATGTTGTTTTTTCCTCCCTGGAATCTGCTGTGTATACCTGATGTGGAAAAAAATCAAGAGCTATCTTGAAAAGAAGCACCAGCATAGTTTTAATCCCAGAAGTATGACACTTCACAAAAATCGTTCTCTGAAAAATATTAAACACACTAAGAAACCCATTATAAACAGATAGGAACATGAGCAGTATGCTGGTCAGGCTTTTGTCACAAAATAAACAAAGACGGTTGAGACCTGCATGTAAAATATATTTTGTCTGCTACTTAGCACACACTGTAGCTAAAATGGAAAATTCTGTGGAGCTGAATGATAGCACTAAGTGAATTGGCATTTGCAATTAGTTTTCCAGTGGTTTGGCAGTATTAATAATGCAGCAGAAGGACAGGATATCCTTCAACTAAGTCAGTATGAAAAAAGGTTTTCATTAGCATTACAGTGAACTCTTGAGAACCAGGTATTCTTACTCACAGGAAATAAGGTTTGGGGAAATAAATTTGGTGTTTGAAAATGTTGGGTGAATTTTGGAGCATATCTAAATATGACTATTATCAGAAACTGGTTTTAGAATAGTGTAAGGATAAAGTGTCTTTCTCAGGCTGTTATTGTAATTCATAAGATATTATTTTCAGCAGTGTTTATTATACAAAAGAATGTTCAGAACCAGATAAATACACTAGGGAGCCTGGTTAAATAGGAATAAACCAAAGGAGTTACTTAAAGTTACAAGAGAAGAAAAATGCTGACATAGATGAGATAAATTATTCTTTCTGTTGTTTTTCCATAATAGCCTACTTTGGTCAAAACCAAAGAGCAGTAACTAATATATTTGCATATTTGTGGTTCACATTTACATGAAGATCACAAACGTTCTGATTTATCAACCAAGGTAAAATGAGATTGAAGCAATCCAGTCCAGAGGAGCAGATTCTTACCAGCAGAACCTTGGCGCTGAAATAGATTAATTGGAAGCCATCAGATGCAAGCTGCTGACAAGGAAGGGGTAGATGAGGAAGCAGAGTGCCTTTTGTAACTGTTGTCACCACAGGGCACTTGTGTTTGTCACAATGGTGAAATTAGTTCAGCCTTAATACTATAGTGTGCAGTTCTGCTAAAATGGAGCTGACCTTCTGGCAGCCTGTAGCAGCTCTGGAATTTGGTGCCTTTGCCAGTGTACCCCATCCTGAACGGCATGCTTAGATTTGAGTCTGATGGCCAGCTACCTCTTTATCAGCCAGTAAGATCTTTTAGGTCAATTACAATGTGAGCTATTACACAATAGCTCAGGGTCATCCAAATTCTCAGTCTTTTCCACATACTTGGTTAGAACACTAGCAGGATTTTTATGAAGGCTCTCTTCCTACACTTCCCTGCTCTAAACACTCCAAATACACTTTCATGTAATACTTTTAAGTCATTGTGGGTCTGTCCTCTGTGTCCTGTTGCCCCTGCCTCAGATAGGCCTGAAGAGTGTCCTAAGTGGCATCACAGTTCTGCAGAAGATAGTTCATTCTTCAGTGTTCCTTCTCTCTTACCCCACCTGTTTTTTTTCTGTCTTAATCTTAGAGCAGAGGCAGGAAACTCTCAAGTTCAAGAGAAGTAAGAAATCTCAAGCCTTTCTGATTTTGTCTATTGGACATTCTTCTTCTCTGTGCACTCACCACCACATTCTTGCTCTGGAACCGACTACAGTGCAATTAATTGCTGGTAATTTTTGTGTGTTATGCTCAGCTTGTTCTCTTGAAAGAAGCCATAATTTGGATAGGCCCCTCTCTGAAGCATGGAAAACATGATGCTTTGCTAATTTTCTTCAACAAAGTCACTCCAGATCAAGTGTTTGTCAGGAGCCTTCTGTAGCCTCTGTGAGACTTCTGCTCCGCATACTTCCATCCGAGGCAGCCCTGGTTGCGCTGATGCCTAGAAGTTGCCCAGTACAATAATGGTTTAATCCAGCATATAATGGATCAAATTTCTTGCCACACAACAGGCACTTGTGATAGTAAAATTTGCAACTCAACACTGCTGAGACAGATAATGCACCCCATAGATGATGACATTTTGAGTGAAATTCAGTTAGCTCTGTTTGATAAACAGTCGTGAACAATCGAGTCCCCCAAACTTGTGTTTTAGATGACAGCCAGCCAGCTGGTCACTCTCAAAGGAATTTGCTTCCAGCAGGTGATGTGCTTGAATGATCTTACCAGATTGGAAGGCAGTTCCATGCTGAGAAAAGCTCCCAGAGGATGTGTGAGTAAAGCTCCGTGAGGGACGGGAAGGTCTGTACCAGCACCTTAATGGTGCCCTGGGCAGAAGGCAGAGACCTGGGGGCAGGTGTCCAGCTGCAGCTTTGCCATGAATTTTTGACTGGGCTTGAAAATAAATGCCTGAAACACCAAGCCTGGAAAGGAAAAGAGATTAAGCCTCTGCTAGCAAACAAACAGCAGGTAGTCACCTTGGTAAGTGTAGGCGAAATTTGGTCCAAAGTGTCTAGCCCAGGAATAGCAGATGTGAGTGGAACCTAATCCCAGAACTGCAAACTGCTTTAAGTACCTTAAGAGGGAGGGAGACGGCGAAGTTGTTTTTGTCAAACCTGTGCCCCAGCTATTGCAATACCTCAGTATTGATCAGTCTTAGTGTACTGTGAAAATACAAACATTTTTAATGTTTTGGGGCTTTTTTAATTTAATATAGCAGTTCTGTCTTTTCTAGTCATAAGGTAGAAATTCCTTTCCAGAAATTTCAGTGGCTTTTATTGTAAGATTGTGGTAAGATAATTTTAGGTGTTTTGGCCACCAGATCTTTGCAGAATCCCTCACTTGGTGAAGTTAGTAGAAAATGTCATATTGACTATACTAGGAAGTATTATATATACTAGTGTATATAATACTATATATAATACATTATATTTACTGGTATACTAGTTCTTGCATGTGACAAAAAAAATGTATAATGTCGATATACAGCAGTTTTTAAAATCCCAGTGTGTCAAACAGGTATTGATGTGTTTATTCTAAATTTCAGTGAGGTTTTCTCTGCATATCTTGTATGTCAGTATGTTGGGATAGGTGGAATGACTTTGAGAAAAGGCAATACAAAGGAGGGGAGAGCTTAGATGCATGTTTGAACTCAGTTGAGTGAAACTGAAATGAGTGTCCCCTTTAAGTGTAAAACATCAGAAAAAAATAATCAAAACACAGAAGAGGTGAAGATGAGTGGGAAATTGCTACTCATCTGTTGAATGGAAACTTGATGTTAAATAAGATCTTCTTATGTTTCACCGTTTGAAACACAGTAAGAGTTCCAGGAACTAATTACCTAGCAATGGATGATGACATGGAAATATATTAAATATACATAGATAGCTAACCATGAATACTTGATGCATGCAAAAGAAGAGTCTAGTTAATTTTTATGTAAATTAAGCAGCATTGAAAGTGGCAATATAATAAGCAACAACACTGTTTTGCATTTGAATAGAACAAAGCAGCAAATTCACACTTGAAATAGAGCCTTTCTTCTTAAACTGTCTTTTCCTGGGTAGAGATTTTAATGTCTGCTTTATTCCCAGTAAAAATGTGGTCTTCATAGGTGACATCTTGTGCAGAAACAATCAGACAATTTAGGCTTTTAAAAGCTAATTTAGGTCTTTGGTGGGTTTCATGTCTGTGTTCTCTCTTTTAATGATTAAAGGGGCTCATGTTGAATCAGTGTGATAAGAAGGCGTAGTTAATGCCAAGATTGTGTAAGGATTGCTTATTTCCAAAACTTTGTAGGCTGGTGTGGCAGAGGTGGAGATGCTCTAAGGTGGGCTCAGCTGCACCATGCTGCTTCCTTGGGGAACAGCTACAGCACAAATTCAGCTCAAGCCTGTTACCTGGCAGATAGAAAACTCACTTGTGGTGACCGAGTGGAGAATAAAAACTGAGCAGGATTGAGGAGGAGGAAGAAATTCAAAACGAAGTTGCATTTGTCTTTAGCCTTCTACTGGAGATTGCTTGATAGATGGCAATGTTTATCACGACTTTATGCATGGTTTATTTATGCTGCTCATATGACTTCATTTCAGAATTGTCCATGGATACACAAAAGGTTCAGATTAGATGTCTACACCTTTTAAAACTCTCTTGGAGCTGTTAGTCTTTGAGGGTCAGGGAGGAGGGTATTAAAGCCATTATGAAATGTGTTGTAATTAATATGTACTGGTAAACAAACTTCAAGGCCTGTGAAAGAACAGCTGCCTTTGGCACGTTTCAGTGGTAAGCATATGGCTCTTCAAGTTTGCAATACAAATCCCAAGGCATTTAGATCAGTGCCTGTCAAACAGTTTGTCGTGACAGAGAGTTCAGCTTGAAGCTGCAAATTTGGTGCTGTTCCTTCTTTCTAATCTACTGTTGAATTTGATTAGTTGAGCCACCACTCAGCTTCCTGTAAGACAGGAGTCCTTCAGCAGCAGTAAATAAACTGCCAGAGACATGCAGGGCACAGTGTTTTACCTCTGTGTTATACAGTGCTGTGTATTACAAAGGTTGGAATAACTCTGGAAGGGCTGAGGACTAGTGTTTGTATTAGGGATAATTAACAAAAATAAAAAGCATCATCTGAGTCCTTATAATGGCCAAAATAAAAATAGGCTCTTATTGCAAACAGTTTATGTGTGTAAAGTTTGTAGATGAGGCTTTAACAATTGAGCTGAAAATCAAAATGACAAGAGTTTAATTTTTTTCCTTGGCTTGTTTCCAAATCTACAACTTTCACATAGAGTTGAAGTCTAAAATAAATGAATAATTTTATTTGTAAATGTCTGAGAAACAGAATCAGAAAAATCATGGTGAATTAGCTTTATAGTTGCTAATGAGCACTGGTTTTATACCTGGAAAGTGCTAAGACGTGGTAATTGATGTTGTAAAATTTGAGTCTTCCTTCACAGATCAGGTTTGGGCTTTGAATTTAAAAGCTGGTGCAAAATTGAATATTTGAAGGTCTAACGTATTCTTTAGGACTGAGGCCAGATTTCTTTAACACATTTCTGCATCCAATATCATTAAATCTTACAGGATTATTTTATTCCATTAGTTGTAGAACTGGTAATTTTAATTGGATGAAACCAACAATGAAAGCAAAATAAAAAGAGAGAGAAAAAGAAAAAAATTTGACACTCAGAAGCTGACAAACATCATAAAGCTATTTGTGGAATCTTAATTTGGCTTTCTTACATGTATATGTGAGATGATTTGGTCTTTAGCTAAATGATTGCATGCCATTGTCTCCACAGACACATCCTCTGCCTCACTGAGCACTCACTGAAGGAGCAACTTTTAAATATTTTGTTTTCCTCTCATCTTCAGTGTGTGGCCCTGGGGTTTATATGCTGCATTATTCAAACTCTTCTCTGAAAACAGATTTTCTATATAAGCATCTCTGCTGCTTGCTGCTCTAGTGCTTCCTGATTTTGAAAGAATTTATTTTCACAATGCCTATATTTCTCACGTGTGTGGGAAATGGAAGTGTGCAGCAAGACTGAGGTCAGGTCTGCTGCGTGGTTTCAGCCACCTGTGGGCTTGTTTTCCAGTCGTGGTGCTTTCCGTGCCCCTTGCAGCTCAGCCTGCTCAGCAGTGCTGCAAAACTGACCCCAGAAACGTCCACTCAGCCCAGCCAGAAGATGAGAAATTCAGGTCTGTTTATGAAAAATGCAGAAATAGCATTCAGTTCTCTTGGGTTTTATTTAGCATGAAGATTGGTTTGAGACTCAGCTGCCTAAAGTTGAACTTGTCCTGTTTGCTTCCCCTTTTCTCTGTTGCTTGCTGCTCTGACCTTTATGCTGCAGACCTTTATGCAGCAGATGAAGCAAAGCTCCTGCATTCAGTTGTTAGACAGCCCTGATTCACTGCAGGTTCAGGTCCTGGGGCAAAGTAGTATGTCATCACAGAACTAAAGATAATATCCATTATATAGGCAGAGGCAGCCTTAGATCTGGCGTTTCCCTACATCTGAGAAATGAACTTTACAACCTAATGTTCTTCACTACTGATGTTATCAAACACTAAATCAGCTGCTGATCACAAAACAGATACTGCCACCATCCCTCCACAGGCTGGGTCTCTGCTTTGGTTGCCAAATTCCCTTCTAGAGTTGTTAAATAGTTGTCCCCTTTGCATTTGAATCAGATGGCTTCCTTCCCCGTGCTGCATGGGTGGTCACATGCAGGAGCCACAAGGGGGGTGGGGATGTAGTGTGGTCCTTAATTCAGAGGGAATGGTGCATGAATGAGAACTAGAAGTTGAGAATACTCAGTTAAGGACAGACTCTTGTTAAATTTCAGCTGTAAACTCTACAAACTGTTTGCTGAGCATATGCAAAATTAAGATTCTTCAAAGGCTCATAGTTGTTGGCCAAATTTGGGATGTTTTCTTGAAAGTTGGCAAAAGGCATATTACTGACACAAATGCCAAACTTCAAGTCCCAGTTCCAAGGCTTGGGGATGTTATTCCTTTCCAAAGAACAAACCATCTGAAATTCTTTGTGACTTTTTAAGTAACAAAAACATTTTTTCCATAGCCTCAGTCTTTGGTATAGCTGAATTGCTTTAACTGAGATTGTGGTGCTCCTTCTTCCCTTCAAAAAAAATAAAGAATCTGAGTCTGAAAGAGCCTGGAAATTTAAACCGCTTCAGTCCGAGAGGTTTAAACTTGTTGTTGCACATAGCAATTACAGTAGGTTCTTGTAATGAAAGAGTTGGGAAATTGTAATGTGGAGGTACTGAGCCTGCTTTATAGTAAAAGAAATTGGCTGTTGTCATCTGAGTTGTTTCATACTAGCATAAAATTGGTGTTCAGGAACTTTTATTTTTAGATGAAATTGCCCTATCTGGACTGGACAATCTGTCCTGCTTCGATTTTTACTTGGCTGGGAGAACGTGTGCTATGTTGGCATTGCCACTGTGCAGACTCAGTCCAGCCATCTAAGGCTGGTTTGTTAGGGGATCATCTTGCAATAGGAAACGTCTTTTTGCGACAAGAATGTGAAGAATTTTGTTACTAATAGCATCTTGCCCTTTACGGGTAAAGTTATTTTGCTGCCTTCCAAGTTGAATCCAGCTCTCACCGACTTTAGTGCAGATCTGCTGCTTTTCTGCCTTACTTTTGCACTTCTGAGTCTTTAGCTGGGGTAAATTAGTTCAGCTCTCTTGAAATACCGACAGATTTGTCGCTGTACAGCCAGTCAAGTATTTGCACTTCTTTTAGCTAGAATGTATGGATTTGCACTTGGAAGCTCAGGTTTTTATTTCCCAGCTAAACTTTAGTAAAGATGAACCAGGAAGCCGTTCGTAAGTTGCTTTGCTTCTCAACAAGTTACACAACTGGGGTGGAGGGGATGGGAGGATTATTAGTCCACCCAAAAGCTTTGTAACCAACCATGTAGTTTTATATGCGTCTAAACCAGCATCTGCCACTGGGGAAAAATACAGGAAAAGGATTGTTTTACAACAGGAGAATTTTTCTTATATGATTCACCATCTGGCCTGCAAATCCTGATGTCATAGCACTGGTTGTAGGGGGAAGGAGCAAATCTACAATGCCACAGCCAGAAAGCAAGGGAGGTGGATGACGCTTCTTCATTTTGATGACAATGGAGAATGCCATCTCAATTGCTGCAGCTTCATCTAAAGCAGCAGGGCAATCAGACCAGTTGGCAAAATAAAATCATTCTTACATGTGTGAATAGGCACATGACTCAGTTTGATACATCAGGAAAGACCACGGGGTATTGGACTGTTTTACTTTCATGGGGGGTGGGCACATGAAGAGCCCAGATCTCCTCTTCACACTCATGTGTTCGCTGTACTACAGAACAAATTGGTAAATCTGGCACATTGGCCATTTTCTGGGAAACTGTTCTTTTTTCTCTCCAGTTGGCTGTCGTCCTCTGAAATTTAGTATTTGCTGTCTCCTCTTCTATATGAGCAGAGGTCACTGAGAATTCAATGCTGTATTTCTATTGATCGAGGAAAAAACACGAATTCATTAGAAGTGGGCTTGATATTAGGTGTCAGCATTGCTGTTTATAAATTGCTTGTGTCTTGTAGGTACAGATGAATCAAAAACATAATCCACAGCTATTCACAAGTGTAAACGGCTTCTAATACTCTCTGGTTAATCTCTTAATATCTCAAGCTGTTCGAGCCGGGTTCCAAAAAGTAGGGAATCACAAACACGTAGAAAGGTTTGGGTTGGAAGGGACTTTAAAGATCATCTTTTTCCATCCCCTGCTATGGGCAGGGCCACTTTTCACTAGACCAGCTTGCTCAAAGCCCCATCCAACCTGGCAAAGCAATTCATTACAAACATTTAACAAGGGAGAGTTAAACATTTTTCTTTTCTAGAATATCTTTTAGGTGCTGGGATTCTTTTGATATTTTATTTTATTTTTTTTTAACTTAACAGAAACACTGTGCTTGGTATAATAGTCTCCATTTTCAGATTAGTCTCTCCTTGAAAAAGAATGTTCTAGAAATACCAAAAGATATTTACCAGAATTTATAGAGCTTCATCACTTGCTTTTGTTTAATATATGCTCTTTCTTATACAAATACTACAGATATTGTTTGCTTTAATTCCTGTTTTGCTTTTTAAACAACAGGAGTCATAACAAAAGAAACTAAATGTTCCACTAAATGTGGCTATTATCTTGTATTTAAAGCTACTTAACTTGAAATTAGTAAGACAGCAGTGGCTTGTGTGTTGTAACGACCATAATAAAGAAACGGTTTTGATAAAATCATGACATGGCCTGCTGTACTTCATATGAGACAGGATCATTCTAAAATGAGCAAATATCCTCCTCACTCCAGACAAACAAACAAAAACCCTTAGACAGAAACAAAGTAACTTTTTGTACTTTATGAGAATGTTTGGTAGCCTTACCAGCAGTTGCAATTTTGGTAGTTTTGCAAGAGATTGCATAATTTAAATTTAACACGTGAGTACTTCAAAATGAGCTATAAAAGCTGAACCTCTGGGTGCAGCCAACTTTAGGGTAACAATGAGAACAAACCTATCTGCATGCACGGCCTGAGGAGCAAGGACCTTTCTTCTTGACCATCCTAAGAGTTTAAACTAAGCAGGACTATTTTCAGAAGATTGTTTTGAAGATTTGAAGAGTAATTACATGTATCTGTAATACAAAATCTGTCACCTGTGGTGGCTGTAGTTCTGGCAATTTAAGAAATTGTTCATTTTGTGCTGACCGCTGTAGCTTCTCTGAGAACATCTGATGAATTGAAACTCCTAAGGAAATATGCAGTCAGTTGTAATAAGCGAATATAAAAACAAATGTGTTTTTTGAAAGATGCCAAAATACAGGCTAAGTCGTGCTTGTAAAACAGTGATAACCTATTTTCTCCTCCGAATTTCCAAGAATGAGAGACACTTTCTTGTTTTTCTTTCTTGGCTGGACCTTGAAATTCAAAGCCTCAGCCACGGAAGGGTTTCCTTTAAACAGTGTCTTTAAAGGTCCATTAATCTGTCAGTGGTTTTGATATAGTTTCTTACATGAAGATTTGTTTGGGAACCTGACTTTTTGCCAGTTTCAGTTCTATTTAGCCTCCTGTCCTCTTTTCTCTCTCTTGTTTTCCTGAAAAGGGAACATGTAAGTGTAGGTTGAGTTAAAGCTTCCATTTGGTGGTTTCTTGAACTAGGCCTTGCTTCCCCTGCCTTCCCACTCCACCCAGCGTTTTCTTCGTGACTCATGCTAATTTGTAGGCAGTAAAATATTGGGATCTACAGATTGTCCCTTTGCCACTACTGACTTTCTTCCAGGAATTACTTAAAATTAACGGAGCATATCTCTGAGGCCTTCTGCAAATTGTGCCCGAGTCTCCACCTCTTAGTAACTCATGTAAAGTGTGGCTTGTTTGGGGCACATTGCTCTGAGATATTTTTTTTTAAAGTAGCAATAGTTCTTCCTTCATTCCACTGTAATTTTAAATGCTGAATGAAGGAACTCACAGTCAAAATAAAAAGGCAGAATATCAGGCAGAACACTGCAAAGGGGTGGGGTAGCAGCAAGTGTCCCATGCTCCCTTTGAAGACTTCAGGAAACAGAGCCCTGTCCACTGAAATTGTGGTTGAGAGGGTGGGGTTTGAGAAGGCATTGCAGACCAGTGGCAAAGGTCTTTTAAAGGAAAGGAAAATAAAACAACGAGTATCCAAACTCCTTCAGCAGCTGCTTCGGGAAGAGATACAAGCAACAAAGAAATTGCGTAATAATTTCAGTCTATCTAGGAATCACCTAAAGATGTAAATGCTCTGAGTCTGCCACCTAGATCATTGCTGGTTTACTACAGAGAGGAACATGGGTTTGGACCTGCTATAAATCTGTGTCTAGCGAAATTTACTTTTGTGAGCTGTGGCAGTGAGGTCGTAGGCAGATAGACTGCAGAGACACATTCTGCAGCTCTGTAGTGTCATGTACCTGGTATGTGAGGAAATGTCTTAGCTTAAAAATTGAGGTTTTCAGTAAAATAGCTGCAAAACATCTATCAGAGACTAGCAAAACTATTCATGAGATTCTGATCCTTCAACTATTGGAGCCTTATGAAATGTTGGTTCTCTGATCACTGATTACAACCCTGTAGCAAAAACAACATATCTGGTCTTCTTCTGTGTGTGTCTGTAGTTTTTACCCTATCATTTTGTAACCTTAAATGGGACTTAAGTTTTCATGTATTGTCTGGTTTTGTTCAGTCTTAATTCCTTTGAGTTTAGTTTATTTGGAGGGTTCCAGTTATTGATGCATTGAAGAATATCACGGAGAGAGGTTACCAAAAAAGGGTGTGACTTGGGAGTGGAGTAAATTTAGCACATCCACATTTTATTAAATTTATGACTCATAAAATGCTCAATATTTCACAGAATAGCCAACTGACCCTCATTTTGCTTGCGCTGATGGATGTCCTGAAGTTTTGCCAAATAGTTTTGGAATTATATCCTCCAGAAAATGTTGTTGCCTATTAAAAGCTTGAATGTGACCTTTTCTCCTTTCTCTTCTCTCTGACCTCTTTCTCTGGACAGATCCCATATTGAAATTCTTTTTTCCTCTGTCCATTTGGCAAAAGGATTCCACCTCCTGCACACCCTCTGTTGTGTTTTAGTAGATGTAAAAATGGGCATTCTTGCATGCAGCACCATCTTCAGAGTGACATCTGTCTTTGTATATTATCTTTGTTTCTGCATCTGGACAATCTGAAACTTTTAGACAGGATATTTGTAATAAGCTTCAGCTCTTCAATGAAAAACTGCTTAATTGTTAAGAGGGCTTTTTTTGTTTAATCTTGTTATGAAAAGTTCCTTTTTGTTTTCTGTGTGGTTTTTTCCATACAGCTGTTGATATTGTAAACTGCACATTTGCAGGGACACATGTGTCTGCAGCATATGATGCTGTCGGCTTCTTAGTAGTTTTTCCTGTTTATGGACTGGAGAACATTTCAGATGGAGAAGAGCAGCTGGAGGGAGAGCAATGTCAGCATACCCTACTGGGATTTTGATCACACTAAATTCTGTTAATAAAATTCAGGGTCTATATATCAACATAGAATAACTTGGAAATGTTATATAAACATTTTCCAGTGAGGACTAAGGGTCCGTGAGATGCATCTTGAAAGGTATTATCTTTCTTTAAATCTTTTCAAATCAGAGCTGTAAAAAAGCCAAGGTTTTCCTAGCTTCACTGGCAGATTTTAAAAAACAAAGATTTAGGAGTCTTTTTTGGTAAATGTTAGAGGTAATACTTTTAATCATGAGCTAAGTCAAATCTATGAAAATAACCTTTAGTGCTTGTTTTAAAAATTATAGCAGTAAAGGTAGGTGGGCTTACAGCAAACTCTGTAGGTCGGGGTATGCAGATGTACTTTCCAAGATGACTGTGTGTGCACTCGCCTGACCTGTGTCCTGTTACAGCAACTGCATGTGCAAACAGAGTGTGACCTGGGGTCTGTGTTCCTCATCTTAAAATCGTGTGTCCGAGAAAATCAAATCATGTACGTGAGGAGAGAATAACACGTTACATAATGCTCTGCTTCTCTTACTCACTCACTGCCTCAGCAAGCGCATTTGGCCACTTCATGGCTTCCTCTGCCTGCACGGAATGTGGTTTGTGGATTGCAGGAAATAAGGAGAAATGAAAGAGCTGGCACAGGGAAAATTAATAAGCGTGCGCAGAGGGGTTGTAAACTGTTCAAGGCACTGGTGGCCGTGCATATGAATAAACAGGTGCAAGAGGTGAAAGGGGGTTCTTTAAATTTTAGATCCTAATCTCGCAATTTCATTTGTGGTCAAGGGACTGCACAAATGCACAGGGCAAGTTATGCACATCTGATTTCAGGACTGTTAGTACATTAGATTTCTGAAAATAAAAATAAAGCAATTTATATGAAACCCAAATAGCATTCCTTATGTAGTTCATCTTCTGCAGGCATCTTCTTTCTTTCAAACATGTTGAAACACAATATATTTTTATTAGTTACCCTGTCAACTAAAAAAAAACAGGCCTGATTTCTGTTTTATTGTGTTTTTCCTCAAATGTATTTTGCACATTTTATTAAATGCTGTCAGTAGTCACTCTGTCCAATTTGAATAATTTTTTAATCTAAAACCACAGGAATAAAAACCTTCAATTTGTTTTTTAAGATGTAGATAAACAGATGCAGCTGCATATATATATATATATATATATATATATGTAGTTTTCCGGATGAGTAGTTGATATTTTTAATAGTAAATTTTAAAAACTCTAGTTGCATTCCTTTTTAGGCTAATTTAGTGGGGTTTGATATATGAAAATACATTTACAGAATGCTAAAGTAGGTTATAATTGTCTTTGCATTTCTCTCAAAACCAAAATTGGCCATCTTTTTGTGTAGTACCTGGGTTGGGGTCTTTTTCACGCACAGGATATCCAGTGCTATAATGTGGGTAAGGGATGCAGATTTTGACCTCATCAAATGCAATGCAATCATCCTCAATTCAGAATGGCTGCATTATTCTTCCAAATAGCCCCTTTCCTTTCTATTTTGGAGTGTAATGTAAAAATATCTTTTCTGAAACCTTGGTTGATGTGTTCTCTGAATGTATGAGGTTGACACTTAATTGCAATTCTGTGCATGAAGCAAGAAGTGAACATAGCATTTAGTTGTGTGATCTTGTTTCCACTTGAGAAATGGAAAAGTACAAGCTCAAGTTCTGTTTGAGCGAGGCATCCTTAAACTGTTGAGTACTTCAGTTAAGCAACAGAAGAAAGTGGATCTACCACACTTAGAAGCTAATTTTCAGAAGCAGGCAGTGAAACATCATAGAAACCATTTAAAAACCTGAACCAAGCTTTTCAGCAACCAGTCTGGGTAATTTTAAAGATAAATTATGTGTTCTGTCCTAGTAAGAGCCTCCCTGGAACCCACAGGATTGTTCTGAAATTCATCCATAAAGCTGAAAGTTGTTGTAATGAACTGCATTTTAATGATGTTCTGCAGGTTCCAAACAGGACCCAAAGTTTTGATTCACATCTGCCAAGCACAGAGAATACATGATAAACAGACAAGAAAGATACAGATCCTCTGTGGAAGAAAATTGTTTCCGTGCAGAAATTTGGTCATTTTGCATGTGGTGGGAGCATTCCCAGAAAGCAGCATGAAGCATCTTTGAACTTCAACACTTTGGAGATCACTTTTTGGTGGGTGGGAGAGCAGGGACTGAGGTAATTCATGTGCAGGGGTGCCAGTAATGTGCCTGCCATGCAGTTCTTGGCAGATTACCTATACAAGGGTGAGTCACGTCATTTGCAATAAAGAATCCAAGGGGTAATTGAGGATGGAAATTCTAGATGCGTTTCATAAAGGCAGAAGATATAATTAGACAGGTTTAAGCATGCATGTTTCTTGTATGCATTGTGTGTGGAAAAAATACTCCTGTCTCCTAAAGCATTGTAAATTCCAAGTATTAGGTGTACAGACTACAACCTGGTTTTGAGAAAAGGCATTAACCATCATTTTATAACTGCTTTTTCATAGCTGTAACAAAACTCATGGTGGAGAATGCCTGTGTCTAGTTCAGGCTTGTCTTTTCCATGCCCCTTTGATGGCAAATCTCTTTTTCTTTGTCTGAACCAGGTTTTTTGCAGACGTTTACTCAGAGTTTTATTTTTGAATAGGTGCATTCAGGCCTCATGCGGTTTCTTGCAAACAATCTTAGGTGGGTTTTGGGTGCTGTTTCTGTCTCTGCAGTTAATTCTTTGGTCAAGCACTTTGTCATTTGGAAAGCAGTGTAAAGTCAAGGAAGCAAGACTGAAGGACTAGGCAAAGCAGGGGTTGTTTTCTTTCTTTTTTTTTTTTTAAAAACATGCTTACTCATTTTCAACGTGGCTTTCTGTAGCAGAAGTAATTATGTTGCATCAGGCGTTAGCACTGTTTGATCTGTCAGTGTACAAGTGTATGCATTAAGCCTTCAGTAGGAATTCTTATGCTGAAACTGAGAAGCACTGAAAGGCAGAACTACACTGT
Organism: Struthidea cinerea; assembly: GCA_013397865.1. NCBI lineage: Eukaryota > Metazoa > Chordata > Aves > Passeriformes > Corcoracidae > Struthidea > Struthidea cinerea. Next base: position 1,056,594 of record VZTI01001118.1, on the reverse strand, counting down.
TTGCTAAGACAATATCAGCTCAGTATGTCATGGAGGGAGCTTTAAGCATCTTGCAGTGTAATAAGGAATGTATGTGTCTTGTCACTTCCCCATCACTTAAGATCAAGAGCTGGGTGACTGATGTGAGGCAGGAAACATCTTGCAAAAATTGCTGTATTGAAGCACAGACACTCAGTTTGGAAAAGAAAAGAAACAACCCTCAAACCTAAAATTATAAATTGAAGTCAGTTCTGGCTTTTTTTTTTTGCTGGTGGGGGAGGGAAAAGAAAAACAACCTAAGGAACTATTCCATTTGTTTTTCTGATTGGGCTTTTGTTTTGCTCTTTAGATGGAATCTGCAAAATTCCGATATCCAGGAGTTCAGGGCTGTGCATCTGGAGGCAGTGGCATTCATTCTGCTCTTCTCTTGAGGCACTGCTGTTTTGAGTATCTCCTGTTGACAACAGGAACCTTTTTGTTAGTGTGAAGGTGTCAGAGCTGAGCACTGACTGATGGCACAGGGTGATATTTAATATGAATTTCTTCCTCCCTGAAAGATTTAACTTCAGGAATTTGCGGCAGCTTTTGCTGTCCTAGATAAATGCATAAGGATACTGGGGAGGGTTTAAAAACTACTAAACCCCGCATAAAGTTTTATGACAACTTGAGTCCATCATTGATGTTTTCTTCTCACCTACTTTGGGGATGTTTGTGATAACGCACACGAGGCAGGTACCTGTTCTGTAATCCAGTCTCTTTTGTGTTTTGTCAGTGGTGAAGAGATTTGGTTCTGAGCAGCAGTGACATGCGTAGCTGGTGGGCAGAGCGTGTTTGTCTGCAGGGATGGAGTGAGTGCCTACACCTCCGGAGGGAGGAGGGAGGGTGTGCCCCTCACTTCTGCTGGAGTTTGTAGCTCGGAGGTCCTCTTGGGCCCTTCACCATTTCAGAAAAGGAACAGCTGTGGTTCCATGCCTTTGTTTTTTCCATCTGTTGCTAGCCAGGAATTTGTGAACATCCTTCTCGGATGTGGATCTTGCTGAGGTTATTCATGTCTTTGTCACCTCCCAGGCTGAAATACTGCAATCCGTACTTGGAGCAAATGTTCCTAAGTCTCCCGAGCATTTAGCTGGTGTGTACAAAGCAGTGGCATACTTCCCAAGAGGGTTTAATCAGCATGGGCTTGATTTTCTCAGATAGCTTTGAGCCCTTTAGCTCTGTGATGAATTTGCTGAAAGCTGCAGGTGTGTTGTATCTCTGAAAATCAGGTCTTGGGAACACACTGAGCTCATGTCTGTTACTCTCCTCTGGCTACCTAACTTGTTCCAGATGCTGTTCTAGGCAATAGCAACTAATAGAGGAAAATGCTACTCTAGGCAGTGGGAGAATAATGAAGAAAAAATGTTCCAACCCTTGGCCCAGAATTTATATGAATTGCAGGAGGACGCTATGTTCTGTGTAATCTTGTTTTTGCATCTTACCAACACAACAGATGTCAGCTGCAGGTTGAGTCTTCTGCCGTGAGAAGACAAGCCTGGACCCACATCTTGGATGGGTGGGGGAAACAGCACTTACCCTCTTTGGTGGATGAAGGAAGGGGCTTCTAATAAGAAGACATACTGTGCCTGTAGCATCCAGCCTGATGAACTTCCCTGGCTTCACAGGCTAGCAGTGGGAATACCTGTGTCCCACTTCCATCCATCGTCAGGGTTTCAGATTCCACAGCAGCCCCAGTACAGCTCTTTGGCAGGCCTGGCTTCTGCTGATTCCGTGTGCTGGAATAACTCAGTGCAGGATCTGGAGAAGCAAAGGGAGCATCCAATGTGGGGCAGGAGACAGGAAGATAATTACTTTCAGAGATGGGATATTATTTGATTGGTTTTGCTGTATCACCTGCATCCCAAGAATAAAAGTGGCTTAAAGCCTTCTTTTGGAGGGAAAAATGCTGTCAGACTGAACAGGCTACACTGTGGTAGCCTGTGGTACAACATGGTAGCATGCTGAACATTCGTGTTCTTATCTAGCCCCTCTGTCCAGGACAGTTGTCTCCACAATTAAAGGAGTGCAAGCAGCGGATCAGAAGATCCATATTCAAGGTATTCCCAGGAGCCAGAGAGCAGTCCTGAGCTCAGATGTGTTTACTTGCCTGTGAGAACATGGGTCATTGTGCTGTTGATGCATGAGCATCCCCAGTACGTGTCTGCCAGCTGTACCTCCTGCTCCCAGCAGTCCCTTTCCCTGCGTACGAGTTCCTGTTGCAGGGCATGGAGCACGTTCCATGAAGTCCTTCCAAGCAATCTCTCTGTGCCTCATACCTAGTAAGATCACTGAATCATAGAATGATTTGGGTTAGACAGGACCTTAAAGATCATCCATTTCCAACCGCCTGCCAGGGACAGGGACATCTCCCACTATTCCAGGTTGCTCAGAGCCCCATCCAACCAGGCCTTGAACACTTCCAGGGATGGGGCAGCCACAGCTTCTGTGGGCAACCTGTGCCAGTGCCTCACCACCCTCATTGTAAAGAATTTCTTCCTGGTACCTAACTTAAACCTACACTCTTTCAGTTTAAAACATTCTTCCTTGTGTCACTACATGACCTTATAAAAAGACCCTCAGCAGCTTTCTTGGAGATCTCAAGATCTCAAACAGGAAGAAATTTCTGGAAATCTCCACAGGCAGGAAGATTATTTGGCCATGCTATGTAGGGGTTAGGGGTAGCTTAGGCATGGTATGACTGTTACCAGGGGGGCCATTTTTTAAACCTGGTTACAGAGTCCTTAAATGTAATCCATATGCAACAGTCCTTGTTCCATGGGGAACACAAAAAAAGGAAGAAAAAAAGAAGGGGAAGAAAAAAAGAAGGGAAAGAAAAAAGGAATGTAAATATACATATTGTATCCAGAGATGCATCTTGCCTGGAAAGCTGATGTCTATAAAAGGCTTACAGGCAGTCTGCTAAAAGTAGTAAATATTAGTGGTCCCATCTTGCAGAGAAACAAGGGGCTTTCCTGTGAGGTTTTTAGATTTTAAAGAGAGCAAGGAGTTGTTGGTGGGCTACCTTTATTCTTGCTATGAACCTAAAACTATGTATGTTATAATGGACAAAACAGAGAATATCTAAAATAAATCCCCTCATAGCTCTTCTTTAGCTCTAGGTTACAGAGAAGAGCTGAGTTGGAGAGCCAGTCAGTTTATTTTCTGGGTTTCTCTAGCCCTGCTCCAGTCTCTGCTGCTGATCAGTTATAACAGCAGTAGCAGATTGCATGTCAGGACATCTTTGGAAGTGAGAAATTAGAACTGTTGAAGACTACTTCACAGATGTGTCAACCCAGGAATTAAGTGAGAATTAGACCTAAATAATACGTGTAATCTTAAGAATTGAGAATGTAACGCTTTTGGGTTTTATTTATTTTTTGATATGGTGTCAAGGGGTTAAAAGTGAAACAGTACTAACTGTTCACAGGATTTCACAGAAATTGTGAGGGTATGTCCCCAGCATGATGACTGGCTTGTTTTCTAGGTAGAAATATGGTATTTAAAGCAAAACCAGTATAAATTCATTCCTCTAGTAAAAAATAATGAAAAATATTTCTACAGGTCTATTCACTATGGATAGTGAAGACAGAAAATGAAACTCAGCGCTCTCAGTGGCATTTAGGAACATGGAATTTATGATGTGCTGCAGTTCCTTGTTCATTGTGTTTATTGTGTTTCACAATATATGGTGGTCTCACATTTCCATCAGTGTGCCTTAATGCCTGACATGCCTCTGGTGCCAAAACATCTCTTTGTGGGTTACCCACAGGCTACGCTGGATTTACAATTTCCTATTTCACCTTCGTAAGCAGAATGTTTGCTGTGCCTGGATAGGTAAACAAGCACATCTTGCAGTAAAAATTTTATATGGGAATTCCTGGAGCGACCAGCACAAAAGCTGGGGCATGCTATACAATTAATGATAAGAATTGGGCTTTGCATTTGTGTTGAATTGTGAAAGAACGACTGAAATCCCTTTTCTTAACATAAAATATTTAAAATCAAGCATTTATTATGCCTAGATTTGATAAGGCTACTTACCAGCCTAGACATGTTTGCACACAGCAGTATCTTCTCATTTAAATTCAATCACAGTCACAAAACAAGCCTGGCTTAGACTAGCTGAAGATATAAACTTCATTTTCATCTCATTAGGCCACCTGGAAGCAACAATCAGTGAGTAGTCCTGACGTCAATGGTCTCTCTACTTCATTAAAATGTTAATTTCATGGCTTTAATTCCCTTTGTAAAACGTGCTGCTGCAGGACACTATATGCAGATTTATTCTGAAGCAGGCAAATCTGCATGCCATCTTCCTTTTAAGTGTCTTAGGTTCCTTTGGATTTTTATTTTTAGCCATCCCTATTTTTATAACTGCTGTGAAAAGATGATCACCATAACAACCAAAAAGTAAATATTTTCTTAAAACAGCCCTTTGAGAATGTATACTTAAGAGTTAGGAATTCAGGGCATCATGCATTTACTGGTATTTTGTTCTGCTGTTACCTGTTCCAGTATTTAAAAATGAGACAGGTATTGTTACTGGCTAATGTTTTCAGACAGTGGATCATGAAGGGAAAGTGATGTGTGGTAAATCACAAGCAGCTACGTAGATCAGCTATAGCATCAACATTTTTAGCTGAGGTCCTGCTTATGTCAGGACAAAATGATGGTCTTCTCAATTTTGGAATCCTTCCTTGATAATACGTACTTCCTCAGCATTTAGTCATCTTCATCTTGCTTTAGGGGATACATTTCTGTTTGTGTACTTCAAAACTGTACATCATAGTTCAAGTTCAACTGTTGGCAGTAGAAGTGTGTCTTCAGTGCAGGAAAACAAGGGAAGGTAATGGTTCATCTGGTCTTTTAACCTTTTATTGCGTGCAGTTCTTTTTTAAGAGTGCAAGCACTCTTGGGTATATTTCCAAGTGCTGTGTAAATGATTATTATGTGTTAGTATGCCTGTGGCATCTCTAGATGGATGAGCTTTTCACTCCTGTTGCAGGTGGTAAATCCAAAGCTCAGGGTCTGGGCTTCTCAGGACCCACTGTTGGTGGAGCTGCCTGGCTCAGGAGCACTGTGCTCAGCCAGAGGGCTCTGATGGCACACTTGGGTCTGGGCTGGTGACAACGCTCAGCAACATGGTCCTCCTGCTCTCCCCCAGCAGATCCTGTCACTTTAGGCACTGTACAAATCCCACTGAGGCCCCGCTGGCACGTGGTGCTAAGGCCCTTCTGTGAAGGACCTTGGACAATGCATGGGGTCTGCCTGGTGTTAACCTGGCTGGAGAGGACAAAGATCACCAAATCACAATACAGCAAGTAAAGGAGGGTTTCCTTGCTAAGCACTGGACACATCCAGAGTTTTCCCTCTGAGAGCCTCAGTGGGATTTCCCTGCTGCTGGCCTCAGGAGAGTGCTCTTGGTAAGTAACTAGGAACAGGTAGTTAATTTGGCCTCCTGCCTGCCCTGAGATTGCCAGGAGAGCAGTGGAGATGTAGCTTTATCAGTCTACTATCATGTACATCTCTGCTACTTCTCTGCTCTCACGGGGAGCAATATAGAAATGTGCCCTGTAATTGTAACTGAGAAGTAGCCAAAATAGCTTAAAAGATGTGAATAAAGTTAGCGTTCCAGACTTCTGTAAATTTCCTATTTCAGATTAAGTAAGATAATTTACCAGTGAGTCTAAAAACATGTTGCTACCTAATTTTTCACTCTTAGTGTCGAGGGAGAAGTTTTTTGAAAGTCAGCAAAGACAGATGTACAGTGGCCAATTCATTTCCATCTTGGGTCTCTTGCCTACAATGTTATTTCATCACAGGCAGTGCCATAACTCAATGTACTAGTCAATTTAAAATGCCAAAGTGTGCCAGGGTTTTACTCTATGGGTAGAATTATTCATTCATGTCTGCAGTTGGTGAGTGGAGTGATACTATGACGACTTCTCAGATCACACACTGATCTAGAAAAATATTCCATTTGTAACCTGAGACGTTAGCTGTTGTTGCAGCAGCATACTCACTCTTCTAACACTGTGTTTTGATTTGTCTTTCAAAATGTCTTATAAGCTAATCAAAGAATTTATCACTTTGGTGTGCAGGCCACTTAAACATGAGTTACTGCAGGTATTTGGACAGTTGTCATCAGAATTTGTCATGGTCAAATGAATATTGTTGTAGCCTGGACATTTGAAAGGCCATTTCTATGATAGAGCGACACAGTTAAAGTTGCTGTCATCACTTAATGAACTCGTGACTGTGGGTTGACATGGCTTTGGGAGAATAAAAATAAGAGGTCTTACTGTTTGGTTTGCATTTCTTTTGTCTCAGTCACTAAGTGTGTGTAGTTGCAGAGATATTCATGCTATAATTGCTTATTGTTTGGTGTGTTTATTTGTTTTAGTGCTCTTGGAAGCAGGGCAGATGGAAGAGTTGGTGGGAGGTAGTTTGTGTCACCATTGCTTAGGCAGCAGATTTACTGAGTGGCTGATTTTGGTTCAGCACTCCATGCGTTCCATGTTTCAAAAAGTATATCAAAGCTACTGAAGTTCTCCTTGGCTTGTGTTTGCCCACAGAGAGAAAGGTTTCGACCAGAATTACCTCGTAGAGCTAAACTATCTTTGCCCAGCCAAGCTACACTGGATTTTTCATCACCCACCCCACTGTTTATTTTTGGAAGACTAACTGGCAGTTCATCATTCAACAGCTCTTGAAAAGCCTGACTGTTCCTCAGAAAAGAGATTACACTCTTCAGATAAACTTCCACTCTCTCACCACCTTTGTTGACCTGCCGTGTGACCCAGTGGCAACTTCTTTGTTCCCATTTGTAAGGACAGCCTTTTCCCTTCCCACTGGGATGGAACATGGGAAACATCCTTTTGCACCTGGCTGGTGAAGACATCCTGCTGTACCATGGCAAAGCCCTCCTGCAGGCAGTTGGGAGTTTTACATCAGCCCTGGGCTGGGTCTCTTCCTTGGCTCTCGTTCGTCCAGAGCAGAGGTGTTGGTGTGTTCAGTGGTGTTCAGGAGGGCTCTTGTCCTTTCCCTCCTGCCTGAAGCCCGCCACAGCTGTTTGTGTCCGTAGGCCAGATATGAGTGGGAATAGCAGTCTTTCCCTAAAGGCTGTGCAGATGGTGTGTAGCTTGTCCGTGGGCACTGAGGCAGAATTTAGCAAGGCTAAATGTCGTTTGCAGTGCACAGGGTTATGTTCAGGAGCACTTGAGGGAAAATAGCAACATTCTGCTGAGGAACATGGAGTTTTCTGGGATGTCCTCCCAATGTGTTTCTCATCTGTTTGCTATTCCTGTACACCTTGGGATTTCCCAGTGCAGGAAGCTGTGGAGTGAGGATTTTCGTGATGCCTTTTGTGCTGTCGGTGGTCAGCCTTAGGGGATCAACATGCAGATAGATTGATTGTTCAGGTAGTTTTGAGGGAAGGTGTTTCTGAACTCAAATGTGTTAGGGATTGCAAAGTATATTTGTGGAAAACATAGCTCAGAAGGATTTTCTGTTGTGACACATAGTTTCTCCCCTTAATTAAGCATTGTCCTCTCCATGCACTGTGTGAAATTTAGGGGCCTACATTTTTCCTTCAGTTAAAATACTTAAGGAAAACAATTGTGTACTGACAACAATGGGCTTTTTAAATTGCAGGCCATTTGTTTCTGTAATTCCTATGAAATAAATTCAACTGCCTAAGTTGATTCTATTCATTGCGGTTTAGTTATGTACATACTCATATTTGTGTTAAAAAACAATGTTAAAAACATTAGTGATGAGTGCTTTCAGAACTTTCTAGCATGCAGTGCCAGTGGAGTTAAATGTTCCACTGGAGTTCAGAAATGGAAGTTTATAGCAGATATTTTCAGGAAACCGATTTTAGACTTCTGTTCAAAGATGCCTGTAGAAGAAGGATTTACATTTCTCATCTGTGACTTCAGCTGCCAGCATGGGTTTGCCTTCTGATCAGTATAAAAACTAGCAGACCACTGCTGTACGCATCTTTAATATAAAGGTACAAAGCACAGAGGATGACCCTAAGCCTTGGGCAACACATGGCCTCAGTGTTGGGCCATTGCCTACTGGAGTAAATGGTCTATCTCAGCCTTGTTCTTGTGACACTGAGACCAGATCTGAAGATGAACCACTGGCCTGTATCTGACTCTTTTGCTGTCTTTGCAAAAGGAATTCGGTTTTTACTTCTCTGCTGGCAGACTGACAGCATCACACTTGTGGAAGTACAAGATGGGTGCCCAAAATTCAACTTCTGTCTGAGCACAGAAATGACTGTCCAGGCACTCACAGCATTCCTTGTTCGTTTTCATTTAAGGGATTGACTTTAATGTAATTTTTCAAAGCGTCTCTACGAATAGGAGTAGTTGGGAAAAAACATTAGCAAATCATTTTATCTCTGGAGACAGATCTTTGTGTTGCTGTGCATTTAAAATGGCTGCAATCCCTCATGCATCTGTAAGGCCATGGTACTGTGTTTCCACACATCTCGTGGTATGGAGCATCCCTTTCTCTTTTCTATGGCATTGTCATGACAGCTTCCGTTGGTACAGCCATTCTCACATCACCAGATAAACTTAACTGAGCTGGAGCTCAGGGAATTGTCCAGTGCTTCCAGCAGTCACTGTCGGAGGAAGCTCATCTGTTCCTGGGCCTCCCCGTGTCTATTTTCTGTAGGGCACAGCAGGATAGAGGAGCACCTCCTTCAGTTTTCCTACCATTTTACCAGTGAAGGGAAGAAACACTGTTTGCTCTGACACTCTAGAAATGTGATGCAGGATAAACACGTCCTTACCTTGGCTTGAGTGAAGGGAGGGGTAGCAACTAGCCCAGTATCCTGTGGGGACCATCATGCCAGTGCCACCAGGATCCCATCAGGAGGATGTTTGGTTTTGCAATAAGAATGGATTGGGCAGCTTTTTATTTTTTATTTAGGAAAAAAAAAAATAGGAGACATTCAGTTATGTGCCATGGATGCCTGTAGGGCCATCCCTTCTTAAAGAAGTGCATCCTGATCAGGAATAGTCAGTCCTGCAGTCAGGTGCTGCAGGTGGGAAGGACTGGAGGTGTCTGCACTGGTTATCCTCTCTCCTTCCATAGCAGCTGGGAGGGTGCATGTGTGCGTGTGAGGTTTCTACGCATGAGGAGGATCCAAGGGCCATCAGACCCTTCAACTTCATGGCTCATTTCCATCAGAGGAGCTCCACCAAGTAGCTGCAGTAGGGTTTTGGTCTCATCCTGTGTCATTAGGGAGGAAAGAAACTATATAATCATTATCCTTTTTAGAAAGTTTAATCACAGCCTGCGGAGGGATGGCAGTGTTTTATCTGACAAATATGTCGCTGTCTTTCATCAGTTGATTATAATCATCTTGGAAGTTCCAGTGTGTCTGTTTTTCCCTCTTCTTTTTTACTATTGTGTTTTGTTTAACTTTCCCTAATGAGCCCAGTGAAAAGCAATTGTTCTAAATAAATCATGTGCGCTACAAAGCAGTATATCACAATTAGGTTTCCATTATACTTTAATTAGGCATTCCATTATTAAATTGATGTCGTTGGCTTCTTCCAGGTCTCAGACTAATCCTGAAACAAATTCCTCTTTGTGGATAAATATTAGTCAGTCGTAATTAAAGAGTATTCATTGGCATTGCGGCTTTTCATTAAATCCCTTTCTGATTAAGATGGCTCCCCCAAGTACTGCGCTGATTAAGTTTAATAAGATTTGTTCACTTGTGTGTGTCATGGTCTGGTGGAAACTGTTTTAGCACAAGGGGATTGGGAACTATAAGTTCATATCTTGGTGCAGGCAGCCATGGGTCTAAATGCCTGTTTTACTCAGTGCTGTACACTCGTATTTCAGGGGCCTCTATGGTTTGTGTGGTCAGTCAGCAGTGGAAAAAAACCATGGGAATTGAACTAGCAGTGTTAGAGTTGAATTTCAAAGGGCTGAGTTACATCTAGAGGGTAACAACAAAGAAGGGAAGATTAAAGTATGTTAGAGGCTCTGTTTCCTTGCCTCTTTCATGACTACGGCTTTGCTGCTGAGTTCGAACTTGAGTGCTTTTCTACCCCAAACCATTTTCTCTCCCAGAGATGTATAGATGAGCTCACCACCATGTAAATATGCCTCAGCCTCAGCTGAAAACTCAGATAATAAAACAGATGCTCCTGACAGAAGTTCTTCTAACAGCAGAGAATGAAATGTTTTCAGAGCAAAATCCTTGTCCTGGGTGTAAAAACCAAGGTGAAACTAAAGCGTGATATGGCTTTAGTGTATATATCCATTGGAGAGAGCTTATAAGCATCACTGTTTTCTGTGTGCTGAAATTATGCCTTCTTGTGGGGCTGCTGGTGCTGTTCTGCATTCCTCCTGCTTTGTACACAGAAATGAAAACAAACCACTGTGACCAAGAATGGCAATAGCACAAATCGGTGAGGCGTGCAAGAGATCGGCTCAGGACATCTGCAGAAGCACTCCATCCAAATATTTGAGGTGGCAGCTAGCAGGTGTTTTTTTCAATATCCAGTTCATACTCTATTTTTGGTGCAGGGTACGTTTTCATCTAGTGTTGTGGTTTGGGATGGGCCGTATTTGTAATATCAAATATCTCAAAATGCGTTTTCAGTGTCAGGTATCCCAAATGTAATGGTACTGGGTATATCATCTAGCCAATCCGTCATATTGCATGGAATCAGAGTTGCCCCCTGATTCCAGATTGCTCCTCCTGGGGCTGCTGAAGGCCCGTGAGTGATGTCTGGGACAGTCTGAAGGGGCAGGGTTGGAGGCGGTGTCAGGTCAGTGCGCAGCTGAAGAGTTCTCTCTAGCGGTTGGTTGTGGGTAGTGAGGACAGATAGCAAAGTGCACGGAATTCAGGGAAGGGTACTCATCTGTAGCTACTGAAAAAAGGGAGAAGCATAGAGTAAAGTGAGGAAAGGAAGCTGACCTTTATATCTGAATTACGAAAAAGAATAGTTGTAATGCACTAGAAGCCAAGAATAAAATGTCTTTTCTCTAATAGTCATCATTATTTACTAATTGCTACTGTTGCAATACCAGCAGTGGATGGTGTTATGCTATTCATAGCACCATCCTTCTACTGGCCTGAAGTGAGGGCTGATGGACAGCAAGAATCCATGGCATTTCCGAGGAGGTGGGGTGCACTTTGAGCTGTTGATTACCAAGCAAGAACTGCCTCAACTGCTTCCTTCTGAGTGTCTGTGGTGAATTAGTTTCCTCTACTCACAGTGACTCACACTAGTTTTGTAGTGACTTTACCAAAGACAAGGCTCAAAATAAGCTGCATGCTGTCTGCAGGTTTGGCAAATATTTACTTGAGGCAATGTGAAAGTGCTTAAAAATTACGAGGAAACGATGAGAAAATTCCTGCCTTATATCCTGGTAAGTCCTGGAAGTATAGAAAAGAGATAGAAGCATTTGAAAAGAGTATGAGCAAGGGTTTTGGAAGAATTGAGGGAAATAAATAACATCTAATAAGAAGACCAGGGAGACTGGGAAGTATATCCTCTTTAATGCTTGTGTTTTAATTGGGATCCCAAAAGCCTGCATATGCTGTTGTACTACAGCATGGCAGTTCATACCTACTGCTACTGCTTGCATCTTTAAAAATGTACCACTTTTCTTCTCCGAAAATTCCAGGGTTTAAGCCAGCTCCATTGTTTACCTAGCAGTAACATCCTGCAATGTTGAGCATCACTGGTATGACAGTTGTGTATGTAAACTGCTCCAGAGTGTTTTGCTTTACTGTTAACTCAGTGAGGCCAGTCAGAAATGGCAGTGGAAATTGCAGCTACAACAGCTGGATTCTGGTAGAACTGCATTACCTCAAATAGGAATGTGTTTTCTGTTGTAGAGATTGATGCTTAATTTCATCTGCATTGAAGAGAGATTGTTCATTCAAGCAAACAGCAAAGAAATGAACATACAGGGGTGGATTACTTCTTTCTCAGATTCCCAGGGATTTGAAATGCCCAACAAGTAACAGACGAATTAGGTGGATGGTCTGTTATGTTAAAGATAAGAATAAGCTCTATATGTTTGTGTATGATTTATTTTAAGGGTATTTGGTGTCTTATTTTTGCTTAATTGTAATGATACTTAGCTTTCCAGAAATACCCGGATGACTAGTTTAGCATTTTTTAAAAATAAAAATAACTCAGCCATTTCCTAATTTAGGTACATTTGCCTGCCTAGCAAGACATCTTATCATGACAAGGTAGAGTACACATGATGTTTTTTGAAATGATTTCACTGAAGTGTAGTAAATTATCTTCATTTCAAGCGTAATTGTGATTCTCGTCTGAGCTGGTTGGCAGTTTGCCAGGAAATGCATGTTCGAGCTCAGAGGAGTTGGAAAGTTGCATACCAGAGCGTCAGTGTCTCTCTGTTACATGAAACATTTTTCTGTTTGAAAAACTAGTGATGTCCTATAAGCCTAGAAACAGCATGTCTTCTTCCACCTAACTTGTAACATACCTATGAAAACCAAATCCCGTGTGTGTGTGTGTGTGTAGAGAAGACTTGTAGCATGGGAGGCTGGGAGAGAGCAGATATGCAGGCAAGGGAATAAACATGGCATTTTTGTTATCTGGATTTGATAAATATAGTTTGGGAATGATCGAGTAAAGAGTGGTGAGTCAGTTTTGCCTGGTCATCTCTAGTGACTGAAATAACTTGTTATTCCAACCCTTTTATCCCTTCATTCCCTTCTCTCCGCATATTTTTGTGTTTTATTTATAGCTCGAGCGGCTTTTGCTTTGCAATTTGTAGAATAACTCTTCAGAGTCAGGGAGGGAAGACTGAGGAGCAGCAGCTCCTGGGCAGTCTTGTGGATGGAGCCACTGGATCATTCCCTGTTGCCAAGGCTGGATCCCCCCTTTCCCGTGCACATCCTTCCCTCATCTGCACAGAGATTCCTCTTTTAAACGAGCAGCCTTGGTTCCTGAAGTCATTAATGGGTTTGTGTTGACAGGAGACATGTGAGATGTTTCAGACCAGCTGGCTGTGGCTTTGACAGCAGCAGGGTCAGAGGCCCTGTGTCTGGAGAGGTGGCAAGGCTGAGTTTTATCTGTGAAACCTTGGTGGAGGTTGTAAGCTGTCCTGAAATGCATGAAATCCACCACCACGACCCATACTTGTATTTATCCTGTGAAGCACAGCTGTGTAAACAATGCCTGCAATAATTCTGAGCTAAATCTTCTGTGTTTGACTTCAACTCCCGTGCCCAGTATTTTTGTCCAGATTAATCCACAAACTAAGGATCAGTTTAGCATTTGGTACATCTTAACTTGCAGATCAGGATAAGATACTTCTTGATCTGCTCTTAGGTTTCCCACAGTACTGGCTTCTCATAACATAACCGTACTACTCCATATTAAACCATCTGATTCAGTCTGGAGAGCTGGAAGGGAGCGGGCAGGCTTAACTGTAGTCCTTCTTATTAATTGACTGATGGAGAGGGCAAGGGGAGAGACGTGTTCAAGCAATAAATGTGAATCAAAAATCATAGAATGGTTTGGGTTGGAAGGGACCTTAAACACCATCTTGTTCCAAGTCCTCTGCCACAGGCAGGAACACCTTCCACTAGATCAGGTTCCTCCAAGCCCCATGCAACCTGGCCTTGAACACTTCAAGTGATGAGACATCCACAACTTCTTTGGGCAGCCTGTGCCAGTGCAGCACCCTCAGCACCCTCACAGTAAGGAATTTCTTCTTACTATGTGATCTAACCCTACCCTCCTTCACTTCAATGCCACAAACTCCTGTTTGTCTTGTCACTACATGCCTTGTAAAAAGTCCCTCTCCAGCTCTCTTGTAGCCCCCTTCAGGTACTGGAAGGTGTTCTGAGGTCTCCACAGGGCTCTTCTCCAGGCTGAACAACTCCAGCTCTTTCAGCCTATCTGTAGCAGAGATACTCCAGCACTCTGAGCATCTGCATGGCCTCCTCTGGCCTTACTCCAACAGGTAGCAGTCTTTCTTATGCCAGGGACCCCAGAGCTGGATGCAGCACTCCAGGTGGGGTCTCACTAGAGCAGAACAGAGGGAGAGAATCCCCTCCCTAGACCTGCTGGCCACGCTGCTTTGGATGCAGCCTAGGATGCAGTTGGTGGAGCCAATTAGCAGACACCAGCCTGGGGTGAGAGAATCTCAGGCTCTGTCGTAGGTGAGACTGGAAAAACAAGAAGCAAGCAGGAATGTTAGTACTAGATGCCTGTGTATGGACTTAATGAGGCCGTTTTTTGAAAACTGTACTGGTTCCAGCACCCAGGCTTTGAAAAGTATATTGAAATATTAGAAGAGATTCAAAAAGCTATTAAAGGGATTTGAGCTTCAAAAGTCACATTTCATACTGAGATTTCAGAAATTGAGTAGGTTTTGTTTGTTCAGGAGCAACTTACGAAGTTGACAGATCATACCACCACTTACCTCTGTGAGCAGACAGCTCTCTAATTTAGCCAAGTTATGTGATCAGGAAGTAGAAGTACAAAAATAATGTACACAGACACATACACACCCCCCTGATTAGTTAGGGGAATTGCTTATCTTATGGTAAAAGCTTTAGGGCAGTGCTGGATGTCTGTCTCACCACATCCCATGGCAAAACGAAAGCATTCCGAATAAGCTCCTGTGTCATTCGGGAGATCAGATTAGATGATGATAACATTCTGTCTGGTCTTAAAGTAATTAAATGAGGTATTTACAGAGATTTCAAAGTCAAAGCTGATCTCCCTCCCCACCACCACTCTCTCAGCAACTTCAGTTAGTGGTATTGTTTACACATTAATGAGATGTAGCATCAGGCTGCAAAACGATGTGATTTAAATGTATTTAGCAAAAGAATTAAGCACATGTAATGGTTGCTGATAGCTGTGAGCATATCCTTGTATCTCTTGATCGTTGTACTATCTGGGCTGGAGGTGCCTGCTATCAGATCCCAGTAGTCCTCTACTCCTGTATGCAGCACCCAGAGCACATTTCCTTCCTGCTGGGGAGCAGAAAGCAGACAGGCTGTCCTTTCCCCTGGCTCCCACCCTCAGGGACTAGAGGTGCAGTGTACCTTAACTCCTTCGTGTCAGCAGGTGGAAGGTCTCCCTCTCTCCTTGGATCACAATGCCAGTGGAAAATCAGATAGGTATAGAAAGAATTGGTATGCAGGATCACTCTTCTCTGTTAATCAAAGCCAGCATTATCATTCTGTCTTTTTTTTGTTTGCTTATTTGATTGCTACACTTACCTAAAAAAGATTTCCAATAACTACTGAGCTGAAAGTGATTTAGATTAACCCCAGCTGACACAGCTGCTTTAAGGAGGGCTGCCTGAAGTTTTAAATCCTCACAAGCATGATACTTCCCAGGAGGGGCTGTAAATCCTTAAAGCTGCTCCCTCCTGATACTGTGTTGTCAGAGAAAAATCACTCAAATCTCATGAGCCAAGGCAGTAATATTTCCCAGTAAGCAGTTTTAGATGGCTTTTGTTTTAATGTCCAAAAGTGTATCTAAGGCTAACATACAATATTCAGATATTGTATAACCTGACAAGTTTTCTTCTACTTGTTTCTATCTTTTCTTTGATTATCTTGCTGATCGGTTTATTTAGAGAAGTGCCAAGCCTCCTCCTGTTGAGTTTCCTAAGGGAATATGTATAGGGTGGAGGATATTAAGGCATAGGTGGGCGAGTGACTGGCAATGTTTTATGGAAGCTTGGAAGTGTATGAAATCCCTGGAGCTGTGCAGTGAAGGGACAGGTATGTGACTTTGCAGCAGAAAGCAGTTACATTGAGCTGGGAGGTGGAGTGGATAAGGGCCTCACATAGAGGTCCCACTTTCAACAGAGCAGCTTAATTGAAGAATGAATACTCTGTTGTGAGAGCATCTCTGTGTGCCTCTCCCCTGGTGGGTCAGCAGCTCATCAGCTGCTGTTCTGTGATGTACCCTGGTTAAGAATAGCATCCTCTCTGCTGGATCAGAGCAGGGGAAGAGACGGTATAATCCTTGTAAGGTTTAAAGGAATGTCAGTGATAACTAAAGTAGGACAAATTAGGGCTGCTGAGATCCTTGCTAGGGATGGAAATGGGTGATAGCCACCCCTGTTAATGCCAAGGAGACTCAAATTCACCTTTGAGGCTGGTGAGACTCTGAGCAGTTCATTGCATGGATTTGCCTTGGGGCCACTGCGGGAGTTCAGGACCTCTGTACACTGAATCAGTATGATTTCGCAGCAGCCATTTATTGTTTACATTACACCATACTTGTGCACTTTTGCAGAGCTGTTCACGCGATCATGCGTTACCTAATTGGTCCCTCTATCTTGTCCATGCGTTCTGCATGCACCTTTCAGAGAACTTGATTGATCCTAGTCCAGGATGGTACAGTCCTTCTTTATCTGCTTTCTTGCTGTCTTCTTATTCCATTTTCCAATGTCTTCTCTCCCAATTTAGCACTGCTTACATTTCAGTAGCCTTGACGAATTTCTGAGGGCTTTGATAAGGGTAGCTGAAGATAACTTGGCTGGGGCACACGGTTAGAATTCGAGTGCATTACAGCAGGCCATCCTCTTTTTTAGCTCACTGGTGGTCATTTTGGCTTTCAGAGCTCCTGTTCTGAGTCATTATTTTGGCCCTCGAGTCCCTGTTTGTACAGATCCCTTTGTCTCGCAGTGAGCTTGCTCAGCATTGCTGGGTAGGAGCAAGCAAGTGTCCTTGTAGTTGGTGTGAGTCAGAACTGAGAAACAGGCTGTGCTTGAGCTCCCAAGCAATGCTTTAGCACAGGGAATGGGCCCATCCATCCAGGACCGGGGGCTGGGGCCGTCCCACTTGCTTGGGATTGTGCTGTAGGGCTGAGCTTCATCTCTGGCAGTTGTCTCCAATTGTAGCTGCACTGCAGTATTCTCTTTGTGGATGTGTTTGAAGGAAGCTGAAAATAATTTAATCCTGCCCTTTATATTCAGGCTGGGTTTTTTCCCCTAGAATTAAAATACTGTGTTGGCACGGTATTATTGAACACACAATTACAAGTAATTTTCAGTTTACCTGTAACATCTTTATTTTGAACCTAGTAAGAGGCTCTTGATTGAAAAGCTTTATAATAGGTGATGAGATAAAAGGTTTGTGTGGACCCATGCAAGGGAGCACAGAGGCAGAAGGGCAGGCAGGGAAAACCCCAAAGCTCAGATGGAGGAACAGAACCCTTAGCCCAGCTCCTCCAAGGGCTGTCACAGGGGGGCCATCAGCCCATGGGCCAGGAGTGACACCTGTCACAGCGAGAGGGCCTTGTCCATCACCTTACAGGCTGAGGCAGGGCTCTGGGAGTCACTACAGGATGCCAAAGAGGAGCATTTGGGGTTTGGGCAAGGCTTATGATGGGATGTTTAGGGGAGGAACAGGCAGCTGGAAAAGAGAGGATCCAAAGACCAGCTACTGGGTGGCCCTCAGTGTGTAAAGCCAGTTACTGGAGAGGTCAGCAGTGCATGCAAGGAGTCTGTACCACCACTGGAGAAGGACTGTAGCCCTGGGGGCTCATGTGTCCAGGTGTACCAGCACCTGGGAGAACCAAGGATCTGGCCAGCTACAGCATAGACTGGCTACAGGCAGAAATGGAGGCATCCATAGCCTGTGTCTAATTCCCTCTGACAGGCTTTTATCCTAATCAGCCAGAGAGGGGAACACCACGGGGCCATTTTGTTTGCTTGAGAGCTGTTTTCTGTCCATGTTGGCCCGTGGCTGGCTGGCTGTGCCCGTGTGTAGTACACTTGTATTGTGTGTGAGCTTATTGGGATTGTGTGCTCAGGTTTGCTGGGGCAGAGGGTTGCAGAAACTGAGCTCTACTGGGCTACCAGATACTGCAGGGTAAAAATTCTGGTGGAACAACTAATGTAGTGAAAAAAAAGTCCTCATTTTTCCTTGGAGGTGTTTCTTGAAAAAAAACATGTCTTTCTCTGATGCTGATATTTTGGTCCTGAGCCTGGTCAAGTTCTCCCTGTGCCACCTCTGAGTACAGTGCCCAGAGCAACCAGCTGTGCATTGTAATCGCCTGAAGTAACGTCGTGTATCAACGGAGCTGAAATATAAATAACTTTGATTGGGGCACAGAAAGTTCAGTAAGTTAAAGAATAGTGCTTTTGAGGCATTTTGTCATCCCAAAATGGAGACTGCCTCATGGATTAATTGTCATCTGCATGTTGTGCAGTTTACAGCCACTTAACAATAATTCAAAACAGACTTTATATTCACTGCTGAGCACTGCAGTAAGCTTTCCTTTTCTGAGGTGTTTTTATAGAGCATAGGACAAAATATTATTCATGGGTATGAAGGATACATAGTTCTACTGCAGGAAGAGAGTCGTGAGACTGTAAAGCTACTGAAATTGGTGTTTCTGTTTGTCCTGAGGAGCTGGGCTACCTGCCTGACATTTTAGCCTAAATGGCAGTTTCTTAGCTTAATTAGATTTCAGATGCAAATCTCTGAATATTATTTGATTTCCTTTGTCCTTCATTCCTTCCTCAAGGGGTCATGGCTACACACAAGACAAAGATGATCCTCAGATGTCACTAAAAATATTGCAAGAAGTGTTTTGTCCTCCAACAGCTTCTCTGAGCTATATATAAGTATCTGCTATGAACAGATACTTAAGTATCTGAGTTTGCTTATTTCTTTTTTGACCCACTAGAGAAGTAGAATGATGTGGTTACCCTTAGGGAAATTTTTTCTTAAAATGAGCAGAAACAGGGTTTTGAAGCAGGTCTTTAAATTCAGGTGGAAAAATCATCTTTAAGTCAGTGACTGCCCTGTGTCTTCACTTAGGATCACTTGATTTTCTCGTTGACTGGCACTTTGCTATTGACCTGAAACATGTGCTGTTAGATATCTCCAGATTGCAGAGACAACAGCCTAACTTCACAGGGAAAGAGACAGTAAATATGCTCAAAGGATGCAGGTTCAGAGCTGCCTGATTAAACCTAGCCTAAGGGAATTTTGTCCCTTCTCATGAATGGTCTACCTTCATCTGCTGTGGTGGCTTTTCTTCCTTTTAGCAGATTGTCTTGTAGCTTGCCTTGCCAAGCCTTCCTTGCCAAGGAATTAAAGCTTCAGGCTGCCATTTGTGTGGAGTTCTTAAATATGCATGACCCAAGCAAGGGGCCTGTTGCATATGAAACCCGGTATTCTGGTCTTCTCTCTGATATTTCTGTTCTTTCAGATATGCTAAATTTACCTTTGAAGTTTCTTTTCTTCTTGTGTGAAATACACTTTCATAGGTGAACCTTGCAGCTGGAATTAGGAGATACTGGTTCCAGCTGGGCACGCAGAGCAGGCCAGGTAAACCTCCTTTGCCTCAATTTCGCCACACATGGAAAGAGTAACATTCACCCTCCTCTCTACAGCTCTGAGCTTTGTTCTAGGTGTCTAAGAAGCCATATTGTAGTCTAGACCTTCTAGAGTCTGGTGGGAAGCCTTGCTGGAAGGCATCTTATGTGGGGATGCTATGGATCCATAGGCAAGGAGCAGAGGCTTTCCTATTTCTGATCACGAATTCATGGGGAGAAATACACCTGCATGCTAAAGAGGTCAGACCAGCTGTGTGAGTGCAGGGAGTCCTGCCAGTGCTGCTTGCACAGAGTTCGAAAATCTGTGTCTTAAGCAGATCTGATGATTTATTACCTGTGGTCTGTATGCCAGTGGCCCTTAAGTGTAAAGCCTGGATTTTTCAAGTAGATCATGTAGTTGGCAGACTGATAGTTTAGCTGCCCAGACATGAATGACTGCAAGATGTGCAAGAAACTTATCTAGCCAAAAACTCTTCTCATAAAAGGCTTTTTTGATGCAGGGATATCAGGAAGACTGCACCTTTCCGGCCTCCCTCTTGGGGTAAAGTGTGTAGGTTTTATGTTCCACTAGAGCTGGGGAGCTGTGGAGGATCAGGGGGAAGGAGATTGTAAGAGGTGGAAATCTCTTGGAGGTTTATGTAGCAGCCCTTCCCCTGGTTGGGCCAGGAACTAAGGGGCAGATGTCTGTCCTGTAGGATGACTGTAATTCTGATTGGTAGAAGTATCGGGAATAGGGGAGGAAAAATGCAAGCTGTTCTCAAAACTAAAATGTTTTGTGCTAAGGTGCAACAGGCTGACCATTATTTCCCTTTGTAAGGGCTGGGTGTCTAAGACATGTTCAATTTTGGCATCTCTTGGAAGGAGATCTGAAAGGTTTTACCTGTGCAGAACACAGGGATTCTCTGCTCAGTTCAGAGGTGATCCCATAGCTAGACAAAAGATGGAATATTGAGTTTTGCTCTGATAGACCTCCAAGGAGCCATATAAATCTCTTTAAAACCCCAAGTAACCTGCCACAAAACTGTCCAAGAGAGATCGTTTCAAGACAGCACAATTGTAAAATACTCTGAAAGGCCGAATAGGGTTTTTCCCCCTCTTGTGATATTTGGAGTTGAACTTTAGATACATCATTTTGAACGTGGCCTTTTAAAGTAACTTTCTATTTTGGCCCTGTCATTTTTAGGGCTGTAAAGGAAGACCAAAATGCCAGGG
Organism: Struthidea cinerea; assembly: GCA_013397865.1. Taxonomy (NCBI): domain Eukaryota; kingdom Metazoa; phylum Chordata; class Aves; order Passeriformes; family Corcoracidae; genus Struthidea; species Struthidea cinerea. The sequence continues at coordinate 1,036,020 of VZTI01001118.1, read as the reverse complement.
AAGGGGAGGAAATGAAAACGAAGAGTGGGGCCAAAGAGTAGGTTTTGATCATCTTTGCAAGAAGTGGCATCATCTGTGAGAACAAAGGTCTTCAGTTGCTGCAACTGGAGACAGCTTTTAGTCTCCAATTCTATTTTGCCCTGAGCCAGCCAGCCAAATAAAAACAGCAACATAAATCACTGCTGGCAGAACTTAACAGTTATGCAACGTCCAGTGCACCACATGCCTATTTTTAGATCAGTTTTACACTAGCAAAATTTACTTTATGAAATCTGAAAAGAATGTCTGTTCAGAGGCCGGGGGATGAAGACAGCATTTAGAAAGTGCAAAATGTAAAAACACTTAGTACAAGGGATGCTCTAGCAAGCCCTGCTTTGGCAATACTGATATCCTTTCAAAAATGTTGGCTCAATCAGGCATGCTAATGAAGAGTAGGGGGGTTTTCATCAATATCCCCTTGAATTTCTGATCTGCAATTGCTGTTTGAATGGTTAGCTATGCTCCCTTTACCCAAACAGCTGAACATCAGACTCACATACAGCGCTTGTTATCCAAGACCAGATGTGCATCTTCTGTCCTTTACATTTGACTTAATTCTCTTGCTACTGTAATTCTGCATTAGTTTGTGCTGTGTATAATCTTGTTCCCAAAGCTTTTTGTTCAGATTCAGAACATGCAGTGATTGGGAAAAGTTTGACCTTTCAGCCTTTAGATGTTCTAGCAGATGAAACACAGTCTGCATAGTTAATGTATCTCTGGGATTTCTGCCATAATTTGGACAGTTTTCAATCATGTCTTGAAGCAGATTAGTGTTCTGAGTGTTGCATGATCTGTATTGATCTTTTTTCCCCCAAACCTTTCTTCTAGGTGACAATCTCGATGCCATCCATGACATAACTGTGGCATACCCCCAAAACATTCCTCAGACAGAGAAGCACCTTTTGAAAGGAAACTTCCCAAAGGAGATTCACTTCCACATCCAGAGATACCCCATAGAGACAGTGCCCACTTCTAAGGAGGAGCTGCAGCTTTGGTGCCAGAAGCGCTGGGAAGAGAAAGAGGAGAGACTGCGACACTTCTACGAAGGTGGAAGATGCTTCAGTGCAACGGGGCAAAGCGTGGTCCCGCCCTGTAAATCTGAGCTCAGGGTCCTGGCGGTGAAGTGCGCCTCGCTCCTGTACTGGACAGTGTTCCCGCTGGGAATGCTCGCCCTGCTGTACCTGTACAGCTTTGCACAGTGGTACTTTGCAGCCATGATCGTCTTTTTCGTTGTGCAGCAAAAGATATTTGGTGGGCTGGAACTCATTGAACTCGCCTGCCATCGGTATTTTAAAAAGCAACAGAAATTTCACGACGCGAAAGTAAAAATCAATTAGTTCCGGGGTAGAGGAAGGGTGGTTTTGAGATGCCCTGCAAGTTTTAAGCACAGGGAACAATTTTTGCATGAGAATTGTCTTTTACTATCGCCATTGTTAGACGTTTGCACATGATTCTGTGAAGAGAAAGAAAAATGTTAGTAGTTATTGCTACGTGTGAAAATGGTAGTTTTTAATCTCTGAATGTAATTTCAACATTGCTCTCACAAGCAGCTAGCAACTGCATTCTGCTGTCATTAGGAAACATTGCTGGATTATTGAACAATCATAAGGACATTAATAAATGTGACATGCACTGAAGTTTCATGTAGAAACCCAAACAGTTTGGCTAAGAGAGACAGATGTATGATTTCTTTATAGTCACGTTGGCACGAAGCACCAGATTTGGAAAACTGGTAAGTTTTGATGGTAGGTGAAAGTTGAAGGAGAAGTTGTTCTGTTTCTTTTTTCTATTTCAAATACTCAGACTTATTTTGAAGTAATATTTTTGCATAAGCTTTTCCAAACACTACTGAACCTACCAACTATTCAACTGTTCTGGCTTGGTCACTCAGGAGGATTTTTAAGCCTTGCAGTCTTGTGTCATAGTACAGAGAACAGTACAGTGCTCACTCTGCCTCCATTTAAGTGTTTGCTGTTTATTTGATAGACCTGTGCCACTCAGTTTTTATCTCTCACTGTTTCATTCTGTTTTAGTCTCCCTGTTAGCTGTGGGAGACTTGCTCCTGCTGTAGTATGCAGAGCTGCAGGATAGGGGAGCTGGTTTTTATTGGTTTATTGGTATTTTTTTTCTCACAAAGGCAAAAATAGCTATTCGTCTCTGAGTAACTGGAAAATGTTTTTCAAAAAGGTTTCCTTGTATCTTTGTAAACATTCTTTGGTTGAAAGCATTTTATTTCGTTTTCGGAGTAGGCAAGATACCTTTTTTTTTTTTTTTTGGTATTAATTTTGGTTTTCACATTGCTTCCTTTGGCATTTCACGTGTCCATGTAGATAAGCAGGAAGACTGCTTGTTCCATGCATGTCAGACAGACCTGTTGAAATGCAATGGTTCTCTCCTTGGTGGTACAAAAGATGGGTTTGGGTTTTAGACTTAGCACAGGGAAGAGCTGCATCTTCCCTTTGCATACTGGCTTTGTTTCCCTGATGACATCATTACTTTTTCAACCTCCTTCGCAATTTTTGGGGGATTCTTTTGGGGCTCACACTATGGTACTCTCCCTTATTTTCCTGACATTCAGAAAACCTGAAGGCTTAAACTCAGACAAGGCACTTTCAAGTGCATCCCTTGTCATATATAATAAAAGTAATGTTCATGCTCACATAGAAAAAGACAAAAACATTGCCAGTACTTCGGAGACACTTCAGGTCTTCAGGTTAGATTGTTTTGCAACCTCAAAAATTTTAGACAACTTGACAGTTGCTGCAAAACCTTCCTCACTTACTAAGTATTTGTTCTTTATTGCATGAGGGCTTGTTTGAGCTGGACCCAGATGGCTGGCTCCGTTTGTTGACTGGCATTGCCGTGAAATGTGGAAGTCCAGAGTGCAAAATGTATCTCGTGCCGTGCTGCGTATCTCGAGTGTTGGGTCGGCGTGGTGGACACACCTGTTTGCTTCTAAATTACAACACTGAGCATGTTGTCTAATGTGTTTGTTTCAAAGACCATTTTTTGAACGAATCACCAGCCTCTATTCAACTGTCCCTTGCAAGGTGACAAGTCTTTTTTAATCTATGCTTATAATAACTAATTGTTTATTATGCGGAAAGTACTTGAAGCCATCTGTTTTACTCCAGTTTTTTTAATCCCTTTTTTCTTAAAAATAAATAAAACTAGGTTTATATTTAGGGTTATGTTTCTTAATGATTTTTTCGTGTTTGTATTTGTGTACCTGACAACTGGTGTTGCATTGTCATGAGTGGAAGGAGGTCATTTCTGCGCCTTGAGGTCTTTTTTTAAAGCAATTCTGTGATATCACAGGCATGGTTGCAGCTTAAACCTCCATAGCCTGGTTTTTCTTCAGCTAGTTCCCTACACATTCAGGTAACCCACTGCAAGGGAAAACCTAAAAACCTCATTTGTGGTTAATGCAGAGGAGACCTAAAAGGCTTCTTCCAGTCTGTCCTGAGCCAGGGCTGTGCTTTCATACCAGGAGTAACCATAGCCCGCCTACTCCAGTAGCCTTAACATCGTCTTCAGGAATGACTTCAGAGGACAGGTTCCATGTGTTGGTGACATAAAATACCAGCTATGCTTTTCTCAGTTATTCAGAGGACTTTGTGGTGTCATCAAATGTATCAGGAACATCAGTGTGAGTCTTGGTCATGGCACAGTACAGGATTTATGTCTCTGTGTAGTTAAAGTTGGGCTCTGAAAATGAAGTCAATGCAATCCATCGTTGACCCTTACAAGCGGTTTTCTCCCAGCTGGAGCCAAAAATGTAACCTACTGTAATGTGGTAAAAACATCCTGCAAAATCTGTAACTTGTCTTCCTCTCTCATGTGTTTGGATGAAAGAGAAAGAATAATCTGCTTGTCAGCTGGTAATGTCACGTTTGCAATGCCCAACTCCATGATGCAGAGTGAGTGGTGAGTGAAGAATCCTCCTCTCACAGGGAATAGTGTTGGCTTTGTGTCTGATGTAAATGTTTAGATTATGTGCATCGTTTTCCAGGTCGATTAGAAATGCAAGATGGGAAAAATGTTGAATAAAAACTTTGTGGATAGAGAAGCTTCTTTGTTAAAAAGTGATTAAGGAACTGGGGGGAGATTTTTCTGTGAATGATTTTTTTTCCTCTGGTGAAAATGTAGCTTTTTACTCAAGGGGTTCTAATATATAGATTTCTTGGAGACTACTTTGTTCCTACCCTGTCTCCCTTTTCAAAGATCACCAAGGTGGCGTTTAGGGACATGGTTTAGTGGTGGACTTGGCAGTGCTGGGTTTACAGTTGGACTCAGTGGTCTTTTCTCACCTAAATCATTCTGTGATTCTGTGCTGGGTAAATCACTTTGAAATTTTTTCAGCGCTATTGGGTTAGAGGTGCTAGTACTCCAGGAATCACATTGCCTTTTCCATGGGACATGGATTGGCACTGGGACTCGTTTCTGTAGCTGGTTTGTCCCAGTTCACCTTCTCTCGTAGTCCCAGCAGCTGCACCTCTGAGCTCTGTCTGCAGGACCTACAGGTCTTGCTGGGTCTTGTGTATATTGTTTGGGATCAAGGCTGTGCTTTAAGGATGCTGCTCCCCTTTGCTCAATCAAATGTTTCCTCATCAGCATCAGGGGGTTTCTTTCTCTCTGCTCAGAACAGAAGGTTGAAACCCTGCCATCTGTGTGTGTCATCAGGCTGTAGCAGGGTGTCAGACCAAGACGTTTTTCTCTTGACTTCAAAGCTGCAAGGCCCAAAGCTGATCTGTAAGGTGTTGTCTTGATCATAGGAGATGTAGTTCCTAGTTTTGTGCATTGCATCTCGGTGGTGTTTAAAAATGATCTGTGTTTTTATAACTTGATTTTATATGTGCACTGTGTGAAAGGAAACACCAGGATACTACAAACCTACAAGAAAGCCTTAGTTTTCAGATTTCACTGATAATATTATTAGAATGTTTTAACCATGTACCAGTTACTCTACAGCAACAATAAAGACCTGAAGCATTGCATGTGTTTAATTTTGCTGTTTTCTTTTTACTGCACCTGTAAGGAGCAAACCTTGTCTTCAATCATACGGCTGGCTGGCTCAGGCAGACTGGTGTCCATTTCGATGCTCGACTCATGGTTTGTGGCTGTTGAGGGAAGGAGAATCCCCCATCTCTCCATGGGAGGCTGGAAAGGGTCATCTGGCTCTTCCCTCCCTTCCCTCTTCTTCATGTTGAAGGGGCACAGAAACCTTTGAGTGTGCAAGAACTCAAAGCTCAGCTTTAGTCTTGCTGTGCTGCTTAACCAGGATTGTTAAAGAACAACCTGTCTTAGGTAGTGATAGGTGGGTAAGTCCTCCATTTTAGCCATATTCTGGTACCTCCCATGTAATTACTGACACAAGAAATGACCTATGGCAAGGTTCACATTCTTAGAGGACCCTTCTTTAATGTAACTTCAGGTCACAGGCCCCTTGGTTTCTCTCTCCATTGCTTGAGTGCTGATCCGGTGTGGAGGCACAAGGGCTGTGTTTCTCAGCTCCCCATTACCCAGCTGGGAGTAGCCTTGCCATAATGGCCCTAGGGAAACACCCACATCTCCAGCAGGTATCCTGTGTCAGCAAGAAGAACAGAGACCCTGGTAGCAGATAGTGAAACTGGAGATGATATTGGCCATGTCTGTGTATTCTCAGAGCATTCAAATCAGTCCCCCAAAGTCACAATGAGTGGCTTGTCACTCTGGAAAGGTGGTTGTCCCTTCCTATTGGTTTCCACACAAATATGCAATTAAAAAATGTATTTCTCTGTTTTGCCTGTCCTTACAGAAAACATTAGTAATGGAGGCCAAAGCTTTCACCCTCCAGCTGCCCCAAACCCGTCCTTTGCACTCTCCCTATGGAGAGAAGGTAGTCTTATTTCCTGAGAACTTTGAATCACACAGAATCACAACCAGAAATTGCTCCTGGGAGCAGGGAGCATGGCCTGTGCTTATAGCATTAAGGGTGACTTTCAGCCTAGAGGCTTTGGGCTGAGGCATGTGAGGGGGAGACAGTTTGCCTCTGTCCTTGCTCTGCCTCTGGGCAAGCAGTTTTATCAGGAGTGGATATCAGGCCCCAAGTTTTTAAGTAGATGTCTGTTCTATTACAGTAGGGCCTGCAGATGGTTTGTCATCCCCTTTTCTGGAGGTCCTAATCTGGGAGGACTGTTTCTCTGGTGGTGGGACATGCAGGAGACTGACGGGAAGAGTTTGAACAAAACCGTGCATTTTCTCAGGTGGGCATCGCTGCTCTCAGTAGAAGATGGGAGAGTGTTTGCTGCACCTAAGATGCTTCATGCTGGGCTGCATGAGAGACGCAGAGGTGCCGGTGCAGGTAAGTGTAATGGTTTTGGTGGTCAGCAGCCTCTTCCCTAGATTTCTCTTTCCATCTTGCTTGTCTGAGGGAGGAGGTGAGGGCCCCTTCACCCACAGCTGCGGGGAGCAGAGGAGCACCTTCAGCCTTACCGGAGAGAAGAGCTAAAGGGGCTCAGGCCTCAGCGTTGCTTGTGCATCCCCAGGACACAGCAGAGGAGGATAAGGTGCTGTAGGGTATGAGAGCGCGAGGGGATGCTGTGGGAGGAGCAGGAGGCGCTGCTTTCTGTGGAGCCGTAACCTGGCACTAACACCGCTGCTGGGTCTTGCCCTCTGCCCCCCTGCACTGTTTCTTTCGCTGCCTCCAAGGCTTGCTCTGCTCTCTGAACTGCTGAGTGGCCAGTGAGCCAGAGGAATAGGATGTAGGTTAGCACTGAACCCAAGGGGGAGGGAAATGTTAGGGATAACAGGATAGAGGAGCTAGAGAAAGTGTTGGCTCCTCCTGGTGCTGGGTACAGCTATTGGGAGCATCTCATCCTGTCTTAGAGGCTGGAGGAAAAGGTCTGTGCCAAAACACTTCTTTACTTAGGCAACTTCTGAGAAAGTAAGCAGCGAAGGAACATCCTCCATGGGGTGGCTCCCAGCAGGACCGCTGGACTGCCCCAGGAGGAGCCTCTCTCTGTTCTTACCTGGCAGGCTGCCCACCGGTGCTGGCATTGCCCAGGTGTCCCTGTAGCTACTCAGGGTGCTGTCTCCTCTCTGTGCTCACATTGCTCACTTGATGTCCTGGGTTTAAAGACATGCAAATGGCTCCTCCTGTTTCTTTTCCTGGCAGTTGTGCAAGACTCTGGCTTCTTTAAGGATAGAATAATCCCTCACTGTCAGTAAGATTCCCACTGGCAGGCTGGGAAGCTACCCACCTTTCCAGGGAAGCTTGCAATATCACTTGTAACAGTGCTGCCTTACACAATCCATGTTTTGCCTGGCAGCCAGGTGTTCCCTCACCTTCCTGGCAAGGAGCTGCCTCATCATCCCCCTCCCCACTGGCACAGTTAGTTTCCCTTCCCGATTATCCACTGAAATGATTCAAGTGAAGATATTCTGCCTGCTGGTAGGTCCCCACATTCACGTCCTACAGCTTTGCAATCCCTGCCCCTGCTGTTCAAAGAGCTCTCTGAAACTCAGCTCTGAACTCACTTCACTCAAGTGCCCTTTTTGTAGCTACCTAAGCAAAAGTCCCCACTTTGCCAGGGCTTTCCTTGGTGCTTTGTGATGGGCACAAATCATCAGAGTCAGTGGGTCGGTCTCAAGGTCACAGCAGGGAAACCTTCCAGCACCTGTGGATCAGACAACCATGTGCAGTCCTGGACATGGGCAGGTTAGGATCTGAACTTGTGCTGCTTTTCACATGCTTTAACACCAATCCCTGCAGGAGCAGAATCAGCATTTAAAGGGAATGTTCTAAACAACCTCTTTTGGCAGCAAACAAGACTTTTCTGATTCCTTTATCACTCTATGCCTTCCTTCTCCTCTCTCCCTCCAAGGAGCGAGAGAGGAGAAGGTTTTGGGACACCCTCAGTTGCTTAAAGCAGGAGAACAATGATCCTGGAGCCACTGTCCTACATGGATCAGGCTGTGCTGGCCAGGTTCACAAGGCAGGAGTTGAGGACTGCTTGACACTGCAGGCTCCTTGCACTTGTCTGTCCCTGGAGAGACACAAGGAGAGGGACTGGATCCAGTTCCTCACCCACACTGGGCTCCTGCGTGGCCATCTGCCAGCTGGTTCATCTGCACGAACAGTGTGAGATCCTCATGGCCAACACAAGGACAAAGGGACACTGAGCATCATCCCACAGGATCCAAGAGCTTCAGCCAGCAGCTGGGAAGCCAGAGAGGAGCACTTGGGAAAGGTGCAGCTGCTTGGGAAAGGACCTGCTGACCGACAGCCCTCATGTGGCCTTGGTGGTCTTATCAGAGGTGAGTGATGTGGGCCAAGTGTGGGGACGGAGAACAGGCAGCACTTACTGCAAGCCAGGGCTGTGTCTGGCATCAGGCTCTAACACTCACCTGTGGGTTTGATGCTGCCTGTCCATCTGAGACAGGGATTATTCCTGGCCCCTGAGGCCTCGGCTGGGAGTAAGGCCCCCCATCATGGGCAGGACAGTGCAGGACGCAGCAGGACAATGGCAGCAAACGCCACATTGCCAGCAGCGGTGAGGGCTGGCACAGCTATTCCAGCTGCAGTAACCCAGCTGGGGTTTTGTCTGACACAGCTGGGAGCAGGGCTGATGTTCTGTGATCTCTGCTCTCTCACAGTTCCTGCTCCTGCACCACGTGAGGGATGTTGTGGTCTCAGAACACGGGGGGTGCCTCAGCCTTCATGCCCAGCCCGGCTTTAAATTAAGGTGTTGAAGCTCTCAGAACAGTCTGGTCTCCTCTACTCCCACACTGGGATGAGCCACCAGGGGCAAGGCAGCTGGCTCAGGCCTCTGTGGTCCATCATGGGGCCCTTGCAGCCTCATCCTGTGGTCACCCAGTGGTCAAGTGTCACACCCAGTGGGTATCTCCAACCTCTCACTACAGATGCTGTGCTCCTCTCGAGGTTTTGCTTTCTGCCTGCACTGGGGGAAGGGAGATACTTTTCCAGGAGCCCCCGAGAGGCAGCACGAGGAGATGTTTTATGCAAGATCACAGCAAGGTGTTCAGGTCTGCCTCTTCACAACATGTGAAGGTTAAAGGCAGGCTTTCAGCTTCCCAATGCTAATGACAGAAAGTGCTTTGTGAATGAGAGAGAGCATAATTAGGGATTAATGAGAAAGGAGCCTGTGGTTTTATTATCCGTTGGACATCAGTCCTGTGGATGAACAAGAGAGGTTGCATTAGCTGCTTCCTGCTGAGTCCTTCCAGCAGGAAAGTCCTTAGCAGACTTTCTTCATCGTTTAAGGACAGGAGGTAGAGGAGGGCACTGCAGGCAAGGAGTGATGGGGCTTGGTGTCCTCTGCTGCAGGCTGGGACAGGCCCCAGACCTGTGGCCCCATGGGGGGACTGTGGACCTTGGGACAAAGACCTTGGGCTCTACTGTTGGCTCTGCCACTGCCCAGTGGCATGTGTCACACACCTCCTGCCTCCCAGGTGGTTCAGCAGGACTGGAGACATCTCCTCAGGTGGCGCCCAGTGGCAGCCACAGCATGTCAGGAGAGGCACAGTCCAGGAGCAAAAGCACAGCTATTTGCTTAGGTGAAGGTCAGAGCAGATTCCACCACTTTGGGATGAGTCTTCTGCCCTGCTCCAGCCTGAATCCAACAGCGAGGGAAGCTGGAAGAGGTCAGATAAAGACAGGAGTTAAAACAGAGAGGTTAAATACCTTACCTTGAATTAGCTTCATCATTCCTAGCTGTTGCATAAAAGCTATTAAAGTTATTACAGGACATGCTGGATGCTGGCACAGCAGGAACAACAAATATAGGTAGAGTGGTCCTTGTCATAAATATCACTCAAGCTTTGACAGCCCTCTGCCAGCAGGACACTGCTCGCAGCCAGCCCGGCTGAGCGATGCCAGACCATGGCAGCGCTGGGTGCAGCTGGTGGGAACAGCTCCTTCTCTCTTTGAGTAATACAAGGCTTGCATCCTCAAGGCTCACAACCTCCTGCTGTGGGGCAGACCTGCTTTCCCTGGGTGCTCTCCGTGGGGGTCTTGCTGCAAGCGCCGCAAGGAACCAGAGGCCAGGGGTTAAAAAACCACAGCACGAAAAGAAATCATCCCACTTGTGCATGCATCTGTCAAGTCTATTAGCAATGTGCTTCACACTGTACTTGGAATGCTCTTTTTAATGATTACTCTGCATTTTGCCACTCAGCCATTGCAGTCACATCTAAGTCCTAAAGTTACCAGACTTTCATCTTGTAAGATCACAGCCCGACTCCACTGATGGCTCACTACTTGATACCAAGACGTCTTTATTGCCAAGCACGTGGACTTTCGAAGCCTTCTGTACTGACGCAGCACACAGGGAGGTGCTTTTGCTGCTCTGTTAGCTAAGCCAGGTGCCTTTTCCAGGGACAGACCATTGTACCCCTCGGTATAAAGTCCTTTGGTCACCCCTCGCCTGCCAAATGCTCTCACACATCCCGGTAGGAAACGAACCCACCTTTTAGCTCAGTGTCTCCAAATCCTAATCCTCCCACCCCTACTGCATCTCCCTGAGCAGAGGGGAGGATTAGGAAGGGGGACCTTGCCCTGCACACTGGCAGTGGCAGTGGTGGGCAGAGCAGAGAGGTCGCCCCGAACCTGGAGTACTTCCAGGACCATCGACCCTCACTGAGTCACGCGTTAAGATGATGCAGCAGGAAGTCATTGAAAACAGAAGACAATGGAAAGAAAATGAAGAGTGGGGCATCCATTCACACCCTTGGCAGAGGCATTTCAGTTCCCAGTCCCCTCCTGCTCGCAGGGAGGACGGGTGCTGCTTATTAGACAGGTTATGTAATTGAAGTGGTCTATATTTATCAGGAGTGCATGGCGTACACACCTCGAGGGTCAGAAGCCCAGCAGTTTGGAGAACATTAGCTCCACTAATGAATCAGCAGGGAGAAGGACCTAAAAATACGACTCGGCTGCAGAAGGACATCATCAGGTGGCTCAGGGAGCCAAGGTCAGGAGGCCCCCATGTGCCTTTCCAGCTCTGGCTGGCAGGGTGGTGCTGTGCTCAGATGGTCATTGCCTCAGAAAAGGCAAAATCCACTCTGTGCTGAACTCCTTTCAGACTTTGGCTGTGGTGTTGGATGTTGAGCCTAAAGGAGGAGGAAGACCCCCAATCCATGCCATAACCACTGTATTGTAAAGTCAACCTCCTTTTTGCACCATTTTCCCTCTGAGCGTGAAACCTCAACACTTGTGGGATTTATCCTCCTTTACAGGGCGTAGAACCACTAAAAATGCTTGATTTCCTTCAGGGCCAGGGTAGTCCTTGGCTGGTCCCAGACATGGAGGCTGGTTTGCCCTCCCTGTGCTGAGCCCTGCTGTCAGTGCTGGTGGCACACGAGATTCGTGCCTGCTCCTCAGCATCAGGGAAACTCAGGGCAGGCTCCTCTCCATCACGCTCGGTGCCCAGCCTTCAGGAGCAGCTGTGCCACCCCACAGTCCCCCAGCTGTCATTGCAGTGGGGAAGCTGCAGCACGTCAGCAGTGGCCCACAGTCACCCCGGTCAGCCTGGAGACACTGAGGTGAGCCGGCAGCTGGAGGGGTGTTTCTGCCACTTTGCATGAATAGAGATGGTTAATGGGAGTTATTTTTAGAGAGCTGGAGCGGGTGGGAGGAGATAACAGATAATCTTCGTTTTCTTGGTTTCTGCTATTACAGGTGAATTTGTTTGCCTGCGGTGCCAGGGAGCTCAGCTCAGTGCCCTGGTTTACTCAGGGCGGCGCAGGCAAACAGAGGCCCTTACCCCACGCTGAGTTTGTGCAGCGTCCACACTGGCATTTACCTTTTTAAGATCCTGAATGCTGTGCCCTGGCCCAGATTCTGCCTTCCTGTAGATGGGTTGGTGGACCTGTCTGCCCAGGGCAGAGAGCAGAGCCTGGACACTCAGCCTGTCCCCTGAGACTGGTCAGGGCCCCGATGGCTGTGTGTTCCTGCCACATCCCCAGTAACGTTTTGGTCCTTGGCTTCACGTGATTCATGCGAGCTCTGAGCTCTGCCTACCACTTGGCAGACACTAAAACTATGGAGGGGTAAATTGCCCAGAGCTGCTGAGTTAGTGACCCATCGCAGCCAGGGCTGACGTCCCTCTCGGCAGGGTTTGCAGAGCAATGGTACTGATTCAAATGCTGCAATCCCAGGGGCTCCCTCTGATCCACCTGGAGCTTCCATGCTTTGTTATGGTTTGGAAAAGTTTGGTTCAGAAAGGGCTTTCTCGTTGGCATTTTTGTGTGTTTCTGAAGAACAGCTCTCCCCCGTGGAAGTCAGGGTGGAGGTTACCTACAGGAGCAGTGGAGCGTCCCAACTGCTCCAGCTGGTATCAACCAAGGCTTGAGAGGAGAATCCTGCTGAGCTCTGAGAAGCAGCAGTGTCATGGGGGCAGCACGGGAAGAGGTCAGAGTTCAGGGACAGGACAGAGGAATGCAGGCAGGTGCAGGGACTGTGGTGGTGCTCCATGTGGAGCTCTGCACTCAGGCACAAGCTGGGATCCTGTTCCCCATGCCTGGAGATGGACAGACCCCAGGAGAAGGACCAGGAGGTGAACACTAGTGGTCACATCCGTGCTGTGGGCCCAGGGCACAGGTAAGGCATTCATCTGTGTTGTGCAGTCTCAGCCGTACCTTCAGTGTGAACCTTGGTGGTTTAACATAAACCACAGGAGGATGTTCTCCCATCACACTGTTACTTCTTGTCTGTGGGGTCTCTGTGGTCACTGCAAAGTTTGCCCATGGCATTGGTGGCACTGGATCAGTCCTTCTGGGCTCTCACTGGCCAAGCACCTGAGTGCCACCTGCTCTCTGTTCCCAGCAATGTCACTGGCTGAGGCTCAGAGACCCAACCCACCGCCACACGGATGGCTGCACTGGCCAGCATCCCTGGCCTCTCTGGGATCAGGCTCTGTCCCACAGCAAACAAGGAAAAGGACTGATTCAAACACAGCTGTGGGGCTGGTCTGCCCGCTGCGCATTTCCTGAGCAAGGTAATTTATTTGGAAGAGTTGGTCCTGGCAGAGATGTTTGAGTACATTTTTCTGCTCCCATCAGTCCTCCCTGCTGATAACTCAGCTGCCACAGCAGCTCCTCCTCCCCTGGCCCCACATCTCCTGGACATGCTCGCAAGGCACATCCTTCTCCTGCAGTGGCTGCCAAAATTGCATTTTATTTTTAAGCCCTGGGACACAAAAGCCCTACCTTTATCATTTGCCTGCAGTCCCAGCAGCTCCACATATCCTCATTAAATAACCACTGATCATCAAGTGAATCTGACAGGCGCCAAAGGCGGGGGAGATCCACGTGCCTGGTGTGCCCACAGCTGCTCCCAGCTCCCTGTGGCTGCCAAGTACAGGGGGTCTCCTCCCTGTGGGGTGGGGAGAAGGGCTGTCAGGAGCCCAAAGGAATGGTGAGCTTGTGCCTTTCCACTGCAACGTGGGGGCAGGCGGCTGCAAGGACTGAGTTTATCCCAGCCCCGCCCAAATTTATGTGGACAAACAATAATAATGGTTCCTTACAGGGGGTTGTTGAGATGGAGAAGTGGCAAACTGGATTATGGCCTGTGCAATTTCATATTCCTCTTTGGAGACACAATTTCAATAATCCTTTTTCTTAATTTATTTTTAATCTCTGTAGTACAGACCCTGAGACAGGATGTCTCCAGAGCAGGAGGACTACCAGCTGAGTATGAGGAGTTGTCCGTGGGGAAATTTGGGTGCCAACCTGACCCCCAGACAGGGCTGCTTCTAGAAAAGATTTGGAGGGAGGGATGGACCATGCAGGGATATTGATGCAGCTCTCTGTCCAGGGAAAAGCTCAGTCTGATTTGTCCTTAAATGCCCAAACTTTCAGAAGTGCTTGGACTCGATGTGTGAAGCTTGTGTTTTGGTTGGGATTAGCTCCCAGCTGGTTTCTCCAGCCACCAACTTTGCTACAGAGTCTCCTGGGGGAAAGGCCACGTTGCATTTTGGAAGAGAGCATGCAAAGATTGGTAGATGCAAAGAGGCAGTCCCGAAATGAAACATTCTGATGAACCCAGCGATGGGAGCTCAGGAATGACACCTGAGAGAGGCGGCAGGAGAAAACGTGGTTGCTGGTGGTTGTTTAGGGCCAGGAGTCTGCTTTCTGGAACAGGCTAGAGCTGAGCCTGCAGCAAATTTACAACTTGACAGGGATGCTCAGGAGTCCCTGCTGGGTTCACTTCACCCTGAGACAGGCACCAGCTGACACATAAATGAACTGGGTTTTCCCCCCAGCTTTCACAAAGGCTGATGCTGGGCTTTGTAATTGCACAAAGTTTTAGTACAGCTCCTGTCTGGACTAAATATCTTCAGGCATCACTAATTAAATTGAATTTACTGGGATGACAAGTGTCTCTCTCCTCTCAGCCACAGATGTTGTAACTGCAGCTCAGGCTCCAGCACAGCCTGTTTGGACCTGCTGCAGGAGCCTGAGGCTTCCCTGGCTTGGGGGTACTTCCTGGGTGTCTCTCCCAGTGTGAAAACCAAGGGGCAGACCAGGGATCAGCCCAGCATGGTTCTTATTTCTGCAAATAACTCAGATGGCCACAGATCTGCCTGTAGATGCTTTGTCCTCCTCCCTGCCCGGTGGGGAGAGTTAATAATAGATGTTGGATGCTGCAGGAAGATGCAGAATTTAAATGAATTCCCCTTCCTTCTCAGTAATAAAAATGTTTCTCCCCTAAGAGCCCCTTGATTAATTGATCCGGCAATTGACAAATCAAGGATGGGAACGCATAAAATCCAATAGAAAGGGATGAAAATAGCATTATGTACCATCTGATGCAGTCAGCGAAGTCACGCGACCAAATGACGGCAGAAGAATGGGGCCTTGGGCTGGAGGAGCCTTCATTAAGATGTGGCAAGGGTATTATTAAGTAAAAGAACATTGATTTTGTTTGAAAGATTTGGCCATCCATATTAAATATAATCTCTGTAATGTAATCTTGGGAGTTGCTTTAAATGTCAGCGTCACTTGGCTGCATCTGCTCGCTGGGGCTGCTGCTCCGAAATGAGGATGAAAACTTCATTCTCCATCACCCATGGTGCCCCGTTAGCAGCTTGCTAGGCTGTGCCCATGCAGAGGAACATCAGCACATGGGCTTCCCACAAGGAATCCGGGTGTGCCAGAAAGGCCTGTGCCTCTAAAGCGTATGTGACTGTAACAAAACAAGTCGTTTACTGAGGCAGGAGCAGCCAGCACACAGGATATTATTTCAAAGCCAAAAATCGCTTTAAACTCTGGGCGTTCATGTGAGACTTGTACACCAGGCCAAATTCTCGGCAGCAATTAACCCATGTAGCTCTAATCAAAGTCCTTGGAAGCTGAACCCCCTGTCCCAAGTCCAATCTGAAAAATTCTGATAAAGATTTTTTTTTTTCTGTCTCGCAGATGTCCAGATCCAGCACCAGCAATGCCCACTCAGAGCTGCCATGGGTGCGTGTGGGCTCACTGGGGAGAGGTGGCACTTGCTGATGTCCCCATAGCTCATCAGAGAAGCGGATACTTCATGACTGGGGAAAAGCACCATGGAACTCACAGTCCTACAGCACAGCTGATGTGAGGGTCCTCACCCAGGTGGGTGTTTCCACAGAAAAATGGTGCGTGGTACCACTGGTCCCAGCTGGGAGCATGGGCACAGTCCCAAAAGGCCATGAGTCTCGCATCTCCCAGACCTCAGAGGAGTTGAGGATAGCGTTCCCTGGGCCACAGTGTGGGAAGGAGATGAGGAGGAGGATCTCTGATGGGGACATGAAGCCAAATGCAGCAATGGTTGGTATGAGTGCTCTTTGCTGGCTGCCAGGGGCATCTGCAGTCAGAACCCCAGCCCAGCACGTGCAAAAGACTCTCGCTGTCAGAGACAGAGAAGATTCTACGACAGGAGGGACCATGGGCTCGAAAGCACCTGGGAAAGCATTAGCAGGACCAAGGGAAGATTGGAGACTTTGGATGCAATTATTCCTGCCTCCTCCAGGTGCGGTGGGCGCAGAGAAGGCAGCGGTGTGAAGAGCAGGTGCCTGAGCGCAGAGATTGCATAGCTCTGCTAAAGGAGCACAACAAAAGGCATCAAAACAATTTCCTTGAGAATCAGATGTGTCCAGACACAGCTGAAGGCACCGAGCCACTTGACTGTAATGGAGTCAATTTTCTCCTTCGAAGTGCAGCATATAAACCTTTTTATAGCCATGCACCAGCCAGGCTATTTTTATTCCCTGCCAGCTGTTGAAAGCCATTTTTGTGGCTCCTTCTCCATGCCCTTGCCCACCATCCCACAGTCACCATTTCATTGCCCGCTTGAGCACTTTTGACCTGAATGACAAAGAAACAGAAAGCTATCATGCCACTCTGGCACTGCTTTGGGGCCAGGAAGGAATCCTGTATGGGTGGGGGGCTGGCAGGAGATGAGGAGGGGGGTAGTGGCAGCAGTCACGTATGGAAAGGCTCACCCCATGTCCCTCCAACAGGAGCTCTGCTCTGTGCATTGGTTGTGGTCGTGGGGCCACAGCAACAAGGAGCTGTGTTGGGGTGCACTGTGTGCTGGAAGAGAGATAGGCCCTGAGGATCAGAGAGAGGGCCTCTATCCTGGGCCCAGAGGTGACCCTGGGAGTGCATCCAGGTCACCGGAGACGGACTGAGAGAGGATTGTGTGTTTATGGACAGACTGGGCCTATGAGAAGTGTTAATTGTAGTTTGTGGCCTCATAGGGCATTGTTTGCCTATTACCATACTAGGTAAAATCTGTGCAATACCCCAGGTGATTGGGGGACACTGTGGTGAACATCTTTCCTGTTTATATGATGTTATATCCTGTTGGGTGCTGGTATTTAGGGAATTCTGACTTTGCAATAAACAGCTTTGCATTTTCCACCTGATGAGCAAGGTCCTTGCCCATGCGTCATTGCTGCAAAAGAGTTGGGCCTTTGCGTGGTGAGAAAAAAAGCAGAGTCCAAGGGAAGAGCACATTGGCAGAAGAAGACCCTTTGGAGGCCCAGAAAACATCTCTGGTGCCAAGCTCCACACCAACATGGAGATGTGTAGGGTTTGTGAGCAAGAACCCTTGTGGTTTTGCCCTAATTTTATTCTTCTCCCAAGAGCCCCTTTTCAGGTAATGGGCTGTGCAAACCTTTGCTCTGACCAGCTTCTGCCTGGCCTGATGTGGAAATCAAACAATCCTTCCCACAGTGCCATTGTCTATTTTTCCATCTCTGTTGTGACTGTTGAAACAACAAATGAGATAAAACCACTCTCAAGATCACCCTGGGTAAAACCCATGTGGTCCTAAGGTAACTCTGAACTAAGTGTTAGGCTGGAAACAAGAGGGGCTTTTCCCACATCATTCCTCACTGTAACTGCAAAGAAGGAACAGCGTTGCCTTTCCCTATGGAAAAGGGCAGGGCCACCTGCCTGTGACCTGTGTCACCACAACTGTGACCCTACAGATCAAATGTAGAGCTTGACATTTGGGGCACACATGAGACACAAACTCTTGCCTCCCTTCGCAATCAGTCCCGGGGGTGCCCAATGGAAATACGAACACAACCTCCCTTTGAAAAAAAAAAAGAGGCGAAGAAGAAGAAGAAGGAGAAAATGGAAAGAAAATAGATTGGTGTTTGTTGGGTGAGTCTGGTCATTTTAAAAAGCTGCGGAACACAAAGGTGAAAACATACGTGGAAAGCAAAATACAGAAGCTTTTGTGTGGTTCCAGCAATTTTCCTTCCCTTCACTGAGAAAGGAGCTGCCTGGATGTGTGGTGGTACAATCTGCTCTTTCAAATGGCTGAGTCAAATACCAGCTAGATCACAAAGAGTTGTACGGAGACATGAAGGACACATAATGACAATATTTTGTCATTCTTCCCTCAGATGGATGTGGAAAATGGGAAGGAGAAAAAATAATTACATTAGGGTTCAGATAGGATTTTGATAGCAGTTATTAAATGAAATGTAAAGGTTGTTTTCAAACCCAAACCCTGGATGCTGCTCCAAGCATGAACAGACTGGCAAATGATCTGAATTTTTCCATTTTCTTAATATTGTTCCTATGGATGTGTTTACCACACAGTCTGGCATTGCAAACTTAAATTAAAAAAAAAGGAAAGGAAAAGAACAAGCATTTTGCTGAGTACCCAGGCAAAACACATACTGACAGAGCAAGGGCTGGATTTGATATTTCATTGCCAGGACACCTTGCTCTGGGATAAGAGTAGCAATGAGCAGGACTGGGATTCAGAATACATGAAACAGAGTATTCTGTTTCCGCTCTCAGCACTTCAGCTCTTCAATTCTGAGTACAACCTGGAGTAGATACTTGGTATTCAGAGAAGAAAATGTGCCTAGTATTGTCCAAACCTGGCTGAAAAGCCTCTGTAATGATGCCTGTTGACTTTGATGAGTTGGTCCCAGGCACAGGCAGCCAGAGCAGGCAGGCAGGAGGCTGGCAGGGCTTCTGGAGAAACCCACACAGCTTTCACACCTGAATTCATAGGAAGCTCCTGCATGTCTGGTTTTTGGGCTTTAATCTGGCCAAGTTTACATCGGATTCATCTGTGCCTAAACCTTGTCTAAGAATAGGAAAGGGCTTGTTGCTCAAACCAGAAAAGTCAGTCTTGAAATCAGTCCCCCAGCCCCAGTGAGGTGATTGACATCGCAAAGAGGAACCATCAGCCCAACTGCCTCGGGGCTGACCTTCTCCCTTGCATCCCAGTGGGCAGGGAGCACTTCCCACAGTGTTCAACACCAGCTGCCCCTTCATCCATCACACTGGGCTGCAATCTTATTTTTGAACAGCTCCTCAGGGTGACTTGTTTCAGATCCTCCTCTCCAGCTGTGTCTTTATCTAGGACTTCTCCCTCTCTGCCTTTGTGTTTTATCTGGCAGGGCTGGTCCCTTGTCATCTGTGAGTAACTCACCTGACAGCTTGAGATCATCTGTCATTTCATCTGCCTGGTGATCACAAACCGGTTGTGATCCCTCCAGTGTCTTTGGGGCCAGAACTGACTATTGCACCTGCCTGGCAAGATTTTCCTCTCTAAAACCTTTCCATAATCTGCAGTGCTTGGGGCACTGGCAGCCGATGCTGGTTTTTGCAAATGAGCGGTGGTTCCGTGGCAGAAGGTGAGTGTGGAGCGGGGCAGTAAAAGTGATTGGTGACCACAGTGGTTATTTCCCACAGTGGGGCAGAGACTGTGTTCACTGCCATCACTTTCTGCTTGCTGCAATGTGGTTGTAGGTGTTGGCTTTTGCTGACCTGTGGGCTCAATACTGGGGCCTGGTTAACAACGTGCTTGTTTTCCAGTCAAAGCCTTTACTCTCTTCCTATTTCTGAGGAGCTCAACACTGCAGCATCATAGAACCATGGAATGGTTTGGGTTGGAAGTGACCTTAAATATCCCAAGCCAAATCTAGACAGTGACACCAAGCTGAGGTTGCCTACACAAGCTCCAGCTTGCTCATCCTTCCTGGGTAAGTGAGGCATCCTGTGGCATTCCAGTTGTCTTTAACATTGTCACCACATTATTTTTGGTGCTATTCACCATGAGCATCGTGCACAGTGGTAGTCATACCATTGCTGTGAGAGCCTGGGAAGATGCTCTCAGCACGTGCTGTCAGTGACACACCAGCAGCTCCCTCTCTTCCCAGATGGAGTATTTACCCTCCCTTACGAGCTTACCCTGGCAGGGGTGAGGGTAGAGTGGGTTGCCCATCTGCATGCTGTGCGTGGCTGTCACAGACATCCGACATGGCATCGTCTGAGAAACGCCAGAGGAAAATGCTGAACCGCAAAGTGTTAAGAGGAAAAGGTTCAAGACCTCTCCCCGCAGCCCTGCGTGCCTTGCCCGAGCGAGAGGCTCTGCCTGCGGCACCCCCCGCCCACCGCGCTGCCCAGCTCCTGCTTGATCCCACATTTTTCTGTCCCGGAATGTGCGCAGGGAGGACTGGCTGCACTCCTCGGAGCTGTGCGCTGAATGATGATGAAGTGACATCGTCATGGCAACACGTGCAGATTTCCTGGTCGCCCAGCAACCTGATGCAGGCTGATGTAAGCTGTGTGCTGGCTTCCTCTGCTGGCTGCACTCCTCCGATGTGTCTGGGAGATTTGTGGTGGCTTTAGTTGGGGTGTTTCATCGGTTGGACGTGGCATGACATCAGAATGATGAGGATGTTGATTTGTGTGTGCACAGAGGGGAGTGGACCGAGATTATCTCCTCGCAGAGCCCTCATCCCGGGCGCTGCCTCGCTCAGGGGCACTAATGTGCACAGCTTGTTTTTAGAGGCTAGATAGTACTTAATCTTGTACTTACTGTAACTGCTTTGTGTAATACAGACTTGAGGAGACACAAAGATGCCTTTAAGTAATTTTGTCTCAAGCTGTCCCTCTTGATTTTTGCATTAGTCTTGTCAAAGGTACAATATTTTTGGGCTTGAAGCAGCTGTAAACAGGTCTGATGTTTTCACAGCATGGCAGCACATCAGTGCCCTAAGGGAAAGCTGCAGGCCTGATTTTTGTGCAGACCAGGTACCTGCAGAGCTGAGTGACTCATTAGCTGTTTCATGGGTCATCTGCAGTACAACAAGACTGAATCTTTGTTCACAGTTGCAGTAAATCTCTGTACACAACGTGAAATGGCAAAAGCCTACAACATCCTTCTTGCTTGAGGGTGTGTTTCTTTATATGGAGCAGAAGAATGTCTTCAAAGTGATGGGTGTGGCTTTGGTCTCTGCTGATGACCAGATCAGGATCTACAGATGCCACAGGGGTCTGCTAAATGAGTCTCAGTTCAGTGATGGTGAGGACCCAGGTAAGATGCAGGAGTTAGCTCATAAGAAGCTCATGTTGCACCAGTCTTGTCCTTGCTTTGGAAAATCTGGTCCTCAGCCTTGGGAAGCAAATTAGCACTTTGATAGCCAGTGGCCTTAATGGAAGATGTTAATTCAATCAGCACAAAGTGCTCGGCCTTTCAGACAGCTCTGCTCTGCTCCAGGTGGTGGGGAGGCAGCTCCAGTGAGCCACAGGCATGAAGCAACCAGGGAAACGTGCTTGGAGAGGGGTGTCCAAGGGCCCTATGCCAGTCAGCACACGTGCAAATCAGGCAGAACATGTCTTGTAGGAAAAGCAAAGCTCCTCAGACTCCTCCACTGTCCTGATAAGGGTGAGAAAGAATCCCAGGCTGACATGAAGAGCTTTGTTTCCGACACCTCTTCTAAGGTCACGATGGGCTCTCAGTCATCTGGACCCCTGTGGTGAACATCAGCTGGAATATCATTTGGGAATAAAGAGCAACAGTACAAAACAGGGGAAGCTGAATTAGAGCTGGGGAATTAACAACATTCAGCAAGTCCTTCCAGATCTACTGGGCTATCCATTTCTGCCTGCTTGGCCCTTTGTCTGTGCTACGTAGATCAATGGAAATGATGAAATACTTCTGGGGATGCTACATGTGGCCCGAGGAGAGGAGCAACAAGAGACAGCCTGGAAGAGGGAAAGGACAGCAAGCCTTTAATGGGCGAGAATCTGCATTACCAGGGTAACAGAGAGGGAGAGAGCAGTCCTGGGGGAGGCCAGGATCAGCTCAGTCAGCTTCTTGTCCTTGCTGAGAGTAGGATGGTGATAATGGATTCCTGCTTATAGACTTGTGCCTGTATCTTCTTGTGATCTATGGGATGAGAAGAGTAGGCACTCAGCAAATTATGCCATCCATGCCATCATTCATGAGCAGACAATGCCCTGGGTGGTTTAGGTGAGTTGGAGTATAAAGGATAGAAGTCCCCTGGCTCAGCCAGGAAATCCATGCATGTCCCAATAATTCCGAAATCTAAGAAGGGCCAATCATGAAAAATAAATAAGTAAATAATGTAATAAATAATAAATAGAAAATATTGCTGTCAGGTTTCATCAGCATGGCACTGCCAATCCTGCAACGAAGTGTTTCAAAAGAGCCAGAAATGATTTGTTTCCCAGGTTTCTCATCATCGGGTCCAGGGGATGCAGATGAAGACATCTGTAAGGAGATTGAGCTGAAGGCTTTTATCATCCCAAAGACAGATGGAATGGCTGTATACATCACTTCTCAAACATGCGGGGTGTTTTTTAGAGACAGCAGACTCCAAACAGCTCTTCCACATGATTGATGGTAGTAAAAAGGAATCCGTCACTGTTTGGCTTCAGGCTTTTCACTCAAAACCATGTTTTATACCCTTTTTGCTCACAGAAGGAAAAAAAATTTACTTCAACAAAGACTTTATTTATTTGCCAGTAAATTGCACAGAACCTGAAAAATGAGCATACCAAATTGGTGGTGCTTTTCCCCAGGTCACTCGCATGTGAGTTCCCAGGGTCTGATGCCAGACAGGCAGTCAGCCCCAGCGGTCAAACAGTTAACTCTTGCCCTGAAGCAGCCCTTTCGGGAATCTACTTTTTTGATATTTTCAGGGATTATCATCATGCAGAAAAATCCTCCTGTGAAGCCTGCGTTTCTGGAGCGAAAATCAAAAGAGCCTTTCTAGATGCCTCCTAGTCAGGTGCCGTGGAAGTGCCAAACTGAACAAAATTACTGTTGTCTTTTAAGACATGTGCCTAGGAGAGGCTGTGGCAGGTTTTAAAAAGCCTCTTCCGTGTCATAGACCTTGATAGCAGAGCTCTTCCTTTCTCATCCCTTACCCATCACCTCTCTTTCCAATAGCTCATAAATCGAGTCTTCCTTTCACTCTCTCTCTTTGTTTTTTTTTTTTTTTTTAATTTGTTCTCTGTTTCTTTTGGATATTAAAAACACTGCAGTTATTATTTCTTTCCCATCCTGTCCTGTCCCATTTGGTCAAGTAAGTTCTTTGAAGGGATACACCTGGAGCAGTATCTCCAGTTTCACTCACAGGGCTGTCCCAGGCCGAGGCTGTATGGCTCAGGTAGGGATACTTGGATTGCTCACATGGGAGCATTTTCTCCCCAGTGCAACATTTTTGGCTGAAAACTGACTTCTTTATTGCCAAAGAGGTGGCATTTCTGAGAGAAATGCAGCTTTTCCATCAAAACCCTCAAACGCCTGGATACAATGTGGTAGAGGACATCACAGATTTGTTACTCCTTGGGAAGTTGTACGGATGCTTATGAACCCCTTGGAGGTGCCTGAAAGGCACCTCTCCGGCCAAACCTGTGTCCACCTGGCAGTGAGGGGTCTCTCCCCACCACCTTTCTTGTTCCATGCAGCCTTGGCCACTGTTGGGGTGCACTGTGTGCTGGTAGAGAGATAGGCCCTGAGGATCAGAGAGAGAGCCTCTGTCCTGGGCCCGGAGGTGACCCTGGGAGTGCATCCAGGTCACCGGAGATGGACTGAGAGAGGGTTGTGTGTTTATGGACAGACTGGGCCTATGAGAAGTGTTAATTGTACTTTGTGGCCTTATAGGGTATTGTTTGCCTATTACCATACTAGGTAAAATCTGTGTAATACCCCAGGTGATTGGGGGACACTGTGGTGAACATCTTTCCTGTTTATATGATGTTATATCCTGTTGGGTGCTGGTATTTAGGGAATTCTGACTGCGCAATAAACGGCTTTGCATTCTCTGTCTGATGAGCGAGGTCCTTGCCCATGTGTCAGTACTGCAGGCCACCAGCAGGTCTCCAACAGGAGGCCACCAGGAAAGGTCTGGATCCAGCCAGGATCCCCCTTGACTTTTCCTCTGCCTCCCACCATGGGCCTGCTGCAACCGCGGTGTTTGGGGAGCACTTGTGATAAGAACTGGGATGAAGGTTGGTTTTACCAGAGCCATCACAAGGAAGAGCCTATCCTCTGTCTTAACAGTGCCATGGTAGTGCAGGCGTTGCACCAGCACGGGCTGGAAATATAAATTGGCTTGCAAACTGGCTTGACACCAGCCACCAGCATTGGACCAATTCTTGCAGGCTGCAAGCACAAAAATTCTGTATGAAGCTTAGAGAATTTTATTATTTTTAATATTCTGCAAACACAAATGACTCCTTAGGTGGGCAAATACCACCTCATCCTCAGGCTTCTCACCAGGCACAAACCCTGCCCCGGGGGGTGTATCACAGAACCGCTGGAAACCTCAAGGAGGTGAGAAAGCTTGACTTGTTTAAAGCCCGTCTTCTGCTGGCTGTTGTGTTTGGGTGAATGGTTTATTATCTTCTGCCTCATTGCTTTGCTTCCCAGCCCATTCACAGAAAATCTGGGAGCAGCACCAGTCTGCCTCCCTCCCAGGAGTGGAAATAACAGTGCTGGCAGATGACATTTGCAAGGGTTTTTTTGAGGGAAGGGAATTGTTCCTTTTATTTTTTGTTTATGAAAGACTGAGAAAAGTCTCTCTGTTTGCAGATTGATCTGTTTGCTTTAGTGGTGTCCCATTTGATTGGTTTCCTGGAAATTCATCACAGCTAGCTTTGTGGAGGAGACCTCTCCCATGCTCTCGGCATCAAGCTTGTTCAAGAAAAGAGGGAATGCAAACCTGGGATAATGGCAGGCAGAGGCTGCTCTTACCTCTGCACCCATGGGGGTGACTACAGCTCCTTGGTTCTGCTTCTTCCCACTTCCCCCTTGGGAATGGCAACACATCCTAGAGAGAGCTCTGCAGACTCCTTCACAAAGTGCCTGAGCTGAGGGGATTAAGGATATCTGTGCCTCTTTCCAGCTATCTCACAGTTTGAGGTTGAAGAAGACATTTGAATTCTTCATTTTTATTTCTTTTTTGTCTCACAAATACAACATGGGGATTATTCTGGCACTCGGAAGGGAGGCACTGCCATTGCTATTGCTGTTATTATTGATATTGGTATTGCTGCTTGAACACCTCCAGGGATGGGGCATCCACAGCTTCTCTGGGCATCCTGGTCCAGTGCCTCACCTCCCTCAGAGTGAAGAATTTCTTCCTAATACCTAATCTAAACCCACCCTCTTCCAGTTTAAAGACATTCCTCCTTGTCCTGTCACTTCATACCCTTGTAAAAAATCCCTCTCCAGCTTTCTTGTAGGGCCCTTGGGCAACTTACTTCTGGATCTTCCCAGCCCTGCCTCCCTGTCCTAGGAGACCCTGGGCTGCAAAACCCATCTCTGTCCTGGGCCTGTGGGGGCAGGGAAGGGTAGTGAGAGTGTTGTCCTGATTTGCTCAGCCCAAAGTCTGGCTGCACAGCTGGCTTCGAGCCTCAGGAACTGTTTCTATCTGTCCTAGAGGAGAAGGATAGGGCAGGTTTTGGTTACTGCTGACAAAGCCAGCCAGGATTCCTGCTTCGTACCCAAGCCTGGGTCTTCCTTCTCCTTGCCCCTGGGGCAGCCGAGAGTGTGCAGCCACTCACCTCTGCATTTGGATTTTTCTCTGCATTTGGATTTTTTTTCTCTGCATTTGGATTTTTTCCTCAGCAATCCCGTGTTTCACCAGAAGGCTGAGATTTTCCACCCCACAAGTGAAACGCAAGCAGAGGTAACCACAGGATGGGAGCCTGGCTCAGAGGTGGCCCCCAGGTGTTTCCTGTGCTGCTCTCCCCATGGAATGTTGGTGTGAGCTGGGGCTGGCACCAGCTGTGGGGCAGAGGGGTCACAGGGCCCCTCCAGCCCCTCGGAGCTGGCTCCGGTTGAGGAGCAAACCGAGGACAAGCAGCAGAGAAGCCACTGAAGCAGAGCAGGTCCACGGGAGCTGCAGCCTCCCGGTAAAAAACACAGCTGGGGCTGGGAAAACAGGAGATGATGGAAACAGCTAAAGGCACTTGGCAGCCTTTTGACTCCCAGCAGAAATGTTCTGTAGTGTTCATAGTGGAAGAGAAAGAAATTTTGCAGAAATAGGGAAATAAGAAAATGCTCTGGGCTGCTGCTGAGCAGTGAGTCTGTCAGGGGGGATGACTGCCTGTGCCTGTGCCTTTCTGGACAGGTATTGCTGAACTGGTTCCTAAGGATGCCCTGGGATGGGTGTTGGCAAGATGTCCAGGCATTCCTTACTGCTGGAAAGACCTGCTCGCCGTCCAGCACTTCGTTACTGTTGGAAAGGCCTTTCCAATATCCAACCCAACCGTTTCTCCCTTCTTTAACCCACGCAACCCTGGCTCAATCCATTTTTCCTCTCAGGTCATTTTGTGAACACCAGTGGTGGCTGTCACTGCAGCTGCTGGTAGCTGCAGTGTCCTCTCGAGTCAGGGGCTCGCTCTGAGGTGGCTTTGTGGCAGCTGCACCATGCTGGAGGGGAGAGGACAAAGCGAGAAGAAGAAGTAAAAGCCAAAAAACAAGGGTGAGGACAAGTGGTAGCAATTTGCCTCCCAAGTTGCTCATTCCAAGCATGCTTGAGCACTGCCTTTGCATAATGTGTAGGGCTATATTTGTCCGTGAGACAGAAAGGGAGAGACACAGAAAATATTTTTCCATTGATGTCATTCTTGCTCACTTTTTCCTCTAAGAAAATCGATGTCCTCTCCAGTCCTTTCCATTCCCTTGCCCTCCATCCTGCAGACTCACAGCCCTGCCCCTCCTGAGCAGTTCTGTGCTGGATTCCTCTTGCTAGTGGTGGTTGG
The DNA here is from genome assembly GCA_013397865.1 of Struthidea cinerea. Lineage (NCBI taxonomy): Eukaryota > Metazoa > Chordata > Aves > Passeriformes > Corcoracidae > Struthidea > Struthidea cinerea. Next base: position 1,009,449 of record VZTI01001118.1, on the reverse strand, counting down.
GGCCTTTGGCCCTCTGAATCTCACATCTCCTTGGAATTTCTTCTGGCTCTTCCCCTGGCAAGCATCTTCTCCCCCTCCCCTGTTTCAAATCTCCCTGTTTCAAATCTCCCTGTTCCTCTACCTTCCCTCCCCTTCAAGCAGGAATGGGGAATGGAAAGCCCTTTCCTGGGGCTGGTTCCCAAGGGTTCCAGACCAGCTGCAAAGGAGAAGCTGTGGTGGGAATGAGGGGTGATGGTGCCTTTGGATGGGGTTCTAGCACCCCAAGGCAGGTGCTGCTCTAGGCTGGGTGACTGCGTGTGTGGGCTGAGGCAGCTCAGAAGTGATTTCAGAAGATGCACTTCCCAAGGGTGCTCATTAGCTTGTCTGAAGGCCACCAGAAAGCCAAGAGCAGTTTCTTGATCTAAAATAAAAACTTGAAATGCATGTATTTCAAGCAGATCCTGGTTCCTGATCCTGGGATATGCCCTCCTCCCTCGCTCAGGGAGATGTTCAGCTCGAGGAATGCAAGTTTTTCTCTAGCAAATCAATGTCCTTGAAACATCTAACATCTTTTTAGCATAGCCAGGGGAAGTTTTCCTGTGAGAGGCAAAAATGATCACAAAATTGTGATTAAACTTGATTTCTTTTTTGGCTTTAAATTAACCTGACAGCTGGAGGATTTTGTATCACCCAAGGAAAACTCTATGGTAATATTGACATTTCTTATTCCCTAGGTGCTAAACCTACAAAAATGCAAAGCTGCAGCTGTGCAATTCAAAAAGAGATGCAGCACATTTCTGTGCCACTGTTAGCTCAGTGTTAACTTCTTCTGGAGGAAAGAGATGCCACTGCTTCCCTCAGCAAAGCCTTGGGGACCCACAGGCAGAGGACAAGCAGCAGCAGGGAAGTGTTCAGGCCAGAGTCTCTCCTTGCCTGCTTCCCCTGGGCAGTGGAGACACCTCGGACCTGGGACTGGCATAGTTTGGTGTCTCAGCAGAGCACAATGGGCAATTTTCTTTAGAATTTTAAAGCTTGCATTTGGAAATGGATGCCAAAAAGGAAAGTAGTCCCAGCCTAGCACAGACCAGAGTTAATGTGAAGGCGTGGTGCTAACTGGTCTGCCTTGCAAAGGACCCAGACTCCCAAGAGGTGCCCAGAGCTGCAGCCCAGCCCTGACTGTCCTGTCTGGCACTCACATGCAGCTCCTCCCTCCCACTTTAACTGCTGCCTGACCTGCCCCTTCCTGCAGGGACAAGGAGCTGGACTTTTACCTCCCGATTCAGCACCAGAAAAGTGCATTCGGTGTTTGGTTACTAAAGCCTGTTGGCCAAAACCCTGGGGAGGTGGGCAGGGTGCTTCCATTGAGATGTCTTCCCTAAAACTGTCATCCCAGCTTTCATGTGTTCAAAGTCTCTCCTGTTTATGATCTGTTTGCCTTAACCTCTCTGCCGTAGTGCTTCATTTCCAGGGAAGATCAATAAAGGAGTTAAGCTAGCTGGGTCTCAGGGCGTCTGTAACAGCGGCTCTTCCACTGCCTTGCTCTTTGGAGGGTTTGCATTACGCTGTTCAAAACCACTCCAGCATGTTTCAGGACAAAGCTTGTTAGACCCTCTTCAACGACTGATTTTTTTCTGTGCTTCTTTTTTCCCCCTAAACAAAATTTATGATCCAGCTCAAGTGCTGGAGGGCCGCTTACTGTAATGCTTCTAACGATATTTATGCTGAGATCCCCTTCTCCCCTGTCACCTCGTCCCTCTGGTTTTCCTGGAAAAACAAAACAAAACAAAACCCCACAAAAACATCTGTGAAGCCAAACGTTGTATACCAGCAGCCAAAGCCCCGTCCCTGCAGGTTATTGTTCTTGAGAGCAAGTTCACATCAAGCTTTCTGGTGTGCTTGCTCTTGGACTGATGGGGCTGCAGATAGAGAGGGAGAGCAGGAGCAGATCTCTTCAGGCTGGAAGAAACAGTCCCTGTGGGAGGCACAGAGCAGGGGGACCAGCAGAGCACTGCGCTGATCTTTGCTCAACATCATCACAGTCCAAGGAAAACTGCACGGTCAAGGGCCGTGTGCTCTTGTGCTAAATGTCTTCTCCTGGGGTTACTCCAGGAATAGATGACAGACCTCCCAGGAAAAGAACCCCTGAGGAGCTTTCCTGGGCTGACTTTCCTGCCTGAAGTACTGCTAATCTGGGAGTGGGATGCCCACCAGCCTGGAGCACTCACTCAGCTCACACAGCCGAGCATCCCTGGGCCCCGCATGTGGGGCGGAGGCAGGAGGCTCTCACACGTGAGGGTAGGACAAGGGACAGAGATTCCCAAGCCACAGCTGGTGCTCACAGCTGCAAAACCTTCCTGCTGAAAGTGATGAAGCCAAAGGGCTGTATCCCTGCCTGGAGCAGCAAGCTCCTGGAGGTGGGTCCTGTCAGCGTGACAGTGGCTCTGCTGTGCCACCGCAGATGGAGCAGGACAGAAGAGCCCAGGTCACAACCAGCACCAGGCCTTGCCTTACCTCTGCTCCTGTTGGTTTACCTCGCCCTGTGAGGTAGGTATGAACAAATAGTGGAGAAAGCCCTTTGCTCAGCCTTTTTCTGGAGCAGAACAGATGACTGTGGCACACAGCAGCTCCACAAGATTACTTGGGATGGGAGCCACTGTCACGTGGAGGCAAAGCTCAGCCCAGCGAGGGACATGCCATGCCAAGAGCTGTGCTTTCATCCCTGGGCACATGTGCATGGACACACACACACACACACACACACACACACACACACACGTGTGCCCAGCTGCCTCCTCAGGGCCCTCCCTGCATATGCAGCCATAAATGGGTTCCAGCATGATTGCATGAGGTTTGGGAAAAGGCAGATTAGAGGGCTAACCACAGGCAAATGCAATTATGGAAAAGTAGTCCATTTAATAGAATTGTGCTCTGCCACCCCAGCAAAGGATTCCAGCCAGGCCTTGAGCAAATTTAGGGTGAGGGGAGATTAGGCACTGGACTTGGAGATTATCAAGGATCTGGAAACAGGACAGTGCATGCTGCTGAAGGAAAAGTCCCAGCATCCTTGCCTGCACTGGTCAGTGTTTGCTTGGATGCTGCTTTGGGCCAGGCTGACTCTTTTCCAGTGTGGACAGCCAAGGCCAGCATTGGGGTAGGTGCCTTCTCCCTGTCCCCTGCCACAGCAGCAAGCCAGGGCACAGCCTAAGCAAAGATCAGACTTGTTCTGCTCTCTGGCCTGTCAGTAACCAAGTGACTTTTCGTCACTTAGCTACACAAGGTGAGGAAGAGCTTATTCTGCCTGCATTACTTCACCAAGCACAGGTGATCAGAAACATTCATTTCCCGTAGTTATTAACTAGCCAGCAGCAGATTTTTCCACCTTGATAGTCCTGTTCACTGGCCAGTCAAAAAAAAAAAGAAGGCTTCTGACAATCTTGCACATGATCTCACATCAGCACATGCTCCATTTCCCTTGTAATGTCACTCTGACCACTGCACCTGCCTTTTCAATACTTGCAGGGATGGTGACCTCACCACTTCCCTGGACAGTCAGTTCCAATGCTTGGCAAACCTGTCCATGAAACTTTTTTCCTAATATCCAACCTAAACCTCCCTTGGTGCAACTTGAGGCCATTTCCTCTTGTTTCCATCAGACATGGTAACCTTACAACAGCAGAAATCAGACCACAGACAGGAACACTGAGCCCTCTTGTCCAACCAGATCATGCAGCAAGCTAAAGAGCCTGAATAGCAAGCCCAGTCAGGGAGAGCATAAAAGGTTGCTTGGCTGATGCCAGGAAGCCAACCAATGGACCTGAGCAGTTGTCAATCATCATTTCCTGTTATCTAGTTGTTAACACTGGGGCATCAGCACTTGCAGGGTTTACTACTGAGATCCTGCCACTCTCCTCTATTGGCTTTAAAGGTGCTGCTGCCACCATCCCCACCATGCTGCACTAAATCTCACCCTGCCAGGAAATGGCTACGGATTAGGGCTGTTCCCATATTGCCAACTGAGCCTAATTAAAATAGGAGAAGAGTTGTGTTTCCTCAAAGAGAAAATAGGTTTTGAGAAAGGCACTAACTCGGATGTTGTTGGTCTGATTCTTCTTTTTCTCTTGTTCCTCCTCCTCCTCATTCTCATTCTCCTCCTCCACAGATCCAGACCCATTAACTAGACCTTGTGGTAGCAAAGCCATGCTGAACCCAGGGTTTGCTTGCTCCAGCCTTGCTCTACACTTGGACAGCCAAGGGCAACCCAGGCTCCCCAGCTGCTGGGGCTGCACTCTGGGATGCAGACCATGGAAGAGATGCAGCACCCAAATAGCAACAGCCTGGACCAGCTGGAGGTGAGAAACAGGCCCAAGCTCTGCCTGCCAGATGCTGACAAGGAGAAAAGGGGGCTCAGAGTGGACAATGCTGTGCTCTGCAACTACCTGGAAGGAGTTTGTACAGTGAGCTGGGGGTTGGTCTCTTCTCCCAAGTAGCAGGCAACAGGACAAGGATATTAGGGAAAATTTCTTCACCAGAAGGGTTGTCAGGCACTAGAACAGGCTGCCCAGGGAGGTGGTTGAGTCACCATCCCTGGAGGCATTTAAAGACACGTGGATGTGGCACTTAGGGACATGGCTTGGCAGTGCTGGGTTAATGGCTGGACTCAAAGACCCTAAAGGTCTTTTTCAACCTAAATGTTTCTATATTTCAGTGGTGCTCTACAGCTCAACAATCCTAACACCAGGGCCTCACCCTGTCATTCCCTACTGGCTCCAGTTCAGTGCAAAGAGGCTGAAGGACACAATGCAATGCTGCCATCCCATGCCTTTGGAAACCCTGGCCTGGGAATCCCACCTTCGCCCCTTCAAAACCCGCTTAAAGGTCAAAGGTTTTTTTTTTTATAAGTGCATTTTCTGATCTTCTTGCCTCAGAGCTCATGCAATGTAGCTGGGTCACAGGCTCGGGTTTTGTCCTGGAAAAGGACTTCTGAATTTGGAAGCTGAGCAGCTCACAGCATCCCCTAAACTGGATCCCCAGGCCAAGGCCACCAAAGTGCTGGATCAGGCCAGCTGAAAGTCTCCTGACTCCAACAGCAGGCCCTGGGAAGGGTTTAATGCCTGTAACTAATTTCCTCATGAACAGGAGGGGATGCCTTCATGCATGGCACCCCCTGATTGATTCCTCTCTATGAAGCTGCCCAATCACTTTTCAAAGCTCTGCAAGGGTTTGGCAGCCCCAGCAGCTCACAGAGGTGAGCTCTACCATTTCCAGGCCATGGAAAGCAGTACCTCATCTGGCCTATTCGAACACACCAGCAAGTGATTTACCTGCTGCTCCTGGTTCTTCTATTACAGGACAATGAGTGGTCTTTTTTTGTGCACCTGCTCTCTACCATCATTGTAAGCAGCTCTTCTCCAGACGGAGATTTCCTTATATATTTAATGATTCCTCAACCAGGAGCTGCTCAGAAGACTTTGATTACCTTCGGTGCCTTTCTCTGTGCATTTTCCTACTCTTCCGTGTGCGGAAGGAGTTGGGTGCAGCACCTTCAGGACAACCCCTGCAGTACCAACACTGCCTGCGAGCCTCTGTGTTTGTGGAGGAAAGGAATCTTTTTTCCAAGAGGGGTTTCACACCTCCAAAGCAAGCTGTGTGCGGGGTACCCCGAGTCTCACCTGCAACGTGCTTGTACCTTGGTCCCTCTGCTGAAGGCATTCGCTGCTTTGGGGAGCAGAGAGGGCTGGTCCGATGAGAGTCTGCGGTTCAATCCTGCCATCTGCAGCTCCCGGCTGGAACTGCGGCAGCATCTCCTGCCCCACGGGCGAGCTCCCGCCTGGAGGTGGGCAAACCACCCCTCCTTTAAACAACCTTCTCAGGCGAAGTTTCTGGGTTTAAAATTCCCGGAGGTGAGAACGGGAGAAACAGGGCTTGAAGAGGAGTGAATATACTGTAAATGAGATAAAGTCTTTTTATCGAATGATTAAGCGGTTAAAACACACGCCCCTGACAAATTGAGATTAGCCTCGGGGGAGTGTCTGCTTATCAGCAGTACAGGGGGCGTATAGCTGTGTTGTTTCCCAGAAGATCTGACACAATCTATCCATTTCAAGGGGAAAAAAAATTGTTTGTCCAAATACTTTGCCCAGGAAATTCCGACTTGCCAAAGCTTTGCATGCCTTCAATGCTTTTTTCATAAAATCATAGAATGGTTTGGGTTGGAACGGACCTTAAAGATCAATCCCCTGCCACCAAACCAATTCTCCTGCTGCTGTGTCCCTCTGAGCCACCCCCAGCTGGATCCCACCCTAACTCCAGGAGCTGTCACAATCCCCATCCAGATCTCACCACTTCAGATCCCTGTGCTGGAGGAGAACATTGTGCTCCATCCGTCTGAACTCCTGTATTATACATGACATGGCACATCCCAGGATTAATGAAGTCTTCATTAAATCAGAGCATATCTCGTCAAAAAAAAAAAAAAAAAAAGAGAAACAATCTGTTCCTGACCTAAAAATTTCTACCTCTGACTTTCTATCACTGGGTAGTCTCTTCACTCATATCACTTGAGTCTCAGGCCTCTCTAAAGGCTCTTCCATTGTTCAGTCAAAACTAAAAGGGAGTTTTGGAAATCCTGTTCCCTTTTTTATTGACTCACTGTAGAGCTAGAGGAGGAAATAATTCTTCTATGCCTTGATTGATTGAACAGAATCAATTCATCCATAAAGTGTCTTGAAAGCCATGAATATCTGCATAAAGGCCTAATGCCAGTTATTTTTTTGTTAATGCTATGTTAGAAGTACATCATTATACTCAGATAATCAAAGGCTCTTGCCTAGTATCTCATGCAAAATTCCCGTCTCAGTAACAGCAGCCTGTTCATTAGAGAAATGATTTATTTTTAATGCGTGACTCATGAATCCCTCCAATGTAGGTCAGTGGGAATGTGTGTCAATCCACCACCAGCCTGGCAGCACAGAGGGCACATCCTGAGGCACAGCCCTGACGGCTCAGTGATGACACCACAGCTTCCTGAACCTCTCAGCAGCTTTGCAAGCAGCTTCTGGCCCTTGCCTTCCTCGGTTTGGAGCTTCCAGCTCGACAAAGCAAAGCTGTTTGCTCAGCCTGCTGCCTCTTGGACGTGCCTGCTGTCCAACAGCATGACCCTCTCCCGACCCCGGGGACGAGGAGAGTAATAAGGCCTTAAAGTGAAATTGCACAAGGGTAAAACCCCAGAAATTATTTTTACAAATGTGGTTTAATGGGAAAAGGCTTCTTCTAGCCCATATTCTGAATTTGGCTTTAAACCCAGCCCGCTGTCTCAGAAGTGCCTGCAAGGCCATGCCTTCACGTCTCAGCAGCAGAGCTGAGTGATCACAGGTGTCTGCCTTTCCCAGGACTTGTTCACATGAAGCGAACATTAAATAGGAGAGCTGGATCCATTGCCTGCTCCGAGAGCTGAGCCAGAAGTGCTGTTTCCCAGCATCTGCTGGCATGGAGCTGTCAGGTAAGCTGTCTGTCAGTGCCTGGAGGGACACGGGCTTTGTGAGCCCTCCAGGTTACCCCTGTCAGCACCAGGAACAGGGTCAGAGCCTGCAGGAGACAGACTTTCCCATGGATGTGGTGACCCAGGTCCGCGTGCAGGAGATCTCTTAGCTTGCCTGGCATGACTTTCCCAGGCCCCGTGACTTTGTTCCAGGGCAGTAAAACACAGAAACCTCCCCAGAGCAGTTTGGTCTCGTCAAAAAGCACATGCACTTGCTGGAGGGGCTGGTGCTTGCACCAGGAAACCTGAATTTGCCTTTGCTTCCCTGTACTCAGGCCCATACATGCCCAACTTCATATTCAGTGCTCCTCTTCCTTTATTCCAGCCAGGCCATGGAGTATCCTCCTGCCCCGTCAAGGTTCAGGGAGTTTCTGATGCCTCCTTTCGGGAAGGAGGAACGATGTCAACCCCTTCCCAGGCCAGAGCCAACACCCAAATTAGGAGTTTGCACTGCTGAGTGTTACAAAGACCACTTAGAATCCCCTCTGCTGCCTTTAGTGAGAATTCTGTCTGACAACCAGGGCCCAGAAGAAAATGTCCAGGTCCACCCCAGCACATTGCTCCTTTTGGCTTCCTAATATCTTCAGCCTGATGTGGAAGGCTTTGTCCAAGGGACCTCAGTGGGAACCAATGACATCAGGAAGCCATGGGTCAGGTGTCCAATTCATCTTCTCAGTTTGATTAAACATTGTGCTGGCCATTACTGATTACCCCAAAAGCTTGAAACTGTTCCTTTTTTTCTAAAGGGGGAAAAAAATCCTTTGGTTTCATCTGATATAATAATGAAAAGGAAAGGTTTTATGCCAGTGTCTAGGAGAAATAAAAAAAGTATCAGAAAAAGAAAAATCTGGCACTGAAAGCTACAATTTTCTTTTAACCATTCTTCTTGCAATCCAGTAAAATCAAGACAGCCTGTCTCAATTTCATTTCACATCTCCTATCATCTCTGACTTCTAGAGCACGTGAAATGCTGGTTCAAAAAAAAAAAAACAAAAACCCAAAATCCAAACAACTAGACATTAACATTTCCACAGGTTAATGACTGTGTTTAGGTCTTGCAAATCATTCACACCGTTGGTAAGCAAAGCACCTTCCTGCTCCATGGATGGAGATGTAACTTTTGTCCCTCAGAGATAAGGAGAAGGGGTTTTAGGCCATGAAATCCAAGGATGATGGAGAAGATTCACCCCACAACTGTGCCTCCCACCTTGTCTTGGCATTTCTCCCTGCATGGAGCTGGGAGCCATCATTACAGCCCAGCTCCTCGGCATCAGGCAGACAAAACAAGTAAAGAGGACAGGAGGGTGGATATAAGACACAGGATGGGCAAGAGCCATTCCTCCCACTTTTCACTGCAATATTCCTGCAAATTTTTTGTTGTGAGGAAGCTCTACTCCGCTAAGCTGCTTTTCCCCTGATTTCAGGCCAGAAGATCGTTTGCAATCTGCTCTGCTGACTCAAAACGCCTATGGGATATCACCCTAGAGAATACACATTCCATCGAATACCAAGTACCTTTCATACAGGCAGTAGTATTCCCTCCCTCTCTCCATGGTAGGTATTTCAGCTCAAACCCTGGGAATGCTTCAGGAGATGCATTCATCATCTGGCTGAATAATTCAGCGTATGGAGATGATATATTTCCTCCCCTTTTGTTGAATGCTTTGCTTTTAAATGCATAATACTGTTTGCACAACAATCCTTCATCCCTCACAGCCAGCCACGATACAGAGGTATTTCTGTGGCAGCTTTGCCTTTGATGCTGGGTGGCATCAAATCTAATGGATGGCATGTAAAGCAAGGAAATAATATTTCCTCAAGTGGAAAGCTGTACATATCATTTAACCTGCACCAGCCTTACGTGGACCAGTTTTTCTCTCGGGGAAGGGACGTGGGCTGGCTCTCCCAGACCTCTGGTATCCCAGAAACAACGCCAAATTTTCTTGAGGTGCTACAACAAAGATCCTTCCCATGGCAGTTCAGGGAAGGAGGGGCAAGGGAAGGACTTGGATTTAAGTCTTGCGGTACTTCAGCCCTTCCCAGGGGCTTTGTGAGGAACAGATTTCTGCCTGCCAAGTGCTGCGAGCAGTGAGACAAGAGCTCAGGGCACGGAGCCTCTAGATGTCACTGCCAGGCAGCAGAAATGGACCCCAGAGCCACAGCGGGCTGGGGACAGCCGGCCCCGGCACAGCTGGAGGCAGGGACACAGGGTGGCAATGGCCAGCCTGTTGGGGGCATTGGGAAACCTGCTCTGAAGAGGCTGCTGCACTTTGGGACGGCCCGGGCATCCCCCTCCCCGGGGCTGGGACGTGCAGCTGTTGCAGGGTGGGACCAGGTGCAAGGAGCGTAGCCAGAAATTGCAGGTAAAGGTGTTTCGTGTAAGGAACTGCCAGGTACGAGTGAGATGTTTGAGCTGCAGCCCTGCAGCAAGGAGAGCCTAAAGATGGGTGCTAAGCTCGATAGTGCCAAATAGAGCTGGCACCCCCCACCATAGAAGTGATCCCAGCATTTGTCTGTGCTCCTGCTGAGCCACCTGAACACAGGGAGGGGTCTCTCCTGGCAGAATTTCCATTGCCTCCTACTCAGAGAGGTACAAGCACCTCTTTTGAGAAAGAGTCACCATCTGGCTGAGGGTAGCAGCAAGAGCTGAACATTCCCAGGCACCCCTCCATGTTGGTATTCCTCCACTGGAATACCAGTCCCTCCTGCCGCACCCTTGCTTGGGAGAGGCCTGTGAGTCTGCAGCCCATGCTCAGGGCACTCGCTGTGGCTGTTCCCTGCTTTGAGAAATGCATTGCATTAAGAAACAAAACCAAAAATCGTGAGTGCACACCATAAAGTGCACAGGCCAGTGGGCTGCTCACAGCCAGGGTCGAAGCCAGCCTTCCCCTCTCCAACCATGCACGTGGTTATGGGATAATGAGCCCTTTTTTTTTTAGCTTGAAAAATGTTTGTGTTACTCTGTATAAATTGCAGCAGCAGTTTCTCTGTGAGAGACCTGAGGCACAGCAAAAGGTGGAGAGGGAGGCTCAGTAACTCCACAACTGGCCATGGACGCCCCCAGTCTCCCATGCCACAACAGCAGGATGTGTTCACTGAGGCGTGGGCATCCACGTGGGCACAGCCTCCAAGGTGCCTGGGAAAGCCTTGATCCAGGCTGCACGCACAGGAAACAGACCCTGTAGGTAAGACGTGAGAACTTCCTCCTCTGTCCCTCTTGGCATGATGTGGGCACAGCCTTTGCCAGGCAGATGTAAGACATGGGGCCTTTGGGTCTCAGGAGAAGGGCAGCAAACAGCAGGGCTTCAAGATTACATCCAGAGATTGCAGCTGACCGCAGGGTCAGCTGTCACCACTTCTGCACCAAAGTCCTTCTAATGCTAGTGGTTGGCTTAGATCCTACCTAATTTCATCAGCTCTATATCCCATCTCCTGTGCTAGGGAGTTCAGCATCACTAATCTCATCTGCTTCAGCCTGCTTCTTACCCTCTCAAGGGCTTTAGCCTCATGAAGATTTAAAAATAGAGCATTTGTTTGAGGTCCTTCTCTTCAATTTCTAACAGCAGATTCTCTTAGGGCTTTTCAGACTTGTGTCCCTGAGGACTAGGAACTGATTTTAATAAAATAAAAATTAGAGATGATATTATCATAATTGGATGAATCTCAGAGCCTTCACAAGTGCCAGAAACCTCATGGGGCCCGTACTCACATTTCAGAGCTGGCAAACACAGATGAAGGGGCCCGAAGATTTTAATAGGGGCACCATCCCCATAAAGTTGGCCTTCACAGCCTAATCACACACAGATGAGATGTAGAAGTTTTCTCTCTGTATCTAACACCCCACTGGTCTGAGCTGCCTTTGTTTTCAATGTTGGCCCCTGTACTTGTGAAATGTATTAAGTTCTTGTTGCTTTTGGTAATAACAGTCACCACTGTATTTTGGCCAAATCATTGCTTTTCTCCCTTATTGACCCTTTTTTTTCCCAGGCTACCAAACACCCTTGACTTTGCTTGTGGGATGGTTAATCAACAAGTCTGTCACAATGATGGATTCCTCCTGGATTGTTGCTTAATTAGCTTGGTTGGAGGTATAAATCAAGTGGAATACCAATTCTTCCAATGCCACAGACAGGCAGCCATGCTCAGCTTGACAGCAGTGAGTTATTACTCTGCCCCAGTGCAGGATCAGCCTGCAGGCACCAGCCTGCAAACCCAGGGGGGACATGGGTGGTTCCCTGAGAGTGCTGGTGTGCACAGAGCCACACATGGCCGGGTGAAGGGCTGGTGGGATGGAGCTGAAGGTGGCCTCTGCAGGGGCTCTGTGCCTGGGGACACCCCCCAGAGCATCATCCCCAGCAGCTGCTCACGGGGAGGCAACTCATGGATCGCTGATGTTTCTCCCCTGGGGTGCCTGGTGTCTATGCCTGCTTTTTAGTGAAGAGGAGACATTTCAGTCTGTGGCCAGACTGAGTTATGAGACAAGGATCTTTGCCTCCTGACAGGCAGAACTGCCTTCCACAGAAAGGCAATTACGCATCGCAACAAAAGGAGAAGTAATACATTGGCTGCAAATTAAGATTTTTAAGATTGATCTTAATGGCTGGGTATTTTTATAGATGAGGCTTTCCCACAACAACAATGTATTTAAACTAGTTGACTTGAGCTGAATTTTGCAACTTTAACAGAGATGACTTCTCTGTAGTTACAAAGAGCTTCTTCCCAGCAGGTCTGAGCCATCTCGAGCACCCCTGAACTGTCTGGTGGAAATCATCCACAAGTACTTCAAGTTTTTTAATTACCCTTTTTGAATTCCCAGGCTAAGCTACATAAACCTTTCTCTGAAATGGTCCTACTAATAAACCTTTTTAGCAAAGCACATTTATTTTTCCATGGCCCCCTTTTTATCTTCTCTCTTTGCCAACATATGCAGAGGGCTTAATTAGTGATTAACGATTTCAGGTGCGATGTGTAAGTCCCACTTTGGAGAAGGAATCCGTTTGTTCAAAAATTACTGAAAAAATATTGAAATAGTCTAATTTTACTGATTTCCCCTTCCTCTCATTTTCAGTGGAAGGGTGGGTTCAGTGGCCCCTCTCACCTAGGACCTACCTACATGAGTAGTGCTCTCCAAGCTGCTGAACGAGGCACTGACACAGACTGAGCTCATGATAACAAAGATCTGGGTCTCTTCTTTACCTTGTGATGTAGTTGTTGCTCCAGTGTGCAACATCTCCCTGCCAAATGGGTAAATCTGTTGCTAGCGTGTGGATGCCTCAATGGAAACCTGTGCAGAGGGTCTGGGTGAGGCACGGTGTGAATTATATTGCCATGGCAACCCTGGATTTCTTTCATCCATCGACATTTACATCCTTCTTTTCTGGCATCTTCACAAACAGAGTCTTCAAAGATTTTTTTTTTTCAATAGCTGAGTGGAATAGATCACTAGATTTGCTGTTATCGCCATGATAAAAAAGCATGAAAAAGAAGTTCATGTGTGGGTACAGAAAGGTTACAGTTATTCTGCAGGTTTAAGTTAAAATTTTGAGCAGAAATTATGTCTGAAGAAGCCCTAAATTTTTAAAGACATCAGGACAGAAGAAGAGAATGCAGTTCAGATAAACCTGTCTATTCCGAGACAGTCCCAATATAGATTTGGGAAGTCAGAAAAAAGCACTGAACAATCTGTTCTATATCTCTAATATGCCACCCCACTGCTGTAGCAAATAAAATGGAATCCCTGTAGTTGATGAACTCAAAAATGCTCCAGACTTTTCTTTCTAATTTATTAATAAAAAGTATAAAGAAAATCAAAAAGCTTCGGGTGTTATTTATGAATTACGAGTAATTTCTTCAATCATTTTCTGGCACTTATAAATGGCACACAAGAAAATTAAGAAATAATTCAAATAAAACTGTGTCTTAATTTTTTTTTGTAACCTACATCTTATACAGTCCTTTCTCACAAAAGGCAGGGATCTGTTCTTTTTCACAGTGGAGTTAGTGGAGCTGTTCCTGACTTCTGTACTATTTAAAGGAAGATGAGAGGAGATTACAGTCAACACTTCCAGCTTGCCCAGATCCTTAAGTACTACCAGCTTGCCCATGGAGTGCTTTAATTAGCAATTCTTCTCTCTCCAAGGCATCTCCAGTTTGCCTGGAAAGGACTCTTCATCCCAACATCTGAGTGCCACCAAGGAGGACACCTGGCTTCGCTCCTTCACAGTGGTTTTTCAAGAACTCCGTGGATGGCTTTTGCATGGGATGGCCTTGGGCACTGTTCTGCTGAGGAGAAAGAAAAGTCACCTAAAACAGAGGTAAAGAGACTCGCTCAGAACACAGCCAGCTTCAGGTCAGCCTTTAGGAATCACTAACGGGAATATTTTTGCCAAGAGAATTTCTTCAGCGAATGCCAAGTGTGCTTTCCCACACCAGTCACAGTTTGTTAGGCTCCAGTTTAAACAGTTCTGGTCCTCTGAGGGTCCTGTGCCATGAGTGCCCAGGATCCAGCTGCAAGTGTCTGCTAAATTGCTCAAGTGAACTGCTTACAAACACCCTACAGGCAGGATTTCATTCCAAACTGGTAAGTGAAAATTATGATTAATTATATATTCCCAGAAGTTATGATCAGTTTATGAATGATTCATGAAAAAAAAAAAGATGACTAAATAGACTATGAATATAATTTGCAAGCAATAATTTAAGCAACTTCATCTCCAAAGGCAAGGTCCTTCTCATATTTACCTAATGACAGTCTGCAGTGCAAGTGCTGGGTGCAGTTGTTGTGAATATTCTGTTTCCACACATCAACACATCGAAATGCAGGTTTGCACCGTCCACAGCTCTGAATGCAAGGGGAAGACTTTCAAACAAACAACTGTTTGCAAGCAGAGCTCAGAGGGGTGAAAGCATCACAGTGCTGAGTGCTGAAGCCCAGCTCCTGCCACAGCTGGACACACTGGATGTAACCAGGAGCCAAGAGAGAGGAGCAGCTGGGCACAGATGTTATCCTGGAGTCAAGGTGAAAGACAGGGAGCCATCCCTGCCTTGGCTCTGAACCTACCATGCTTCCTCCCTGGGGGAGTGTAATTTAAACCCCAGTTACATGTTGTCCCTTCCAACTTCTCACCAAAGCTGGCATCCAAAGCAAACTGCCTTCAGAAACAGGGTGTGAGACACCAGAGATGCTGTTCATGCATTATTTATTATTGTAATTCCTGTCTATAGGAAGGCTTATCTGGATGCAGTTTGTGGATTTCAGAGAATGTCATGGGTTTGGGTTTTTTACTCCATTTTTGGACCGGGCTGACAAGGAAAGTGTCTGACTTTGCCCAAGGATGCTCCACAAATTCCTGGGGTCAACCACCCCTCCACTGCACGTTTTCTCTAAGGACTGGGTTTCATCGCTGTTTTCTCCTCAGTGAGAAATGTCTGGGACCAGCACTGACACTTTAACACTGCAGCTGGAACAGTTGCATCCCAAAGGGTTAGCAGAAGCACGATGGCCAAGATGGTTCTTGGTGTATAAACAGCACAAGTTTTGCAGGAAAGGGCAGAGTCTTTCATGAGAACCAAGCAGCAAAACTGGAAAGTCCAGAGGAAAAAAGTCCCTCTCTAGGCATGACATAAAGCGAGCAAACATCAAAAGAAGCACAAAGGTAGGGACTGCTGTTCAAATGCAAACCAAATGACATAATTCATGTGATAAAAATGTGAAATCAGACTGACCAAGAAATCTAAGTTACTTTGTATACCCACCCTTTATTGGACTCTACATTTGCTGCTGTGTAAGATATGCAGAGGTAATTGCACCCCTCAGAAGAAGACAAAAAAAAGAAGTCCTGCTCACTCTTCTATTATATCAGGGACAAGTTTCAGCTGAGCCATTGGTGATCTGCTTGACTGGTCAGGTCACCAGCAATTCCCCAATAAAAATAGCCCAAGTCCAATTCCCTTTGCAGCCCCTCTCTGGCTGCAGCTCTCACCCCTTTCCTTCTTTCTCTCACAGCTCCTTCTCTCAAAACCCCCCAAAGCCCCAGGCTGAGCTTCCTGCAGGGGCCCCACTCACATTCACTGGGGCCACTCCAAGGGCCCCACCCCCTCTCTTGCCAGCACTGAGGAGATTTCTTACCATGAGCTCTGGCATCTCTTTACGAGTACATGACAAGAGTCAGCCACTGGAAAAAGGAGAAGAAAAGGTGCATTTAGGTAAGAATGGTACACCAAGTCTTCAGACGTGTCTCAGGACCTTCAGGGGTGACCCAGTGACTGCAGTCCTTTTGTACTGCACAGGATAGTGAAGGGATTTGGAACTGTCTCTTTCCCTTATTACAATTCAGGCCCAGAAACACTTTCCATATGTTGTTTTCCATGATAAATTATTGCAGCAGCTGCAGCAGGAGCAATTGCTGGGAAAGGGTGGCACCTGCCTGATTGCAAGTGGAAGGGATAGCAACTTTTGGGAACCTGGCTGTCCTACAGACCACCCTATAAAATAGGTTCAGGTCCTCTGCTTGCCAGCTGTGCTCTGCCCTTGGTGCAAAACAGATTCAATGAACGATGAGGCTCTGCACTAACCACAGAGTGTAAACGGGAGCTAGCGAGACTGTAAAAGGCTTTCTTAAAAAATCCTTTTAACCACTGGGTTGTCAAATAACAGTCCCCAGACTGATAAAATGCAGTACTCAGGCATATCACTATGCAGCACAGCAGGATTTTTGCTTCAGACTAGCTGATAAAAAGCCTGATGTATCCCCATTTAGTGAGCTATCCTTCAGGCTGTGCTTTTAAGACAAACAGCAGCAGCAAGCATTTGTCTGCTGTTTCTTTCTTAAAACCAAGATGTTTTGCAATTCAGGATTAACAGATGGGGCAGTAAGAAATGAGGGCATGGATATTTTTTTTGTCACTTCCTCAAAGTCACTTTGAGCAGTGTTCCCAGCAATGACAGGCTGGTGTCAGCAAGGGAAGACTCTGTGCCTTGGCCATGGATGGCCGCCTCTGTGTACAAGTGGGGCCAGGGAACCTCAGGGAAACACCTCCCAAGCAGGATGTACTTCCAGCCAGGCAAAATCTTCACCACTATTTGCTAGGACAAAAGCCCTAGCAACATACATCACACATCATCTTTAACTTCACCCTTCTGCTAACATGTGTTCCCACTTCGGAGCTGGAGAGAAGAGAAGGAAGGAGCGTTCTTACCTCCATTGCCGTCATCAGAATTTGTGATCCGCCCTCTGCTAAGTTTTGGAATGCATCTAGGGGCAGAACAAAGAAAATCTTATTTCATGAGGAGGAAGCAAGAACGCAATGCAGACATAAGGCTGTGGCAGCTGAGGAGCAGAGCTGCAATCCCTGGGCTGGGATGCTCTGCCTGGCTCAGGTGTCCTGCCTGGCCACATCTCATTTCCGTGCTGGATACCCTTTCTGCCTTGGCCTTTGGATCACAGCCTGGGAAGGCATCCCAATTTCGGGGCCAGAATTTGGCAGAAGTGTAGGGACAGGCAGTGCTCAATGTGGCTGCTTTCATCTCCCCTCATAATTTGTTTCAATTGTTTTCCTGCCTGAAGACTGACAGGAGCACGGTGAACTAATGAAACACATCTTCCCCCAGGGAAACTTCCTGTTGGTCCTTTTCCATCCTCCCTGGCAGTGAGTGATCACAGTGTGCCCTGAAGAAAAGTGATTCTCTTGAAGTCATTAGTATGCCTTGCAAGCTTTTTGCAGGGAATATAAATGCAGATGCTGCCGTTATTCAGCTAGAGTTTGAAATTAACATTGCTGAAAGTTTTTTTTGACAGAACACTTTGCCATCAGAAAATTTAAATCCATTCAAATATTGTTATTCTATGTGCATATTTATATTGCAATATGTCTAGGAGAAGTCTTCAAACCCAAGTGTTTGGATAAACTCAAAACACAGTATTTTGAGGGTTTTTATTTATTTCAAAATTACTTTTCTCCTAGAAATGTGCTGTTACAAACTGTAATAAAAAGTTGAAACAAATTTAAGTCTGTCTATCCTTGAATGACACATTTCTCTGGGAGCCTGGAGTTTCCTACCCTGAATGGAAAAGACTTTGAAAGATCATGAATGTTTCAAAACCTGCCCAACCTTAGCAAAAAGGCTGCTGGGAGAGGGTAGGAAGAGGGCACCAGGGCTCACCTGCCCCTTAGGAGGCCACCAGAGCTACCTGCATGGCCCAGAGCAGAGAGGAAAAGTAGCACACCCAGCCTACACTGCTCTGAAGAAAGGCACAGAACAAGGAAACCCTCATGTTGTGCCCAGTCCCTTGACAAGGCTGTGTTTGCAGGGCTGGGCTTGCACCCAGCAGTCTTTTTAGGAAAAAATGGCAGCGCTGAAATTACCTCCTCTGGGCAGAGGTAAGTGCCTCTTTACTGCTTCATTAACTCCAGTTAAATAGAATTTGCAAAGAAGCTGCTGCTTTTGGTTGGGTCTCATCTCTGGCTATCTTGAAAGGATGAGTAATGATTTAATGGGACAGATTTTATCTTCCCTGCTGCATTCACATCATCATAAAGGTTGACTGCCTTTTATTCCCACTTGGCACCCTTATCCTCTCCTGTAACAAACTTATTCACAATGATCTGAAAAGTTTGAGAAATGTATTCCACATTAAACCCTCTGTAAAGTGGTAACTGAAAGAATGGAGAGCATTTTAAGATTCTCATTACAGACAGCAATGAAACTTTTAGAGGCTCCTTTCCACATGGATGCAAAGGATTTGTCTTTACATTGGCACTTAAAATGTAAAAGGATCTTTGTTAAATAAAAAAAAAAAAACAAAAACTATGGCACTAATTTAGGCATAAGAACTTTCATCTACAGCAAGTGACATGTATAATCACGACAAATGGGTGTTTACAAGCTTTTTTTTTTTTTATGAAAGCATTAAAATCGGGACATGCTCTGATTTTACACCACTTACAGAGCTGCTTCTGCTGTACTCCCTTGAAATGGGATTTTAGGCAGTGCCACCCAAGCAGATCTGCTGACCACTATTGGCCCATTAAATATCAGTGCTAAAAACACATGGGAGAAAATGAACGCTTGTTTCCATGCACTGCTGAAACCCAGCTCATTCCAAAGATGGAATAAATTGCTGTAGCGATTTTCTAGCACAGGGGTCACAGTTGCTGGCTTTTTTTAACTACCAGTATCTCCAGTCAAAATGCTTATTGTTAGAGTAGCAAAAATTACGATTTTGTAAAACAGAACTTCATTTCCATTCAGGCAAAAGCTCATTTATAGACACTCCTTCCTTGCAAGTGCCAGGCAATAGGTGGATGCAACACAGGGCATGGGTTTGTTTATCCACAGAGGATACTGGACTTTCTCCTTACCAAAAAACTGAGACAACTTTCCTGAACACTAAACTGCTCTCTAGCAGCCAGTTGATAAATCTGGCTCCTGGCAAAGAGGCTGCCCAAAGGGCTGTCTGGGCCCTGGGCCACGCAGGGGCAGGTTTGTCACTTCCAAGCTACGCTGTTAGACACGTATTATTGTGCCTTGCGTCGTGTCCCTTGTCCGCTGCCGCTGCTCTCAGCCTGGTTTGCAGGCCGCCCTGCTGCCACGTGCCCTGGTGGGTGCTGGCACTCACGGGTCATGGTGTCCAGGCGCAGCATGCAGCACACGAAGTCGGAGAAGCCAACCCTGCCGGCAGCATCGCCGTAGCGCAGTGTCATCAGGCGCAGCAGCTGCGCGTTGGTGGCCAGACCTGCCGAGGGAAGAGGACAGGGGCACGCTGGGAGGGGATGGACCGGCTCTGATGGCCTCCTGCACCCTGCCAACAAGCTGGGGACATGCTCAGCCCCCCCCCACCCCCAATCACGCATTCCTGGACAGCCATTCTCCATCTTCGTGCCAAAGAGTCGGGGTAGGGTAATGGAAAACTGAAGTCGTCTTACTCACTGACTCCCATTGTGGCTTAAGCCAGCGAGCAGCAAACACTGAGCTAACTAATCTAGTGTTATCTTGCTTTGCCTTTTTAGCTTTTATTTTCTATAAGAAAGGGCGATTTTCTTTGGCTCATAACTGTAGGAGTGTGAGCGCGGCATTTACAACACCTCTGGCTCTTTCTGCTAAAGAGGCAGATGCCGCACGCTCACGCTATTGTGCTGCATAGCATGCCTGAGATTCTTAATTTTTACATTTTCTCTTCTATTAGAAAATGGTGAAGGGTGCATTTCTTTTTTATTAGCTGCTAATTCCGTATTTGTGTCACAGTCTGTTTGGATGGAAATTGGTATTCAATTGAATGAACAAAAATTGCTTTTTAGAATGATTCTTTTATTAGTTAAATAAAACTACCCTA
Organism: Struthidea cinerea; assembly: GCA_013397865.1. NCBI lineage: Eukaryota > Metazoa > Chordata > Aves > Passeriformes > Corcoracidae > Struthidea > Struthidea cinerea. The sequence goes on along the minus strand of VZTI01001118.1, from coordinate 989,601 downwards.
AATGTGCTGGCTGTGTAAGAGGAATGATTTAAATATAGTTTGCACTAAAAGCTGATTTGCGAAACAAAAGGGAAATTTTCTGCAGAGAGCTGGACTGATAGCTTTGGTTTAATGCCTTCTCTGAGACTTCAGAAAAGTCTCATTTGCTCACTCCAGGTTTTAGTAGCTCAGCTGGATGTGAAGTAACTTCCCTGCTTTTTCAACCAGCTCTAAACTTTTCAGTTTTAAATGAACTCATCATGGAGCTAAATTAGTTGAAAAAGCAGAAATAAAAGAAATGGCTTCTCTACACCTGTGTAGGGAGAGAGAGAGCTGATGGAAGTGGTTTAGTACCACCACTGACAAACTCTGGTTGCATGAGCCTAGTTGGTGGTCTCCAGCAGGAAGCAGGTACACAATGCTGAACAATTAAAGAATGGAAATACATTTGGGCTTAAGATACATTTCAAATTAAGGTAAACCCGATTTTATATTCTTTTCAGAGGAGAAAAAGATAGTAATTAGAAATAAATCTAATTAATGAAGTGTCTTCTGTGATTCTGGTTTTAAACCACTGTAGCAGTGAGCAGTGAATTCTATTTTTAACCTTTTGAAGACAGTGGGAATTCAAACAAGCTCTCTCCAGAGAGTAGATTCTAGCAAACATTGCTTATGGGATGCTATAATCATGTCTTACACCAGTAAAACACCAACAATTTGGCCTGGTCAGTCTGGGATATACTTCCTCTGAAATCTGCTCACCAGGCAAGGTCTCTCAATTAACCTCATCAAGAAGACTGAAGGGTCAGTCCTCTCTGTTCCCAAGACTTTTCAGCTGATTTGTAAGACTACTCCCCAAACCTTTTATCTGCTGGATTCCTCCCTCTGGTTTTAGCCAAGCATTAAAATACAGACTTGGTGTTTCCCTATCTATAAAAATTAATTTTAATCATTTACGGTTGCCAAAGAGGAGTTTGTAAATACATCAGGCCAATGCTGCTGCATTCCAGGGCAGCACTGCTGTTAATGCAGCTAGCCTGCTTTACTCTGATCCATCATTATTATTGGAAGCATTAGGAAAACAGTGAAAATTAGGCACACCCTGCAGTGTTTTGTTGGGGAAAGCACCAAACACTTCAGGGAACAACTGGCTAGGAGCTGTATTAAGATACATTAATACCATTCCCAGAGGTAGCACCAAGCTCCCAAACGCCTTCTGGGGTTCCTACTTAGAAGCCAGGACAGGGATCATCCCACTGCCGATCCAGATTCAAACGCAGCTGTCTGGCTCAGAGGGCAGCCAAAATGAGCTTATAATTTTCTTCCCCACTCAGAACTACTCGTGGCCAAACATGTATTGAATTTGCCTTTTAACAGTGTCTTTTTATCCCTTCGAACAGCTGCATTGTTTTGACTGGCAGGACTGTTCCATGTACCATTTTCCTCCCACTTTTACACTTTAGCATCTTTCTCACAGAATGGCAACTTCTCCGTTGACATTTGGCACATCAGTTCCGTGCTCCTCAGGCAGATGCTGATGCTCTGCCCAGCTGTCAGCAGCGAAAAAATTACGCATCCCCAGCTGACGGCTTCCAGGGATAGGAATCCTGCACCAGCTTCCTCCTGGGACAGCACCCCTCCGAGCTCCAGCGAGCCAAATGGGAGCTTCTCTACTGTACCACTAAAAGGGGGTCGCTGGGCCAGAGATGTATTTCATGCACAAAGTCTCCGCTGAGACTAACGCGCACTCACTGAGAGTTTCAGCACTCAGTAGCCAACAGAGGTCAGTGCAAACTAAATAAATGCCTGTCAGTGTGGCTTTCCCTTCTAGATTTAGCCGCTGCCCTGGAGAGAAACTGCAGGAACTGGGGAGACTGCAAGAATCCACTCTTCCTTGCTCCTTTCCTTTACTGGGTGTTTCATCCAAGACCTAGAGAGAGGATGGATAAGCAAGTCTGGCCAGTGCTGCACTTCTCTGCATCTCTCTGCTGGCTCCCCAACATGGACCTCTGAGCAGAGCTGTGATCTAAGTGGCATCTCTGTGAAACCCAAGCCACTTTCTCCCTAAAGCTCTTTTTTTTCCTCTTTCTTTTTCCTCCCTTCCTTCACTGCCACAGGGAGAAGAAAGGGAGCTGCTCGGCACCTCTGGGCATACCTGCTGCCTGTATCGCACTCTTCAGTTCAGCAACATCAAGAAATCCAGAACGGTTTCTGTCTTCCTTGCTGAAGATGTCCTAAAACACAGTGCAAAGACAGATTTCAAGCCCTTACCAGCATTTCCCACACTTACTACCACAACCAGTTATGTATGTTCTCCTCCCTTAACAAACACGCTGCAAGGAAGTTCAACAGGTGAGATGGGGAGGCTGTGATGAGGGAGACCCATTTTCAGAAGGCTCTGAGAGAATGTTACTGTGTAAGAAATCCCACAGTTTTGGGTGGGAAGAAGCCTTTTTTCTCACTCTCCATGGCTTATGTGTGCTGGAAAGCAATGAGAATAATCACCTTCATTGACAAAAAGACATTGCCTATAATACGCAGATTAAGCCAGGGGTCCCTCATACCCAGAATGATGTGGGACCATCTTTCCTAAGACATCACAAGCCACACTTGAGGTGCTGTCAGTGGGAAGAGCCCTGTGTCTAGACAGGGAACTGGCACTCGATGTCCTAGGTGGCTTCAGACCAACTCAAGAGGGCTGAAAAAAATTGGAGCCCACCCAAATCTGAGTGTTCAGGAAACCTTCCTGCACCCGTCCTGCACCAAGATTGAGGGAGAAGGACCATGAGAGAAGCTGCCATGCATGCCCTGGCTGTGAATTTAGATGGGACCCTAAACACCATGCTCACTGCTTCCAGACTTAATACTTATCCCAGAACAGAGACATTTCTCCCAAAGCTTTCATCAGATCCTATACATTTCCACTAGAAACTGCAGCAATGAGGAAATGACATTTTTCAGATGACTCCGTTCAAGAAGTCATTTCAGCTTAGAAAGCTTGTTTAAAAAAAAGAAAACAAACAACAAAAATGCCAGTGGTGGCACAGACACAGCGATTTCCATCAAATTCTGAGCCTAATTGGCCTTCCTACCTTTCCTCTCAATGTTCCCTGTGCTGGAAAAGCCCGGGCTGCTCATTTGGAGCACTTTACACACACCGCTGCTTCCCTTGCGTGTGAGGAGGGAACTCTGACCCGCTAAGCAAGCAACCTTTGCAATGCTTCCCCCTGCAGCGCTTTGAGAGCATGGAGCATCTGCTCCCCGCTGCTGGAAAGACCCAGGGTACAGAATCCACAGCATCCACAGCATCCACAGCATCCACAGCCAAGAGAGAGCCACCGCCCTGTACCATGTACTTAGTGAGACTGTGCCAGAGGCTCCCGAACTCCTGCAGGGTGAGTCTTCCGTTCGAGTTGAGCTGTGCATTTAGTTAAGAATCGAGCACATGATGAGAGTTAAACCTGGCTGTCTTTGTTCCGGAGGATGCTGCCTCCACGGAACTAAACACATAAGATGCAGCCTCTTCTGTTATATTGTGTTGAGTTTCTCTGCTCTCAGCTGTGTTTAAATCCACCTTCTTTGTCTCATTGTACAGCTGCTCATGCCCGTGCTCACAAACCACAAAAGGTTTCTATTTCTGAGGCGCCTTTAACCACAAGGGAAGCTGCAGTGACATTTAGCCCTGTGAATGAGCATGGCCCCATGGCCTTGCCTCTGCACGGGGCACCACAGGATCTGCTCTTACCGGATCCTCCAGGAGAACAAGCTCGGAGGAGCCAAGAGCACAAGGAGATGATCCTGATGCCTTCTGTCAGAAGGCAGCAGCAGCCTCTGAGCCACACACAGGAGCTCGGGACGTCAGCAGACATCCCCCAGGAATGCACAAAGGGCTGTGTCAGGGGGCCTGCTCCCCTCCATTCTCCACCCAGGAGTCCTGGGCAGACACAAAGCTCCCACCCTAATGCAGGACGGTGAAAACTCCCTGAAAGCAAAACTCATCACCAGTGAAATATAAGCAGACAAGTGCTACTGTCATGGAGCCTGAGTGAAAAAAGCTGATCCTGGCTTTGTAGGCCAGGATAGGTCACACTGTACATGGGTTATCTGCAGGCCAGAGAATTAAAAATCCATCCTGAATTACAGCAGAGCAGAGACTTTGTCAGCTCTTTGCACGTGCCATGCATTCACAGTGCCCACTTATCCCAGGACAGGCTTTGCAAAGGGGGAGAAGTCTTTTTTGCTGGCTAGATGCTGAAAGCTGGAAAGAGAGAGGGACTTCTGGTCATTTTTATTCATTCTCTAGCAGTTTTTAAAGGTCTGAAAATGTCTCAAAGTTTTTTCTAGGCATGGAGGAAAAGAGACAATGAGCAAGCAAGAGGGAAAAACACACGAGGGAGAATGAATGTTTTCATCAAGGAGCCCTCTTGTTCTACAATGGCCAGAAATGTACTTCTCACGTTGTCTTGTTAACAGTAAAAAGACAGTGATTCAGCTAAATAGGAAAGATACACTGGAATGGCCTGCCAGGCAAGTGCCTGGGATTCAGCAGTGACAGTGTTTCTGCCCCTGACACCAGCACTGCTGGCAGCCTACTCAAGTGCCACCCCAGGCCAGAGTGGTGCAGCCACCACAGAACAGCTAAGCTATGCCTAAACTCTGTCCTAACTCCTTGTCTCTGCTCTGTCTTAGACCCCCACCCAAGGGTGAAGCTTAGCCAAGCCCCAGAGAAGGCAAAATGAGAGCAAAGAGTCAGCTGGCAGCAGAAGGTTGACCCTCACCTCTCAGCAGACACACCAGAGCCAGGGCATGCACAGCAAAGTCCTGCCCAGACTGTGGGACGGTTATTTATTGGGAACTGGGGCTAATATTTACTTGCAGGTTCTCACACAGGGATGCTCAGCTCAGCCATAACTCAAGGCAAGGATGGGCAGCACCAGGGAAGTTTATTGCTTCTGCTGAAAGGATACATCCATCAGAGCTAAAATGCCTCTGCATGAATCAAAGGTGAATCTCCCTCCCAGGCTGGTCATCTCATCTGCAAGGATTGACAAAACAGAAGGAATTAGCAAGAGCAAGGGCTGTGACAGGCATCAGGACACCGTTCTGAGGGAAGGAGGACACCAGGTTGAAGGCTCACACAGCCAAAAAGCCCCAGCTCTGGTTCAGGTTCTCAAACAGCAGCAAGGGCTCTGTGCCAGGCAGAGGGACTCTGCACATCTCAGACATCTCTACCTTCCCCAAGGACAGGTGCCCTGCTTGGGCTCACTCTGCACAGTCCCTGCCCACCTCCCTGCCCAGATGGAAACTCTTCCCTCTTGAAATAAGGAGAAGGGAAATGACAGTGACAAGAAGGCCACTTATGCTGAATTATCAAGTCCTAAGAGCACTTTGAGCCTTGTGCATGGCTGAGTTGGCTCCAGCCCTCCAGCTGTGCCCCTCTCATGCTCTGATCCCACAGTGCAGTAAGCCACCATGAGGATTTTTAAAGGACCATCAGGACACCACTAAATCCTGTGCCTCATTTACTCTAGTCTAAGGATAGGGAAGCACCAAAAACATTAGCTGGCTGTAAAAGCTTTACCTTGCAAGATCACTTCATTAAGGAGTTGTTGCAGCTGCGAGGCATCAATAGTTGAGCCCTAATGCAAAATAAAACACCAAGAGAGGTCTGTGAGCATAAAGTTTTCTCCTGTGTCACTTTTGCCCAAAACTTCTTTTCTCTGGCACTGTGGCAGCCAAGAACCTCTGCTTATGTATCAAAGGAGCAGCAGCATCCCCATGGGAGCATAACAAAGCCCTCCACGCTGCCAGCCCACTCCTGGTCCTTCCCTACAACCGCAGGGGAGTTACAGGCACTGCCATCCCCATGGGGTTTGCTCAGCAGGGATGGGGCTCCACCAGCCCCGAGCTGGGGAGCTGTGGATGGGCAGGCCCAGCAGGCAGCTGTGTGAGCGGGCTGGGAGCGCAGGCACTGCTGCCTGCTTCCCTCGGAGCTGCCCATCAGCGACCCCGGCCGCCTCCCTCCCGAGAGAGCCCCGGGACACCCAGCGTGGCAGCCCGTGCTCATTTTTGCCTTCACGCACTGATATAACCATTAACTGCAAGAGGTCCATTGTGCAGAGACTTTTGACAGTGATTTTTTTCCTCTTGACTAAGTCAAGGAGTTCTTTATAATAGTTTATTAAACCATTAAAAGCTTCTCCTGTGAACACAGAGCTTGGCTCTGAAAGAGCAGGAATCAATTACTCAAACGCTGACTGATGTCTGGTTTCCAAGTGCTGAGAAGGCAAATGGAAAGTGATGCTGATGAGAGGGGGGAACTACCCAAGGCTTTCTAATTGCTTTCAGCAAATAAACAAACCAAAGCAAAAAAAAAAAAAAAAAAGATAGTATACATGCAAGCCCATCACTAGCACAACTATAAATCTCCAATATTTCACTGATATATGGCACTAGACAATCTATCCCAGCTGAATGTCCCATTTTTCTGGGGGTTTTGGCAGGTCAATCAATACCATTTTCAGGGTATCCACTTGAGGATGGAGCTACATTTCCAAAAAAAAAAAATCTAAATGGATTTGTATCAACATCATAGATCAGTTTTTCTTTTTGCGAGTCCACATGCGGTTTTTTATTATTTTTTTTTCAACATGATGTTTTAGAGAGGGTACCTGCTTAGCGTATCTCAGGAAAAGAGCCTTATAGGAGCTGTCCTGGTTCTGTCTTGGTACATCCTGCATCAAAGACAAAGTGCAGACATAAATAATTCAGCTACAAAACAACTGGAGGCAAAGGTGTGGCGATCCAAACAGCACTTTGGAGGGGCAGGGAATGTACAGCACAGGCTGCAGTTTTCACACCCCCAAAATAAAGTGGACTAGGAGTGAGCAACAGCTACTGCAATGAAGAAAGAAGTATATTTTGGATGTTAGCAGTTAGTACAACTAGGAAGGAGCAGTTCAGGGCCTAAGGAAGATGACAGAACACATCTAGGGTGGAATTCAACAAGTCAACACATGAATATAGAGATACAAAGCCTGATCCTTATTGCTGGACCCTGATTGGTACCACTGGCTCAGGGCATGTGAAGATTCATGTGAACCAAGAAAATAGAGCAGGAACTGACTTTTTCCTTTCTCTTGTACCTTCTCAACCTCAAGGCAGACTTGACTATACCTAAGCAATTGCAATTCAGTCATTAAGTGATTTTTTCGGCCTTCCAGTGGAAGGGTCCACCAGGCACTAAGGGGAATTATCCTTAACATTATAAAGTTTTAAAATAAACAAAATCTAAGCCCAAACCCAATGCCTTCATCACTGTGTGAAATACTTCATATCAAAGAAGCCCAAATACCTGAACAAGAGCAGAAGCTGTGGGTAACCACAATTCATCGAAGTCAAAACATTGGCTAAGGGCAACAGCCAAGTAAACTGACAGCTTGTCAGTGGAAAGAGATAGGGAGCCACCATTTACACTACCCCTCTAACGGGGCTTAATTGTGTGCTGGAAGGCCAATCAAGAGGAAAAGACTGTTTTCTGGTCCCCTGAAAACACCTCTGGCTTCAAAGATCTTTGTCTTTGAAGGCTGTAAATAGCAGCATCTCAGAGGCAGGGTTTTGCTGGTGGGACCAGCAGGGACTGGACCAGCCCTGGAAATGTACACAGCTCACAGCAAGAAGTCAAAAAGCCCATGGTAGCTGGGCTAGACAGGCAAAAATGTGGGTTGAATGAGAGATGCAGCCAGTTCCAAAGTGTAATTTGCTTTATGTCTCTGTCTCTGAAGATATCTTGATGAAAAACAGAAAAAAATCTGATTTGAGTCTCATCCCTATGGGCTCCTGGGCTTTATAGGGTACAAGCACTTAAATGAAATCATTCCCGTGGGGAAGGCATGTCCAACCCCACTTACAGGAATTAAGTTTCCCTCTCTCTCCCCCATAGATATATACCCATCTTACAGACATTGAAAGAATTTAGAATCTTTTAAGTGCTCTCTCCCCTCCTATATTTGGTTTGTCAAAGCGTTAAAGATCATGAGGTAAAAAGTACACATGGACAGGCTAACAAAGGGACTGTATAAGACTGTTTCCTTAAAAATCAGGCTCTGAAAAAGACATATGAGAAGAGGAGGGGCTTTGTTGTCACTCCCATCTCTCCAGAGGGGTGTCCTACCCTCCCAGCAAGGTTGCAGGGTGCCAGAGTCAGACTCTGGGACAGTAGTGGGTGGTAAAGGGAGAAAAGAGCAGATGAAGAGGAGTCAGTAGAGGTGACCAAATGATCAGCTCTCTGGGAACCACTCACCACCACCAGAATCTACACCAGTTTTCAGACTCTTACCATGGGCAGCACTGGGCCGGTCGGGGAGTTTGAGTTCCTAGAAAAGAGTTACAAGAATCAAACTGGGAGAAAAGAGGCCTTTCCAGAGCGTTGATTTGCAGCCGTGGAGGAAGCCAGGCACCACCAGCAGCACCCACCCAGCCCACGGCCCCACAAGATGCTCAGCACCCATGGCCCAGCCTGGCCCAGTTCAGACAAGGCTGCTGGACCAGTCCTGGGTCTCTCTGTGCAAATAGGCGCAGACAGGTCTGAGTTGCTGGCTGCTCTGGGGCCACTGCCTTCCCCAAGCCAGCTCTGCTGGCACCAGCAGCAGAGAAAGGGTAGCTGAGCACACCAGGACTAACCTGAACACGCAGAAGACAGGGCTGCCCTGCATTGAGCCACAGAAATTTTTCACCTCCTTTCTCTTTGCCCAGCTTAACCGTCAGGAATAAAAATAGCATCTGGGCAATTAAAAGGCAACATCTTCTAAACGCCTGCAGACTGCCTGAAACTGGGCCAGGGTCACCATTCCTAAGACACACTTAGCAGCCACATTCAGTACTTGAGTTTTGCTTTTGGTAGAGCAATTAGATAAGCTAGGTTCTATTTTTGTAATATCTGTATAGGTAAGTGCTGCAAAGACCCACTGGAATGTCATCTCCACACTTGGCCTAGCTCAGGAAGGCCTGTGAGAGCCAGAGGCTCTCCTGAAAAGCTCACTTCCAGGGCTGAGCTGTCTCACACATGATTCATCCCGCTGAAGGCAGTCCAGCCCACAGCACGGACTCCTTGTGTTTGCTTTCCATAACTCAGGAGCTGCCTCAGTTGGTTCTGGGCTATTTCTGCCAGGGGCCAAAGCCTAGAAAGCAATCTCATTATTAAGATACGGGCCAGTGAGGTAAGAGCTGCAATCACATCCACTACAAAGCTTGCTGATGCTTGCACGTCATTTGGTGAGGCTGAATGCTGGGGCTTGCTTACCTGGAGTAAACCACACCCAGATATTCACGTGGTAATGTGAACATGTGTGTGTGTGTGTGTGTGTGGTAATAGCTGCCTTTGCATGAACTCAGATACCATTTTTCCACTAAACTTATCTTCAAGGCCACTCTCACGCCTACAGGGAGCCCTGCCAGCCTGTCTGTGAGGTGGCTGAGTGAAAGGATCAAGGCCTTTCACTTGGCTTCTCCAGGTGCCACTCCGAGCAGAATGGGACATAATGCATCTGGCATCCAGCCAGCAGAACACAAGAAACTACCAAGCAGCTGTTAAGAATTAAGGAAAACAAGCTCCCAGTCCTCCTTTCAGCAAGGAGAAATGTCCCCACAATCAGGGGTAGAGGACGTATCTCAAAATTATTGCTCCTTTGTGTGGCTCTTTGTACCAAAGCTGAGACCCTTGGTGGCTGCAGATGAGCTCCCGCCCTGCCCTGCAGTGGCCACCCTTGTGCACCTGATCCCCCTCAACACGGTGTTTTACACTCCTCTGTGCCTTCCCAACCCCCTCCAAGGATACACCGACAGCAAATTGCCACATCAGTTATCTTGACATTAAATAGCGAATTCCTGGCACACTGTGAGTCTGGGGCCTTTAAGGAGTGCGTGTCCTCTTACTCGGCGTAGTCTTGATTCTTTATGAAAATTCGTAAGAGAAATTGGAATTCTTGGTCCTCTGTTCCAGCAGGAACAACGGCGTAGGTTCCTGGGCTCAAGGTAAAGTAGCCGGTCACATCTCGAGTCCGGATAAAAATTTGTTTCAGAACTCTGGAGTTCTCCTGAAAGAAAAATACAGCCAGCTATCTTCCCATCCTGTTAGGAGGCAAAGTAAGTCAGAAAGCACACTCACAGCAGCCGTGCATTCCCACACCTCTCTGAACACACACTGCGTCTGTCACGCCTCGACCTCCCCAGTGGTCTGAAAAGCCCATCCAGAGGGACAGACTTTTTTCAAGGACATATCAAAGTCGCTCAGAGGCGGAGGAACTGAAGGAAACAGAAGGCAAAATGAATGTAAGTAGATTTGAAGAGAACTTCAATTAACATTAAGCAGACTGGAGTTCATGAAGGAATCAAGGATGAATACTCTTACTAAAAAATTCCCTGAGATCTTCTGTGACTCAAAGGGGTCAGAGAGCCCTCTAAGTATGTCAGCCACATGACAATGCTTCAAGAATCACAATCCAAACCAGCAAGCGTCACAAGAAAACGGAGTATTCTGATCTTTCATCTGTTATTCCAGTATTTTTTTTGCTGAGATGAAAGAAATATAACGCAACAGCTATTACTATGATGACATGTAAAGATAGCATAATAAAAAACCCTTCCTTAACATATTCCCCAAAATATATCAGCGTGTATAAATTCCATTTAGAATGGTTATACAGCGTGGCAGAGTTATTTATGAGCCATGCCTTTGGGAGACAATAACATAAAACTGCTATTTTGGAAGGGAAAAAAAAAATAGGATGACTACTGTTACAGACTGCTGGGAGGTACACAGACTGCCAAGTATTATGGGTCAGATCTTGAGCAGATAGAAATGGGCAGTGCTGCAAAGAAAAAAATGGTGTAATACTTTGGTTTTTTCCCCACTTTTGAGCCTTATTCCACATTCCTTGTGGTAAAAAGCAGAAGCAGATTAATATCTCAGTGGAATCAAAACCGGTGTGAGATAAGAATCAGCCTCTATACATTTCTCAGCTCCATCACACAACATTAAACTTCCCTCACAGCCATGTATTAGTGTTCCACGTCTATATTTAATCAAAGGCTTCCTAGAGCTATCAGATACGTCCATTCTGGTTTGCATCCTTGCCTGCACTGCATTCTCCTCTCATCCTGATGAGGGATGATACTCCTCTTACTTCACAGCAACAACTTGATGCATCTCAAAAGGTACCGAGCAATGGATGCTGCTGCTAATGAATCACGGCAGTGAGAGCAGATCAGGGAGGAAGAGCAAAGCCACATGAATCTTGCCCAACTGCACTCTCCTTGTGCAAAGAAACCCCTTGTAAACTTCTACCCAAAGATGCTCTGACTGCCCTCAGGCTCTGAGGCTGAACACTGGGAAATAAACTGAGGGAATGGCACTCACACCTACAGGTTTTCAGCTCCTGGACTTGGCTTTTGCTGCTACCTGGACAGGGCACCAGGCAGGCTGTGAGGAGCTGGTAGAGCAGCTCTCATATTAAAATACTTAGTGTGTGTCTGTGAGGGAATGTTTTCTGCATAGTCCTCTGTGTGAATATGCACCAATTTCGTTATATTAATAAAAGCTGTGGTGTGACAGAGCAGCATAACTGTTCCCTTCCCCTCACTGTCCAGGTGCTCCACAGTAATCCTGGTGCCTCCAGTAACGCTCTGTTCTGGCCCTGCCCTTCAGCTCCTGTGTAGGAAGTCACCCATAAGGTCAGAAACCCAAGTGACCTGAGCCCAAAGCCAGCCAGAGGTGAGCTATGGGCTGACAGCCCACAGAGGCCATGTCATCCAGTCTTGACAAACTCATCAAGGTCCATCCATCCTTGATCCATCTCATACCAAGAGAGGGAAAACGCACCTGAGCATTAACTGGAGGGGAAGAAAAATTTTAAATATAAAGCAAGAATAGAGAAAATCTGTCTCCTAGTCTGCTTCCTGATTAAATAATCTCTTTTTTGAGGGACCCAAGACCTATATCATCACCTCCCAGTGAAGGTCACTTCTGTTAAAATGGGTAGCTAATCAAGGTGGACGTGCATCGCGCGAGGGCACACAAGGACCTCCATGTCTGGTGACTTTTGGGGATGCTGGAAGGAGCAATTCCCCATTTACCAGGAGCAGCAGCTCTTTCTGTGTGGCACAGCTGGCCCCATGGAGTCCTGCAGGCTTGATACCTGCACAGGATATCCTCACATAGGGATAGTGACTCCGCTTGCTGGAGGGATGCTCTTTTAATGACACTTTTTATTTCTCAGACACATTTTTTTAATGAGCTACAAAGCCACACTCTTCCTTTATGAGGAGCTGTTAAACTTATGGCATCAATTATTTAAAGCCTGGGACTAGGGCAAACCTCTCCAGTAATGAGGAGAATGTGAAATTAGGGTTATAGCAATCCCTGCCTCCCTTTTAGTCTTTGGGTTAAGAACAATAGCCTCCCACACTCATCAGCCAACAACAAAAACACTTTGGGAAAGGCTAGCATCCATCCACACTAGCACCTGTGCTTTCAGTAAGCCTGGTAATGCTCTGAGAGCAGCTTGAAAAGGCACCTCTCTGGAGAGTCACCACAAAAAAACCCAGAGAAATTGTAGTGGAGGTCCCAGGTATCGGAGTGGATTTCCTCTAGACTGGTCTCGAGCAGAGGCTCCCGTGTATCTTGTAAATGTTTTTACCTGGCTTTTCAGATAGAAGACAGGAGGATGAGTAAGACAGGCCCACTTTGGGGAATGAGAGACCATCTGCTTCCCTGCTATACCTGGAGTGCTGCTCAAGGGCTGTGTCTAGTGCTGGCTGCCATGCCTTGTGCCCAGCCAGCACAGCATGTCACCAGTACTGCTGGGTACAGAGGACATTGCCCTGGCACATCTTCTGGCCCGGGGACTCCCTGAGTTTCCCAGGGCTGTTTTGGGATGCTACTGAACTAAGAGTGCCACCTTTGTTCCTTAAGACATGAACAAAAGGAACTAAGCCTGCTTAACTCTATTTTTTACTCTGAGTTTCTACAATAGAAGGCAACCAGAAATTCACACCACATACTGACTTTTTTACAGACCAAAAGGCAATTCAGCCTTTCACTCCCACATACAGGTAAAATAAGCCACACAGAGAACAACAGTGCCCACATGATATCTGATTGTGCTTACCATGGTGATGAAAAAGCCAATCTTCAGGTTTTTTTCATCCTGCATATGCTCAGGGTGTTTTTGCATGAGTGAAATTGCTACATTATAGGTTTTTGGGTCGTGATCTAGCACTCTGAAAAAGTACTGAGGGTTTGTTGAAACTGCACCTGCTGAGAAAGCATTAATAGGTTAACAACAGGCACACAGATGTTCCAGCCGTAGCCTATTGTGTAAGATCTTGTTTGAGTGGACCCAGAGGAAGAGGTGGCCACTGCTCCAAGATCCTTTCAATAGGACAGAGCACCGTACTCTCCACATTAGCACTAGAAGTTGAGGCATCTGGAGGTAAACTAATTACACATTCATCATTTTAGAAATCTCTGGCAAAGTCACAGAAGTCATATGGATTTCTCAACCCCCCTACATCTGCTTCACCTACATGGCACACTTTCCCAGCAGCAGCAAAGCAGTGACTCTTAATCAGGCACCTGCCCCAGTGGGTGAGCTGAAAAAGACTGTGGCTTTGAGATGATAAACACATAGAAAAGGACAAAATGCTGCAAAGCTATCCTCTCCTTCCCTCCTGCTAGTGTTTGCGATGGACAGACAGAATGTCAAGCACCAGAGGGAAACAGCTGCTTCTTGGACAAGGCTTTGGTTAACAGGAAGCATTCCTGATAAAAAAAAGAAAGCAGTGAAATACCCAAACTGGGGAAAAAGGACTGAGATGGCAGCAGACTAGAATTTAAGCCAGATCCTTGTGCTGGGTGGCCTTGAAAGCTGCAAATTAGGATGATTGTACCGGGACAGGAACTTTACTAGAGGGCTGTTGGAAAACAGAGCTCCAAGGAAAATGGCTCTGTCCACATTCTCAGCCCCTGCATCTCCCTGCTCAGTCCCAGCGACTGTGGTGTGCAGCAGCACAGGCATTGCTTTGTTATCACACCCGGTGATCAGGTCAGGAGCAGGAGCCCGACATCTGTAAGCAAACAAAACCTGTTTGCCGCTAAGTCAAGGATTGTCATTCGAGAAAAAAAAGAAGCCTCTTCATTGTCGCTGTTAAGTACCGAGAATGGTGAGTAATGACACAATCCAAGTTCAGGAAGAAAGTAGTTATTTAATTAATTATAATTGGGTTTATGTAACTTGGTTCTCAAAGATGACAGGAGGTTATTGGATCTTGGACCAGCCACCCCCTGTCCCATTGGCCAAAGCTCACAACACCTACTTCAAAATATTATTTCACTGTGTACCATAACAACTCTGAAAAACAGATCCCAGGTGCACAGATAAAGAACCAGTTTACAAAAACCTGTAGCAGAGTTTTCCATAGCTTTCATGAGAGCCACAGAGCTCTCACAGAATGCTGCAGAAAGCTGAAAAATTTCTCTACCAAAGCTTTTCAGCATCTACACTTCATTGCTCACATACTACCATCCTAGAGTAAAAACATGGAGCCCAAATAGTGACGCAGCAGTAAAAAAAAAAAAAAGAAAAAAAAAAAGTGAGATAAGATAAAAATGTAAAACAAAAAAAACCTACTACTGATTGGAACTTACAATGTCAGAAGAGTTCTTGCACAGGCAGTAAAACCAATGGTTTTATCAGCTCAAAGACCTTTTTACCTTAAAAAAATAGAGCTTTGTCGCACAATTTTCTCATTTCACATACATTTAAATAGTACTTTTTGCTCTGTAAAACCAGCTGCATATTTGCCAGACCAGACTTTCTGATGAGTAAACCCCCAGTAACACCTACTGCAACTGGCTGAAAGAAGATACACAAGCTCATCTTGACTTAAAGAGTCCAGGGTCCCTAAATCACAAGTCTCCCGTTTTAACTCAGCAGCCAGGGCTGTTGCTTTGTTTCTGCCTGTTTAGCTGGTAAGCGCAGTAATGGGAGAAGGCAGGCATTAACAGCTGGCAATCAATGCCTCTGCAATTCACAGCGAATGTTTCACTGTGAGCATCGGTGGAGAGGAGGGGACCACTGGGTGACTGCAGTGAGCATCCCTTACCTGGGGAGTAGCGGTTCCTCCTCGTGGGAAGGCCTGGGCTCCACAGGTTGGTGTAGCTGTTCAGAGACCACGTTGTGCAGCGCTCATCTCCAAAGTCCAGAAATGTTGGGGTGTTGTTACATATATAAAGCCATGAAAACTGCTCCTGGAAGTTTTCACAGGACATCCTGCGGGGAAGGAAGGAGGAACATCTCATCATTCAGTTTAAGACAGAAGAGCATTGCCAGCAGGTCAAGGGAGGGGATCCTGGGCCTCTACTCAGCCCTGGTGAGGCACTTCTGGAGTGCTGTGTCCAGTTCTGGGCTCCTCAGTACAAGAGAGACACGGATCTGCTGGAGCAGGTCCAGTGGAGGGCTGTGAAGATGATCAAGGGATGGGAGCATCTCTGATGAGGAAAGGCTGAGGGAGCTGGGCCTGTTCAGCCTCCAGAAGAGATGACTGAGAGGGGACCTCATCAATGTCTGTCAGTATCTGCAGGGAGGGCGCCAAGAGGATGTTTCCAGGCTCTGCTCAGTGGTGCCAAGCAATAGGACAAGAGGCAATAGGTAGGAACTGACACACAGGAAGTTCCATCTGGATATGAGGAAGAATTTCTTTACTGCACAACTGACCACACATGGAATGTGCTACCCAGAGAGGGTGTGAAGTCTCCCTCACGGGAGGTATTCAAAAACTATCTGGACACCATCCTGTGCCACGTGTGCTCTGGGATGACCCTGCTTGAGCAGGGAGGTTGGACCAGATAACACACTGTGGTCCCTTCCAGCCTGACCCACTCTGTGATTCTGTGAAGATACTAGTTAGGAACCCACACTCACCCCTGTGTCTTTAAAAGGGGATTGATGAGAATACTGCAGGCACCTGCAGCTCTGCTGGCTGATACCTTGCAGAAGAGGTCAGCTCTCAACGTGTTTTGGGCTGCCCTAAGTGCCCCCAATGCCCCAGGGTAAAGCACAAGGCATGTTCAGGGGTGTGTTGGTGGAGCCCTGCCACCTCCAGCACACCTCTGCCACTGTCCCTTGCCTTTGTCCCTCCACAGTGTTCTGTCCCACACTCATGCTTCACTAAAGCCTCAAGTGTGTACTTCAGACCCACCTGCTGTTGCCCTGCTTTCCTGAGAGCCTCACAGGGCAAGGGTGCACTTTCTGCACGATCAGTTTTGCTAAGGGACAGCCCACGCATGGCTAAGCTGTATCTGAGAGCAATCAGAGGCAGTGAAAAACCACGAGCACCTGCAGAGCAGTCAAGTGCACAAGCTCAGTGACCTGCTTAGCCAGCTGTCCCCTTCAAGCACCTGTCAGTCCAAGGTTCAAACCACAGACTTTATGAGGAGAGGCAATGTGACAAAATGACCAGGTTTCAGGGGGCTGGATTTTTACTTCTCTCACTGCTTATTTTTTTATCAGCCTGTTACTTAATCTTGGCCAACTCCTTCAGGTCTTGTTTCCTCTGAAACCACGGGGTCAGAACAACCTCCAATTTGCTGTTTGCACACATCTAATACAAGGTGCCTTGAGCCACCACCAAGAACAGAGAACTGCCAAAATTACTTTTTTCATACTGAAGGCGAACAGAAAACCTGGTAGACAAAGGATCAATAGGGAAATACCAGAATTCTCCATCATCCTTGTTTCTGAGGAGGGCTTCTCTGTATTTGGGCTCAACACGGTCCCACTGAGGAGAGCTGCAAAAAAGAACAAACCAACAAGATGTGAGGCACAATTTTTCATCATTGGCCCATTTCTCTAATCAGCCCATCAAGTCATGAGGGATCAGGAGAGGTGAACAAACTGCACATTGGAAACAGGACTGTGCTTGATACCTTCATAGCCAAGGCCAGCACATAGAGCTCTGTGCCTTTGTTGTGCCTGAGCTGCCACCCTGGGGTGAGGAATCCTGCCCCCCTGGCCTGGTCACCTGTCCCCATGCTGGAGGGGTTAGTGAGGCACCAAGGCACAGCACTCTGAAGCACTGATATTACCCTGACACGTAGAGAGCACATTACCCAGTCAAACGTGTTGTTTCCAAGCAGCATGTTTATAATTAAGTGATAATTGTACTTTCTGAAGAGTTTAAGATAAATAAACAGCACATGAATCAATAATTTATTGATCTGTGCAGCTTACCTGTGAACGTGCTACTGACATTTCAATTACAGTCAGGATTGTAGTTCACCCTTCCAAAAGGATGGGAGGATGCTGTCTGAGCAGAGAGCTGTTATCCCAGCCTTAGACACCTCTGCACAACCCACCAACCCTTCCAGATGCAACACTGTAGCCTGACTTTTCTCAGCAGAGTGCTTGTGTGTGGTCCTAGCAAGGGGGGGGTGGGGCGGGGGGGTGGGACACTATTAAATAACCTAAGAGTGGCACAAGAACATCTCTCTAATCATGAAAATGCTGATGCAGCTTCAAAAGGAAAACTAACATCTATTTATTTACAAAACACTGTTGGAGTCTGTATCATTCCTTTCCTAAAGAAAGAGATGTTAGATTATCCACACAGGCAGCAAAGTGGTCCTTGCATCCCCAAAGCTGCATGCAGGATCCAAAAGATTAGTTCAAGCCATTCCCTGGCACTTTGCCTTTGCAATAACCAAGGACCCTTTCTGTCCATCTGTGTTCAATACTGCCCTGCTCCATGGACTCATCTAACCATCCTCTTCCCAGAGTCAGGCTCATGGGAGCAGAAGAAAGAGGAGGAAGGTGGATGTGCGATTGCTGCAGGAGAATTCAATAGAAGCAGCCAGCCAGCATCTAGGGACATGGTCAGAGCTTACTCCAGGAAGCAAGAACTTTTTCATCCCTGACTTGTGTAGAATTCTGCACTGGGTAAAACGCACACACATGGACAAGAAGGGATACCTGAGCCTAGAGAGGCGGCATTAATTTTCCCTGGATTGGATTTCTGTGCAGATGGAAACAATGCTTATAATGAACTACTTGGGAAATATTTGTTTTGTTAAAATGGGTGTGAGACAGAGGTTCTCATAAAAGATTGATTCTCTCTGACATTAAAGCTTTAAGACCCTACTCATCACTCCAGGGCCCCTTCCACTCCCCACGGCCCCACGGATTCCAGATCCTGATGATATGTTTCCAGCCATTCTTGTAGGGGATCTGTAAAGAGGAAAGAAAAACAAACTCAGTCACAACTTTTCACAATGGTGATATTCAGTGAAGAGACAGGTAATAAAATGGATCTTCCTCTACACCTTAGAGACCAGGTTTAACCTCTGATCTCATTTTCCCAGCAGCGAAAAATCAGCGCCTTCTGCTACATTGCAAAGGAATGATGTGTGAGAGAAAACTGCGCCCATTTTGCTTTCCTGAGGATAGTGAATAGCTGACACAGAGAGAAGCAGCAGCATTCCTGTCACACTGCATGAACTCAACAGCCTTGGGAAATTCCAGTGCCTAATTCTGCACATTGGATGCTGTGAGTCAGCAAAGGCAGAGACTTTGAGGAACGAGGTCACCAGACTGCCTGGAGTGAAAGCCAACAGTCAGCACAGAGAGCTGATGATAAACAGAATCTGTGGGTCTGTATCTACAGCACTGTGGTTTGCAACAGCTGGGGATTCTGGTGCTTTCCTCCTTTTGCTGCCACTGATTTAAGCCAGAGGCAATCAACTTTTGCCAGTGAATGGTGGAAGTGGAAAGGAGAAGCAAACCTTTGTTTTCTGGCTCTCCTTATGCACGCAGGCAGTGTTGGAAAGAGTACCATGGCAGTCTCTTCCCAGGCAAAGGCCCAGCCTCCAATCATTTCCCCTTAGGACAACCCCTTGGATGCCTTGGCACTGCTTAAAGTGGGGCACAGACTGTTTCTCCTCTCTGCACACACCAGGAGCAGCAGGAGGCTGGAACAGCCTGCTTCTCCTCCAACAGAATTGGGGACCCTTCTGCCCCTGCCCTGCAAAGAGACAGCTGGGGCCTTCTCTGGAGCTCAGCAACCCCCATCTTTCTATTCTGCAGCCCCTTGGCTACAAGCAAGTGTCCTCCAAGAAGCAGCACGCTGACTGTGACGATGGCATCAAGCATGCCATGACACAAAAGGGGACACGAAACAAAGCCAAGCTCACACAGAAAACCAACAAAGAGAGAGGGATAAGGGAGAAAATAGCTTAGGGAAAGCAACATCCCCTTTCCAAAGTACTTTAGGTTCCAAGATTCAAATGTGTCATAGCTATCTTGCTTGACAGCATAGCTATTGTTTGGCTTCCTTCCTCACTGTTAACTCTCCCTGTGTGCACTACAGCTTACTGGGCTAAGCCATGTTCTGACTTCTGGCTGTAAAAAATCCTTAATTTCTTTTGATCCATGTGATAAATTGGTTCTCAGATCACCAATATTAATATCCAGCCAGGAGCAGTTCTGCATGAGTACAACAGCTTTAAAAGATGGAGAAACGCTGTTCTTGAACCAGCGATTTACTTTTCACACAGTGATTTTTGGCAGCTTGTGATTGAGCTGAACAAATGTAGATTTGCATCATACGACAAATCCCACCATTTCAGCCAGTGCTTCTTCTTCCATTTGAAACAGAAAAGCACATTTTTTAAGAGTCAGCATGGAATGAAAACCTCCAGAAATGTTGCATTTGCTGCTGAAGTGTCCCAAACCAAAAGTAAATTCAAGTTGCATTTTCAATTAGAAAACACTATGGATTCAGATATCCTCCCTCTTTTTGTCGTGCCAAAATCCTTCCATCTCTTGGAATTTGAACTATGTGCTCTCCCTCCTAAGTGTGAAGCTAATTCACATCAGTCCGACTGGAACAGCAGTGCAACCGCCCTGTAGTGGATCGTCAGTACAAGATCTCCAGGCAGGAACAAGCCCCTGACCTTACCTTCACAGCTCCTGTGACGGTGTAGGCGTGACCCTGTACAATGCCATTCCTCAGCTCTATGTTCCTCCTTGCCTGCAGAAGGGAGAAAGCATAGTTTTTAGCTCTCTGCCACACTGCAAAGACATAGCCACCAGCTCCCAGAACTGCCATTTGCCACGGCACTAAACAAAGCCTCGGGCTTGACCACAGCAGTATCTCAGATACTGAGATACTCCACAGGAATGTGACTGTTGTTCCCCCTGCAGCCATAAGCAAGCCAGGAAATTTAACAAAGCTACAGATCTACACTTCTTCACAAGTTCTTCCATGGTCCAGAGCTGCTGCAACTGCAGAATGACCTGGACTGGGTGACTTGTAGTCGGACTGGGTGACTTGTAGTCAGACTGGGGAGTGCAGAACTTCCCTGGCCCGCACAGCCCCGTGTCAGCCACCTGAGCTGAGGGAATAGTCCTTTGCTTGTTTGCAGCAGCCAAGCTTCACGTCCTGAGGAAGCAGGCACCACAGGAGCAGCGTCACACACCTTGCAGTCACATGTCACGTGCCGTAAGGGAAGCCTTGGAGACGTTTTATCAAAGGTACTTGCTGAGTACCACAAAGCCCTTTGCAACTTCCCAGCATTAATACCAGTAGCCTGCAAGCCACCGTGAGATAATTGCATCCTCCTACAGAAGAGAGGCGTGTTTTGGCCTTGCCAGAGTTGATCAAAAAGCTACAAGGCCAAAATCAGGCCTGCTGCAAGAGGACACCACTCTACTGCAGCGGAATTAGCCAGGACAGAAGCCACAGCCCCCTCTCCGACACATCAATCCATCTACACCTGCCCAAATGCCTTTGCATTCCTTACCAAATGACCTTATTTACTTTCTGCTGCCAAGATCCCTTCAGGCATCCATAAACCGTAACTATTTTACAGAGTGATTATGGACTTCCTTTTCCACTCCAAAGAGCAGCCTTTGTGCAAACACAGTAAACCAAGACAGGCACAGGGCATGTGACTGACCCTGTGGCTCACCTGGCCTGAGGTGCTGCACCCCATCAGGCACCGAGATTTGTCAGCTGCTTTCAGGATCTCCTCCAGATCAGGAGGTGGATCCTTCAATGAAAACTGCACTTGGACTCCACCTGTGAGGTCTACTAAAGCATCTGAAAGGTAGCCTCCATTTAACTTCTGGTAGGAGCCCCGCAACCTATGGAAAAATTAAAAAATATTTTAAAAAAAAGAGAGAGAGAGAAGTTAATTAGTCCTTACGTTGTGTTTTCATAAGCAATGCACAGTGCTTGCTTTAAAAATGAACATGTGCATCGAGGTGCTGGGCACAGGGGAGCCCGGGGTGTTCAGACATTGTGGCCAGGTAATGAAAGGAAACGTGATCGAAATACTTGGCCAGGCACAACACATGCCTTGTGGAAGGAATGAGACAAAGGGGGAGCTTTTTCTGTGCATTCATCCCCATCTGAGGCAGCTGTCCAGAGCCATTTACAGACAGTGCAAAATAATAAGGTGCGTCTCCTGCCAACACAGGCATTTTGGGGAGATGAGCTGCGTCTCATCTTGAAGCACCCAGTTTCCTTTTTCTGAACAGGAAGGGAGCCAAGGGTGACTAGTTCAAATGGATGTTTCAGATCAAATGGAGCTGAACTGTTAGTTTCTACATCATACTTATACACGACTCTTCACAAAAATGGCCAGTATTTCTTTTGCAAATGAGAAAAAGGAAAAGAGAGGTGAAGGTATTTTACCCACGCTTCCAGGGCACGGCAGAAAGGAGTTCTCAGCAATGTTCCCAGTTCACTCTGCTAGAGCACTGTAATAGGATAATAATTTAATATTGCCAACACAGTCCTTGTTGTTTTTATCGTGTGGTTTTTATTGAGACAGCAAATAAGCTGGAACATGCCGTACTTAGAGCAGGTAGAGCATGCTGTTAAACCCCACCATACACACTGTATTTAATGAATGTAATCAAATGAAGTCTGCAGCTAATTGTATTTTGAAGAGTTGTCCTTGTCCTACACTGATGAAAAGAATTTGTCTTGGGCACTGGGGAATAACTTCTCAAATGGGAATCTCATAAACAGCATTGCTTGCAACTTTAATTTAATAGAGGTTTGGTATGCATTGTAATTAAAATCTTATGCAGGAAATTGATACTGAATCCTGAGTCAACTTTTCTGAGATATCTCAGGGCAAAATGCATCTTGTTCCTGAGTCGCTCTCATGCTGCTTTAACATTTGCTTATTCCTGACCAAATCTGCCAAAATTATTATCTCTTTTCTTCATTGTCTCCTCACTGCATTGCAAATGCTACACCAGCTTCAGGTACCAAATTCCAGCCCTTCATACCACCCCTAACAGAGGACTTTTTCTTCAGCTTGTTTAATAATGGGAAATGAGCAAATGCTAAGGGACGACAGTCTGATCCCTTCCCTCCCCAGAGGATTTTTTAAAATTATCATCTCCTTATTAGGCATTATTTACCCTGCATACTCTGGAGACCTCAGCTAAGAGTCAGAGCTCTCTAGGAAGTGAGAGCAGATCAGAGAGTCCTAGGAGTGCATGCGTTGTGCCTGGGCATGTTCTTCAGTCATGCTTCCTCTCATTGCCTGCCCCACATATCCACATGATCTCTGATTAGTGACTGTAAACACAGGTAATCCATACTTAGACTCTGCAGTTTTAAACAGAGGACAACATGGAAAACAGAGGCAAGTAAGTTTGCCTAAAATCAGGAGGAGATTCCAGGCCCTTTTGTGTCACCAACCGTTGCCCTGTTCAGTTTGCTTCTCAGGCATTAACACCCCAGAGTTGATTTAGGACTGGGTACATTTAGGTCTAACTCAAGACCAGCATCTCCAGGTTATGTTGGCCCTAAGTTTGCTGCAGCCATGGTTCCCTGCACGAGCACAGCACCGCACAGGCAGCTCTCAGCCTGAACTCCTCCCTGTGTGCTTTGCACAAGGCAGAGAGTGCAACCACCCACAGAAAGCATTCAGCACTGGGTGGAAGAACAGACCAGGTATATTTACTTGGCATATGCTTTTTCCAGCAAGGATGGCCAGAATTCATTTGAAGTTCGGGGGTGTACAGACAGGTATCTTCCATTTAGGAGTGGCAGTCGGTCATCTATCACTACATCCACCCATTCTCCGTATTGCCAGAACTGGAAATAAATAAAATAAAAAAAACATGTATTTTTAAAAAAGAGAGAGAGAGAGAAAATGAAAGAACGAGCCTCCTTTAAGCACTAATGTCCGTGCCAAGAAAAAGCCTCCTGAACTAGCACAGGAATTAACCTAAAGCGTGGATATGTGCAAGTCCTCTCCAGCACTGCCTCAGGCTAATGGTGCACATTGTTAAACAAGCTACCAAGTGGCTGGATGTCCCAGTGGCAGGGCAAGCCCTTGGGGAGCATAGCTAGTCCTGCAATCAGTGGGAGGAGAGATTCACCATGGGAAATATGCTAATATTCTTGGGCGATAGCAAGATTTCAAGGAGGTAAAGAATGATCACGCAGGTGGATTCCACGAGCCTCACTCCTCAGCCACACTTGGATTTTCCCCCACAGCACGGCTCTTGCCCAGAGAGCCTCTGTCAGGATCCAGCCTCTAAACTTTCTTTCTTCTGTGTTTCAATTAAGACTCTGACATGCTGTCATGGATGGAGACAGTGTAGCGACTAAAGACGGTTTTGAGGTGTTATCCATCTCCTTGATGGATGAGAAGGACACAGGCAGTCTCTCCAGCATGTGGACAGAGCAGGTGTTTCTCCAGCTGATCCAGCTGATGAAACTTTTCAAGGGAAAAGACAGGAATAGAGATCTGTGGGGATGAACTAAAGGAGCCATTTCCAGAGTCATTAGCAGATTAATGTAGCTTAGCATGATTCGAAATCATAAGAGGCCAAGCTCTTATTTGCAGTAATGCTGAGGACTCCAGTGGAAGTATGCCAGCAATAGATTTAGTCTAGCACGATTTTATTTCAACAGCTTCGGTCAATGAAAAACCTCAAAATGAGCTGTTCTGCTAGAAAAGCACAAGACCAGATCTGCCCAGCAGCAAAGCAGCTTACAGACTGCTCAGCTGAAAGAGGTCTGATCCTACTTACGTTCTGCCTCACCCAGGCCTCTCCCTTCCTACATGAGTGGTGGCAGGAGGCGGCAGGGTTGGAACCTCTAGCTTGAGCTCCAGGAGCAATTTGAGGCTTCTGCTTGATTTTGGCAGGAGGGGGGTTGAGGAAAAGCCTTCCACTGGCTGTCCTCTGCCCGAAGGAGAGGCAGGCAAAGGACTGCCCAAAAGGAGCTGTCTTTTCAGTCACCTAAGGAGCCCTTCTGTCACCAGCCAACACCTAGGAGCAGGACTGTATGGAGAAAAGGTGTGACATCCAGCCACACCTCCCCACTGTGCTTCATGTGCAAACACAACAGGTAAATACGAACATACAGGATTCGCTGTATGGATTCATGCAGTCCAAACCCACTGAGAGACATTTTTCCAAAAGTCAAGTTCCTTGGCTGTTTTTGGTATGGAACTCAAGCTTGGAGGCCATCCGAATGCAGCACTGTATTTTTCTTCAGCAGGAGAAAGGGAGCTGCTTTGTCCTGACTGTCACAGACTTTCAGATGGTGGTCTCATCTGAGCTCACCAGGATGGGAAAAGCCACAGTGGGAATAGAAACCTCATGGAAAGTCCTAGAGTGCTCTGGAAGTTGCAAGAGTGGTACAGGAGAAGCCATACTCCTGCCTTCAGAGAAGGTCCAAGCCTTCACTTTTTGGCTTGAGTCTGGCTTAATGAAAGTTCTTTATACCCCTTTATGGGATTTAAGTACTGCAGCTGTGAATGTGGTAATAAATAAAACCAAGAATCACTATTTAGGCAGGATGCAAAGAGGGAAGTTCTTCACTTCCACATTTATGGTAAGCCTTTTAAATCAGGACTTTATTTCCCTGGTCTTAAGAGGAGGGAAAAGAAATGGACAGTTCCAAGATGACAACAACACATCTAAGGTTCTGATGGTCAAAGGGGGAATGTTGTGTGGTTATTTTGCCTCCTGTTTTCCTTCCTGGACTGGGATCTTAGAAAAATCCAGTTCTGAAATCGAGTAAGGAGAAAATCACATGTCTATCAATTAACACCAACCTTTTGTATGGTGTTAAAAAGCACGTTTCAGATGTTTCCTGAAACTGAGTTCTTGACCACTTATGGCCTTTAAAGATTTCATCTGTTTCTTCCTGAGAGCAGGGACATTAACATTCAGGGAAGGTCCCTCCAGTTGTGAGTTGATGCGCTGTGCAATAACCCCGTACAGTCCCTGGAGAATATTTCTGGTTTTTTCCCAAGCTGAGCTGCTGCTCCTCACCGTCACAAGGAGTGACACACTCTGTCTCATGGGCACCACAGTTTCTGCGGCAGAGAAAGCGATTCCTATACAAACATGGGACTAACTTAATCCCTGGGGAAATAACATCGCTGTAATTATTCCCTAGATAAAAACACAACCCATCTTAACTACAGCTGATGAAGTGCTTAACACCCTTGACTCTTGCAGCTGAACAGCTCGTGCTGTATAGGAACACTGGAGCAGCCCTTTGTATTCCTGAGAGCCAACATGTTCCAGCTCCAAAAAGGTGGAAAAAAAGTTATAAGCTAAAATTTTTATATTAGCATATGATATGCCTTGTTTGCGATTCTTCACTGAACTGAGGACTGGTGGATTAGCCTGTGGATGGCAGTAAAATATCTTTGATGGAATAATTGAAAGGCATTGCAGAGAAGCATTTCCATTCAGAGGAGCTTTCTCAGGGGTTTATTGCTCAAGGAAAGCCAGAAACAGTTGCACTGATTTGCAGATGAGATGACAGGGAAAACATTTTCAAATACTGTAAGGTATTTATACTGCTTAAGATTTAAGGATTGAGCCTAACTAATCTTTTCAAAGCTCCCATGAAAGACAATCTAGCTTGCATCCTTTTTAATGTGTTTTAAGCAGCCTGGGGTCCCTTCAGCTGGTTTATCTCATACAGTGTGGCTCTGTATGCTGGAAATGGGCCAAGATAGAAACATCTGGTATTCCAAGGAGCACAGGAACAGAGCAAAATTTAGACTGTCCACAAGATAATCCTCCTGGTGCTGCTTCACAAGAGCCTAGGAGGTCAAAGAAGTCTCACTGCCAGAGCTCTTTGTTTGGTGCTGAACTGCATAAAACAAAAGAGATTTGTGAAATAAGGGGATGAGCAATGGCTGAGTTTATACTGTGATTCTCTCCACATCCAGTTTAGCTTCTGGAGTTTAATGGTGCTGCAAGCTCTTCTAATCCCACCAGATATTTGTTTGACTCAGATACAAGCAAGCAGAGCCTGCCAGTTGCTACCCGAGTCACCCTCCTGGGAGATTCAGACAATTTTAGAAGTTGGTAGAAAGTGAGATTTACTAAAAAGCCTTGTTCCTCTCTCTGAAGCAAATCTCTTTTCAAAATATCAAAAGCCTGTTCCTCTGATCTGTCTCCAAGGATTTGTAATTTCCAGCCATTTCAACGAGCTAAAAGGGCAAGGTGAAGTGGGGAAACAGAAAATGAGCCCAAATAGACAGTGCAGGTGAGATGACAGCCATAACAGCCTGCCCAAATCAAAGCAGCCACCAGAATGCCATCTAAAACATATATGTACACAAATCTATCTGAGCAGCTGGTACCGCTGCCTTTGCAGTCATAACTTTCTGAAAAGGGCATCAAATTCCCTGAAGTGCAATTGCACCACCTGGAGCACAAGGAATCATTAAAAAATTCAGGATTCTCTGCAAAATTCCGAACTGGGAGTCAGCATTGAAGAACTAAAGCTTTCAAGGATGTTGAGATGTGGGGCTGCAGCTTGAACCCCTATGCAATCCAACCAGCCAAGCTCAAGAGGTACCAATACCACAGGGAATACATACCCGGAAATGAAAAATCCCAGCATAATCGTCCTGGAATCCTTGGTCCTTTGGTAAAACATTTTCCAAAAATTGTTTCCGCAGTGTCAAGGAGCCCAGGGCAGCCAGCATCCAGCAGTCACCTCAGGGGAGGGAAGAATCCAGTGTATTCAGTCAGCTACTCACTGCTGTTGATCATAGCTAGCTCTTTAAAAAGAGAGTGGGCTACAACCTCTAAGACATCCAAGAACCACTTTGCCAAAAGCAACCAACGTTCTTCTGTCACCTTTTCCTCCTCCAAAATGCTGAAGCACCACCCAGTATTCACCAGCAATGTCCACTGGGAACCCTGCTGTCACCCAGCCATCTTTTTCTACTTTCAGGCTGCTCCCATCTTTTGCAGTCATGTTGAGACTTGCAGTCCAAAGCGCTCTTTAGGAAACCTTCAAACTTCTCAGTGGAGTGGGAAATGGGAAGGCATTTCTTTCTACATGGGAGCAGAGCTGCTCCCAAAGACAAACATGATCCAGGAGTACAAGATGGAACTGACACAACGTGCAGATACGTACTCTGATACTGGATAAGTGTCAGAGGAGTTGAACAGAAATATCCACAGGAAAGAAAATGCTGACAGTCAAATGAAGACATTAGGACAGAAAGAAAATTGAGTCCTGCACCTGTTGGAGCTGTGCCTACTTACCTACTCACACCTAGCTGTGTTTGACCCCTGCACTTGAAGCATCTGCCTGCTCTCAGCTGGACCTCTGTTTCTACGCTTGGCCTTAGACAGACAGAAGGCAGATGCCAGACAAAAGTAACAAAGATTTGAGCTGCTGCATTTGGGAATCCTGTTAAATATCTGCAATAAGTTGTGTGTGGACTTGTGCCAGTCTAGATTGACCCGCACTGATGGTTTACTGCAGCTACCGTGGTCCACATCTTCCCACCGAGCACTCAGAACACGGCAAAGCAGTCACGGGTTATTGCTTCGTGCACGTCTCTTCCAAAACACGAATATAACCTTACCTATTTCTCCTTGCATGATATCAAATCTGCTAACTCCATCCATGATCAAATGAGGGTTTCTCTGAAGCTCCTGGAGGAAAGAAAATGCAAAGAACAGTGTGAGTACCCAGCCTTTGCCAGCAGTGTGTTCCTGCCCCTTGAAGACCTTGCCTACCTTTTCCACATCTGAAAACTGTTTTTCTTGAGCCCTGGTGTTTTGCTGCCTGCCACCAACAAAACCAGAGGAGATACTCAGGCATCTCTTCTTTAATCGGCTCAGATATTCCTAGGGATAGATTCCTAGGGGTGGGTGCTCCCTGAGTTTTCATTTGGGTTTTTCTAATGTGACTGACATCTTTCAGAGAGGGCTCTGAGCCTGGCAGTGAAATCATGCAGTTTCCTGGGGCACAGCAGGGCAGAGACACACACGTCTCCAAGGAAAGTGGAACAGGGTCCATCCTTCAGCTCAGCAGTGGGTCTGGGAGCATTTTACACTCTGAGTCTTTTGTGTTTCCATTCAGGTCTAATACAGGTCAGCCTGGGCTGCTTTTCTTCACTCTGGTGAGGAAGATATAGAAAGAGAGCTTAATCTCTGTCTGCAAAATCCCATAGGCCTGGCTGACATTTTTGATTCAGGGAGAATTTTCCTTGAGAGTCTTGCTTGGGCAGTGAAGGGGGAAGCACTTCACAGCTTGGCTTTGCACACAGAAATGTGAACCATTCTCCCAGCTGTGTCTGCAATTGGCCTGGGATATCTGAGTGCTCAGGAAGGAATGGCCTCAGCATCCCCCATGAGTACCCCTTGGCACACTCCAGTGGGGTGAGGCTCTGTTTTGAAGGAGCAATCAGCCTGAAATAGGCAAGTCATCACACACGTAAGAAAACATAGAGATAAAAGGAGGAAAAAAAAGATGCTGGTAAGAAAAATAATACAGCAGTCCTTCCTTGAACAGGCCCTGGCATTCCTTCTCCCCAGCTGATCTGACATGCTGCACAAAAATGAGACCAGCTCACAGTGTGACTCATGACTTGCATGGTTGCGTGAGCTCAGCATTAATAAGTGCTGTCAGCTTTCTGAAATGGCTTCACAGTGATCAAACCCCTCCAAAAAGTTTCCCTGTTAGGAAAAGACGCAATGCAACGTCACTGCTCCAGGCTGGTGGGCAGATCATGCTCCCACAGCACTGCTGATATGGGGGAAAGCAGCCTCAGCAGGCAAATTCCTTGAGATGCTTTCCTACTGCCATCCCCACCTATCCCAGGACTTTGGGGATTTGCAGCAAGAGATTTACCCATGGCTTAGGAGCAGGCCTAAGATGTGTGGCCACAAGCAGCAGTGCTTGCTCGTAGTATAGGGAAGCAGCAGCACTGAGCCCTTCTCCTTTCTACTCTACATCCATCCCAGCTTTATCTTCTCCCTATCCTCTATTTCCCAAAGCCATTTGTGCCCCTCACCGGGGTGAACTCAAAACTTTCCACAAGCAGGAAAGATTAAACTGCATGACAAGGCTCTGAACCTGCCCGTGCCTTTGTGTGTGTCTGACTTGCCAGTAGTCTTCCCAGAAAACCAGCAGCATAAAGGAAAGGGTATTTTTGTTTCCTCCATCACTTCTGAGGGCTTTGAAGTCTTAGCTGCCAGAAGCAAGGTGGCTAGGCTACAGTGCACAGATGCCATGGGGGTATGCACCATCCAGAAGCATGAGCCTGAAATTAATGGGAAGGCAGCTGTGTCTTTATGGGATCCCCAAGGAAAGGGCTGATGCTGTGCTCTGTGCCAGAATGCTAAAGCTAATAAGTGCTCCGTGGATCCTGCTAGCCTGTTGTGGAGACTGGCTGAAAAGTCAGCCCATTAGATGCCTCACCAAACATTCTATTGCCCACCAAGGTGCTCGACTCCCCAGTGAGCAAACGGGGATGAGCTGAGCCATTAAGCAAGTTCCTTACTGGGAGAAACTGGTACTTTACAACCAGAAAAGACATAACCTGAAGTCAGCCGCAGCCAACACGCCTGGACTGTGCACACAGACATCTCTGTGGCTGTCACAGGGAACACTCCAACACTGTATTCCCACCACCCGCAGCACACCAAGCTCTGCTTCCAGGAGCGTGCACTCACCACGGGCTCCGGGGCAATAACTAGGACACAATACAGAATGTGTTGTATCCACTAGCCAGGGCAAGGGGCAGCTCAGCAGCTGCCTGAACCCACAGAGGGCTCCTGAAAGAGCACAGAGAGGACATCACTGTGATGGGTACAGTGCTTTGGAAATCTGGACCTTTTCAACCAGGAGGAAAAGAAGTCTCCAATTAGCTCCTCTTCCTTCAAAGGCAGGAATACAGCAATCATAAAACACCACCTTGTCCATTATTGCAAAGCACAGCTAAACACGTAGTTACCACTGCACAAAATGTGCAAGCCTCACTATTTCCTACTGCTCGAATTGCTCGACAAAGAGAGAAACCACAGCTTTAACTATAAGTCTGTCCGGACGCAGTGCCCTGTTTCACTGAGAAATGATGAGGCTTTGTGGCATTATTCCTGAGACTTTTCAGTGTTAGTGGGAGGGGGAAAGAAGAGGGAGCTCAGGGAGGCACGTGGTCTCTTCTCAGAGTATGTATGAGCCCAGCAGTGAAGGCAACCATATGGGCTGCAAGTCAAGCACTCTGCCTGAACTCATCCCCTCAGGACAAAGCTCTCATCACTCGCTTTCCCTGGCCCACTGAAGACTTCATTATGTATTCAAAAGGAAAGAGAAGTTCAAGTTCAAACCAGTTCATCCTCTAGAGCATGGTCTTACCACAGAAGTACTGTTCATCTAAAGGGCAAGATGGAGAATTAATCTGAGAGGTGGAAGGAAAGTGTCCTGTACATGCATTTATCTCTAAATCTCTTTTTATAATTGCTTGAAATTTTTGGGGAAGAACAAGTCCCCAGAAGGAGCTGGAGCTGAGTAGTGTAGATATAGACCACGTGCAGACATGCAAAAGAGGCAGTCAAACAGTTGTGTGAAAAGTTGGAAGCCTGAGGTGGGATTTCCCAGGCAGTGTAAGCCAGTCTGGCTGCAGGCTGCTGTGCTTGGGTGCTGGCCACTTTCCCACACATTTCTCCACCTGACCCTGAGTGCAGGCACAAGGCCACTGAGGGTTAAGAGGCTGGAGCTGACGGTTTCCAGAGCCACCTCCTGGTCAGTTCACCTTAACCCTAAAGTAAAATCCCAGCCTTGCTTCTGTTCCTGCCACAGGTCCACATCCGTCCCTTCAGCTACACTTGTGTTGCTCCCCCCTGCTACAGCCTCCACCATCCTTACACATCCTGCCATCATGAGTCATGGTGCTCCCTGTTCAACACACACAAATTATGACAAATAAAAAGGCTGCTACTGATTGAAAGCCAACCAGTTCTCAGCTGGACAAATGTTAATTCAGCAGCACTGCTGTGCCTGCAATAGTGTTGCTCTGGATTAAGAAGCAAACACGGTACTACAGTTCCCTGGGCTGAAGGCACCGCCCAGCAGTGTGCTGAGGAGGGGTCAGTCACACCACTGTCAGACATCCCATAACCACAGGGAACCTCCAGACAAATAAAACAGTTGGACTAATGAGGGAGGGCAGAACAAAGGACAGAGTTGGCGGAGGGTCTGGAGCACAAGTCTTAGGAGAAGTGGATGAGGGAGCTGGGTTTTTTTTTTAGCCTGAAGAAAATGAGGCTCAGGGGGGTGACTCTCTACATCTGCCTGAAAGGAGGTGGTAGCCAGGCAGGAGTCAGTCTCTTCTCCCAGGTAACAAGTGTCAGAACAAGAGAAAATGGCCTCAGGTTGTGCCAGGGCAGGTTTACCCTGGATATTAGGAAAAATTCCTTCACTGAAGGGATTGCCAAGCATTGGACCAGGCTGCCCACGGAGGTGGTAGAGCCGCCTCCCTGGAGGTATTTAAAAGACATGTAGATGTGGCACTTGGGGACATGGTGACTTGGCAGTGCTGGGTTAATGGTTGGACTCGATGATCTTAAAGGTCTTTTCCAACCTACACCATATAAGATGTGCTGGGCCACACCAAAGATCTGACTTGCAATGACTTTTCTCTGACAGATTGGAGAGGGAGAGGATAACTGAGCAAGCTGAAATTAATAGGAAAAATCAGACTACTCTCAAGGGGTTTGCTCGCACTGACAGAACTCAATTCCCTGCTTTACAGCAGAATAGCTCAATTCCTAATTGCCTGATTTCAATACAAATGCACTGGTTGCTTATAAAAGCCATGCTCTGCTCCAGTTCTCTTTTGCACTGGAAGAATGACTTCACCAGAGTTCACACAGGTGGGGGAGCCCACAAATGTGAAAGCTAAGTCCTGCTGGAGGATGGACTGATGTCAACAACCAGACAAAAACAGAAATCAGCTCGGATTTTACCTGAAACCTGTTCGCTTTTTGTGGCTCAGTGCTAAAAAACCCCCAGTCATTGCAAACAAAGGAGGCAAAGACAAAGGAGGTGGACAAGGGAGGTAGTCCTGTGCACCCGGAGCCTTGGAGGGGCAGTTTCCCTAGAGGTGTTGGAACCTCCCCCTTGGAGCACACAGTACAAGCCGAAAGTGCCACGGTGTTACCAGCTACCCTCCGGCCACCACAGCCATATAATCCTGCCTGAGACCCCCCGGCCGGAGAAAAAGGGAAGCAGGGCAGTCAGCAGACCATCACAGCAGCGCTGCTTTCCAACCCACCCAGGATGCACGAATTCCCCCTCACAATCAGCCCTTCCCAAAGATCAATGGAGTCGGGAAGTACTACGCAAATAAACCTTTCCCATCTTCCAGGAAGGTGGATGTAATAGCTGGTGATGCACTGCAGCTTGCCGGGCCCACAGGGATGAACTCCAAGCCGAGGTCAGGTGCAATCAGCTGAGTAGGCAAGGGTTGAGACAATGGCAGCCTGGGGATGCTGCTCCCGTTCAATTACACGGATTGCACACGCACACTCGGAGAGAACAAGGCGAATTGATTTTGATTTTCATCACGGAGAAACGCTGAACAGGATCCAAGAGCCTCCTGGCCCCCGGGAAAGGCTGAAGCTGTGAACTCCACCAGAAACAGCTGGCGAGCAGCTTTGGCTCATGCCAGGAAATGGCCCCAAAGTGACAGATCTGCAGGACACCACTATCCCTTGCTGCCACACATTTCCCTTAACTTTCCTCATTAAAGCAGCTCATGCGACAGCCTGTATTTATTTTTCCTCTTCTTTTTGTTTTTGGTAGGTTTTTCTTCATTTTCCCCCTCTTCTGTTAGAGATAAGTTTTTAGGTTAACTTCAGATTGTTGTCTAAATTCTTGCCTGAATAAAATCTGGGTTTTTTCTCCCCTCCAGCTACAGAGAGGCCAAGGCTGATGCAGTAAGAAATCCAGCTCAGCTTATCTGTCTAGAAGGACACTAACTTCAGAATTAATTTATTTTTAAGGGTCCATTCTTGTTAAGTCAGTTGCTGGATCCGAAATTCCGTAGTGTTGACGCTAAATCTTGGAAATTTCTGGGAAATAAATAACAGGCCAAGGAACAAATAATCACCAAAAGCTGCAAGGAATCACAATGGGCACTCTGCTCGTGAAAGAGAGTTATGTTTTCTTTGGGAAGGGACAGAGGAAGGGAATTAAAAACATGAGCAAGCCCTTTTGCAAATGACTGATTCAAATGATGGATCACTTTTCCCAGCAAACAAGCACTGGCTCAATGTGTAAAATTTTCTCCAATGTTTTTTGGGTGCTAAGTGCAGTAGCACAGGGCTCTGCTATGAGAACAAGGTGTATCCCTTGCCGGAGTTCACACTGCCTCTTTCTGCACCTTCCATCCAAGGAATTCTTTTAGACACTTCCTCATCACCTGACCCCAGACACCTGAGACAAACACCCAAGGAGTCTATGCCTTGATGCTCTGAACAGACTGATGATGCGGGCAAAGCCCGTCTCGGCTCTTCCAGACAGTCCTTTCACCACTACAAGTCACTGCACCCCGCTACAAGTCACATCCGAGGCACTCAGGGGTTCCTCTCGTGCTGATCCTCAAACTTCCACTGCCACCTTGCAGCTTTTCCATCTCTCCCAGCTGCTCACACACATAACTCTCTATGTTAATCAGAGGACAGACCACCTTATGCCAGCTCTTGCTCAGCATCCCCTCATTCCATAAGGGAGCTACAGGGTCCCCAAGAGACCAAGGGTGAACAGGGCAGAAGCAGTAGTCTGCAACCTTGAAGACCTTTCAGAAAAGTTGTCAGCGGCTTCACCCTCTGCCCTTTTCAGCCTTTTTTTAAAGCATAAGCACTGAAAATCATGGACTACCCTTCACATTTATAATGGGCACCATACTGAGCACAGTGGTGGGCCATCCCTGGAGCAGGGCCAAGGCACTGCTGCACAGATGATAATCTCTCTCCCCTCACACATCTCATATCTGAAAATATAACCAATGTTAGCAGAAGTAAAGCGTTCCACATTTAGCATCACCACAATTCACATCGTCTGGACCATCCTCCAGCAATTTCTTTTTGCATCTGCACAGTATTATGCACTATGATCAGAACAGAGAGAAATCTTTAGACTGAACATTAATTGAATAAAAATGCATATTCCACAACAGTTAATCATTTCATGGCTTCCTCAGTTCCAATCAATAGCTTGTGTGAGGGAAAAGCAGCAAACGATGAAAAAGAATTGTTCTGAACGTTTTAAAATTAGCATCTCAGTTTTTTTAAATCTGACATAATTCTTCACAGAGAATTTCCCTTTGACTGATCTTTAGAAAAGCCTAGCTACAGAAAATACTTTATTCAGTCTAAAATAGAATTTCTCTTCCATTTCTCAAAACTGCTGGTGAGCCAAAGGAATAGTTAATTGTGAGGTCCTGCTGTATTTGGTACCGTCAGCCCCACCTCTAGTAATGCCTGAGGTACCACATACAAAATCTCTGTCACAGATTGCACATTTCAAAGGGCGTAGACTGAGGCCCTGGGGATGCAAACACAGCCTGAAGCAGTCCCCATCTGATGGGAAACTGCAACTACTGCAGAGTCGGGAAAAGCGACATTTCAAATGTTGTCTTGGTGCTCCTGAGCCACCTTCCCTCCCTTTTCAGGCACATCCCTGTTAAACAAGATCAGTTTACAAGTCAAAAAGTTGCTTCTGACTGCCACTGCTGACTGTTACTGTCTGAAATCAAGCTGTTTTGTCTCTGCTTCATACATTACCCCCAGATATGAAGACTCCAAACTCTGAGCGTAATTGGCAATTCTCTTGACAATGTACAAGGTAAAATAGAAGCAGCGTGGTGCTCAGCTGCTCAGTTGGACCTGGAACAGAGACAGCAGTTCTAATTGCTATCTACCACTTAAATAACCAGATACTGCATGACAGTAAATGGAGGCTGAGAGATTATTAGGACCAAGATGCCAGTCATGGGTACATTTCCAGACAAATTTATTTTAATGTCAGAGGGAGCTAATGGTGGAGGCTGAGAAAAATACAGATGTAGGTTAAATTGGTCGTGCTTTGTCAGCAGGGTACAACTGCACTGAGTCTCCAGGAGATGTATTCAGGTAGGAAAAAGTCTCTCTTGAGGAAATTATAGGTATCTCTTGGCTGAGTTGTTCAGGTAGCTTAAACACCTGGGATCACATATCCTTAGAGTTAGCAGTGCAATAGTCTAAGAACAAAGATTGTACAAACATTTCTGCATGGGTGAAAGGTGCCCAACCGAAAAACTTCAGGTTTGGGGCACCACTACTCCTGATACCTCCCTCTTTCTCCTGGGAGACCACCTCCCAGAGGCGACTGGACACAGCACTGGCCTTTCAGGACTCATGAAATTCACAAAACACAGTTTTGTCTGCCTCCTGACCCTTCACTCTAAACCTCTGCAGATCTATAAATGAAAAGAAACCACTGTGATTTGGAAACTTCTTCTACCCCTGCTTCATTCTGTCACGAAAGTGAGGCCACACTTTGATGTCACCATGACACATCGTGGCTGTTGTGGTGATGTTTGAGATTTTCTGGTTGGTGTCCTCAGGCAGTTGATCCCACTGCCCTTTATCTTGCATCTTGTCTTGCAGGGTGAAGCCTGCATGGTTGGGAAACAACTACAGGTGAAAATTTAGGTCAAACTGAAAAAAAAACCCAATAAAAATGGGGCCTTCTTCAGCACTGGAATCCTGAGTTTCTGTTCCAGATGACCGAGATGAGTCAGCAGTCTCAACTTTTGTCCCTTGTCATAGAAGAGCAGCTGGTGATGCTGCTTTAGCCTCCATAAAAGAACAAAAGGCTTTTCAATTCTCATGTCACGAACCCTGGGCCATGAGCATACGGTTTAATTTTTTGAAGGAGAGCTCTGGCAAAACCAAGGATTTTGATCCTGCTCCTTCCTGAAAAAGAAACTCCGGAAAATTGTTGGCTGCTGCAAAAAAATTCTTCAGAAGGGAAGTGCTGGGATGGAGAGGACATATGCAAATTTTTGAAACCAATTCCACAAAAACTTTTATTCATAAGCTTAGTATTCATGGATTCAGCAAAATAGAAGGGAATTCTCCAATACCTGCCTCACCTGACAAACTTCAAGCACTAGCAGCGGCAGATTCTGCTTTTAGCAAGGTACATCAGTCCCTTTGCACATGAAATAACTCTCGGGATATTAGAGTAGGATAGATGCTCATCCCACGGCACGGTGCCTCAAAATCAGTGGTATTTGGGTTTCTAAGTCACTTTGTATGCTTTTGAAGTCCTACACCCTTCTGCTGCAAAAGCACCAGGGTGTTAGTACTTAACAGAACTGTATCATAACGTTTTATTCCCATTTATTCATCTTTAAAATGCCCCTGGAGAATCCTTTCTAATATGTGTTTGTCTTGTGTGAGTGCAATGCTTATTTCTCATATTTTTTTCTCTTTTAGACTGGAAATAGTGGCAACTAACTCCTCTCCTTTGCGCTTTTTAGTCACTTTCTTACCACAACCCCTGTTTCAAGAGAGATTGTCCCCACCTGCTCTGAACCTATAAGCAGAGTGCTGGTGTAAAAAACACAGCACCAGCTGCATTCTCACCAGACACAGACTTGAAGGAAAACTGCCTGAGGAGAAGCACAGACACACAGCCTGTGCTAGGAGCATCTTCTGCAGAAGAGAATGATCCCTTCATGGCACTTCCACAGAGGCTACCCAAATATTTGCACCCAGCATCTCCACACCTACCATGCCTTGTGCTGTGCTTCCCGCCTTTCCACACAGGCATCCACATTTAGCAGCTCTGCAGGCTGTCTTGGCTACTCTGCTTCCCTTCTGGGATCCATGTGTTTCAACATCCATGCTGGCCACAGCCCTGCTGCTGCTGTGCCAAGGCCACCAGGCTGCCAAGCTCCAGCATACCCTCACTGCCCTAATGCATCTGCCATCCAAATAAATCTTTTCCAGTTGTTTTGTGCTGTCTCTTTACAGTCTCACAGTCACTGTCTCCATACCCTGAGGCATTGCCTCCAGGGAGATGAGCTGATTTGTCCCAGCCCGGGGAAGCCAAAGGCCCCAGCCACTAGCGGCGTGCTCAGCAAAACCCAGAAAAAGGGCAGCACGTGGCTAATCCAGGAGCTGCACCAGCAGCAAATGGTACACAGCAGTGCTGTACAGAGCAGTTGGACCACGGGAAGATTTCCTAAATTAGGTCCTAGGATAAAAGAGCCGAGCATGTGATTCCACCTCCCATTCTAAACTTCCATATGCCAGATGATAACTGCCTATTAAATTGCAACTGGGAATCAGCACACAAACATTCTTCATCTCCTGCCTTGCCCCAGTTACTTTAAAATAGGTATTGCTGAGTCAGTCGCTTGGATTACAGAAATCAGAGATCTTCAATAGAATTTAACAGCTTTTCAGGTTTGCACAAAGTCCTCTAGAAGCAGATCAAAGTGAGAACAGTAGTTCTAGTCAGGTTCACAGGTGGAAGCAAGCTTCCTACAAAAATGTACCTAGTGAAATCAGCAGTGTTGCAGAGGTTATCTTCCCTCCACGCATCCCACAGCAAGGATCCCTCCTTGCAAGTGTGCTTCCAGTGTTCCCCTTGAGGTCTACTTTCCTACTTAACAGAGACCTCCCATCCCCAGAGTGAAGGCCCTCAGCCGCTGGCCATCACTTCTCCCATTCAGCAGCAGTGCTACGAAACGCCCCAGCTGGCAGAACTCACAGTTGGCCTCTTCCATTGTATTTGCCAGAGCTTCTCCTCTGGGAGCAGGTTGGGACCAATGGAGCTGACGTGAGCGGGGAAGGTGGTATCCTCAAAGAGCAGCCCTTGGCTCAGGCACAAGGCTCGCAGGTCTTTGAAGTCCTGGCTGTTAAACTTCTTCGGGTTCTGGGGGCTTCCTGTTGCTCCTGTGGTTTGCCAGCCCTGCGCCGGCAGCGGAGCGGAGCTGGGGGCGAGCATCGTGCCCCTTTCCTGGGAGGGGGAGACAGGGACTGCCATTAGTTTCCTGACAGAAAGTGGTGCATTAGGAGCATGTGGGATAACACCTCCCCCTCCCACCAGGAGGATTGTGGAGCAGCAGCTTGCAGAACTGAGGGCAGCCACAGTGACAAAATCCTTATTAGCTGGAAATGCATGGGGAAAGAGCAGTCGTCAAATCCCAACTGGTTTATCTTAAACCAGTGCTGTCAGTGCTACAAATTCAATTTGGAGCCTTCCCTGAGGACAGAGAGCAAAGCTGTTAGTGAGCTGCTATGTGAGCACTGAGGTACAGCTGCAATAGAAGAGAGCACAGGGCATGGAACAGGAGCTGCAGACGCAGGGGAGTGTGAGTGTGAGCAGGGACGATGCCCACAGGTACCCAGAACTCTTCTGGTCAGGCACCACAGCTGTGCCCAGGGCACAGGATTTCAAATTGCTGTTTATACTGGGCAGTCATTGCAAGGCATCTACAGGTATTCCGGTCTGAAGCATGGTTGAACCATGTTAATGGTTCTCTGTTAATGTGTCTAACAGAAAGGGGCACTTTAATTAAGAAAAATGAACATTTTATATATACAGTGAAACCCTGGACTGAACAGACCCACTAATACACCTGCTGGCACAGCTTGGATGGATGCAGGAGCCAAAATCTCCTGTTGAGGGCTTTGTCCCTTACAGGCATCAAAAAGCACAGCAGCATTCCTGCCATCAAAGACCTGCTTTTGTTCCAAAGGGAGGTAGTTCACCTTCCATGGAGACACTGGACTGTGGGATGGGAGAGCTTTTAGAACAGGAGTGGGAGATGGGCACAACAAAGAGGAAAAGCTGCACTTTTGGAGGGGGCCAGTGGCACTGGAGCTTAAAGAAAGCAATTTGTTCTGTCCAAGCAGAGCACAAGTTTTCAGGTGTGCTCCCCAGAGCCACGTGGATGTACAGAGAGACACACACCTGTGCACCACCTCCTGGGGATCTCCCTTCAGCTGAAAGGTTCTCTTGTGGGTTTCAGGGTTCAGAGAAGCCGCAGGAAGGTTGTGCAGCCTGCCTTGCCTCCTGGTTCCTTCAGCTCCTATTGTCACACAAAATTACATGTTGCTGGATAAAAACATGGCTCAGGCTCCACACCAGTTTTCACCCTTCATTGCCACTTGCCCTCACAAAACCAAAATATTAACCATCCTGAGCCATATTTTCCCTTTTGCCTCTTTTCTTATGAGAAGAGAGCCCACGGTGAAGCCCTTTATTAGTAGAATTTTAAAGGCATGACTCACTGTGATCCTCCTCCGGCATCTTGCATTATGAATGCCACCACACCTGATCCAGGGATTCCTGCCCCTAGCTCCTGGATTCCACTTAAGAAGTACCTTCTCATAAATGAGCACTGGAAAATCCACCACATGCCCTGGGCAAGCCTCACCTACAGTTAATTAACTTTGCTGTGCTAATTTCTAACCTGAAGTCACCTAGTTTCACTTTCCAGCAACCGGATGCCTTAGCTCTTTTGGTCGGTTGGTTTTGTTTGCTTGTTTCATTTTGTTGTTGTTGTTGTTTAATTTTCCAGTAGATGAAAGGGCTCTTTTCCACCAAACAAACTTATCTGTAGATCTGTAGAGATGTCCCTGCTGCTGCACAAATAGAGCAGATGGCTCCAGGAGGAGCAAAGCCTCAGGTTTGTATTGTGAATTCTTCCCACATGCCAAAAATACAGCTCAGCCACAATGAAGGTGTGATACAGCCCCCCATTCCCCTCCCTACACCCTTTTTAACTTAGTCTCATCACCTTTCTTGGTGCTTCAAGTCACTTAGCCTCCTGGCATGGTAACAACAGCCTAAACAAATAAGTGGTTTTGCATCTCATTGTTTTAATTAAAAGCCCCACAAAAAAAATCCGAAGCCACCCTCGGCCAACAAGGAGAGAGAGCATTCCCCTTGGGTTTGCATTTTTTAGTACAATGGAAATAAATCTCATGTAATGTACCATAACACGACAAGGGAATGGCTTCTTAACAAATACTCATTTGAAACTGTGCCCAGGCTCCGTGCATGCTAAGATCTATTTCTTGAAACAGTGTTCCAGCAAAACTGATTACTAATTCCAAAACTCAAATTAAAATTAACAGAGCTTGAAGGCTGGGTCTGACACGCGTTCCCTCTCTTCTGACAGAGAACAAGAGTTTTTAGCATGTGTGTGTGTGTGTTTAATTACGTTGTTTAACATACTGGGATTAAATTAGCAACCAGACTGAGGAAAATAATGCAGTTAACTACTTTTCCCTTGCAGGAATATCTTCATCAGCACAGACACATGAGTTCTATACCCACCCATGCCCCTCTGCAGGCAGTCCACAGGGTCAGGACCTGGCTAGCAGTGTCCTGGCTGCTCCAGCATGCTCTGATGGCCACCTCTTTTGGAGCAGCATCCTGAATCCTGGCCACAGCTCTCCCCCCGTGGCTCTCATGGGTCCGTCAGCAACAGCAAAGATCACAAAAGCTGTTAAGGCTGAATATTGCCTGCTTGCCTGGGGAGCTTCTCACTGTTACTGACCCCGAGAGCCAGAAAGACTTTTAAGGGACAGAGCTATAATGGAATGGATATTGGAGATGTTGCCCTTGGACTGCTCCCCGCCACAGGGTGCAAGGCGAGAGGGAGCGATTTCAAATGCTCACAAAAGCCAGTTCACACATATTGTCAAACTCCAAATAAAAGCAAAGAGACTGCCACTCAGCTAAGGAAAGAAATGATTATTCGGAAGGGGCAAACATTCAGGAGGGGCTAAACAAACATTTACTTAGTCCTGGGATCTCCTTCAACACACTTCCTTATCTGAAATGGAGAAGATAATCGCACCCAACTTGGCATCTGCTGTTCTTTTTTGGTTCCTCTTCCTTCTCAGCAGAGGGACATCCTTGCTGTCTGTCCCTTTCTCAGGGACAGACAGCAAAGGAGGAGGGAGAGAAGGTAAGCAGTGGAAAAGCTAAAGAGAGAAGGATAAAAAGAGATCAAGTGAGGCATTTGGAAGGGATAGGAAGGAAAGCGGAGTCTCTGAGCATAGCAGGGCAAAAAGGTTGGTGACTCCTGCAGAAATTAATGGGGGAACCCCAAGCACCCACCGTTCTCTGCACTGAACAGCTTAAAAGGCAGCAGTGAAGGTGAGTCCTGCCTCCCTCCAGCTCTCACTCTGGAAGGATGTCAAGCCACTACTATAATCAGGTACTCAATGGTGGCAAATGCTACTGACAGCTAATTACACTTTGCATAAAGATTTATGTCACAGTACAGACATAATTTCCTTCAATGGCTTTGGTATTTTTCACTGAGTAGAAAGTAGAAATAGGCAATTAGAAACCATGTGTGCTTCATAGCTGAACCTTCTCCTCTCCAGTGATTTTCTCAAAACATTTCCATTACATGTTGGCTTAGCTGAGTTTCTGTACTTTAGAAAGATCAACTCATTTTCTCAAACACAACAAAGAGTATCAGAAGAGCCAAAAAGCCAGCAGCCCTTCTTCCCCTGTTTCCTCTCAAACACTCCAAATTATTAAGCTACATTTCATCTCCACATAATAGTCCATACATGCCACAGTAATGCCAGCACTCTTTCCTCTAAGATCCCGTCAGTCACGTACTTGAAGCATTGTAAAAACTTCAGGGACTCAGTTCCAGAATTATCCTACAGTGAAGGAAAGTGTGAGTTTATTATCTCTCCTTGCATTCAGAGAAAAAAAAACAAATGAGAGAGCCAGCAGCCTCCTGCAGAGACAGCAAGCTGAGGAGGCAGTGCAAGGACAAGAACGTGGGCGTCCCAAACCCCAGACGGACAGCAGCTCCTTGTACACACCATGTGTGAAAGCCTCGAGTACCACAGAAAATCAAAACCAAAGCCAGGCACTCTGGCAGCCCTCCAGGAGATTACTTTCCCAGTGGCATCTTCCACGACCTTCTGCTCCAAACAGCCTGTGAAGTACTCCCTTCCGGCTATTTATTAAGTCAATTTTCGTCTCGTTTTGCATACACAGCATAGGACAGTTCCAGATACCTTTTTTCTACCTCATTTAACAGCAGCCTACAGTAACTATAGCATCCTCCTCATCTTAGAAGCTCTACTCCCACTTGATCCAATTACTTCTGACAACTTACCGTTTTACAAAGGAGGCTCTTTCTAGGATGGCAATTTCGTCTTTTCTTTCCCTCCAGGTAACATTAAGGATAGGGACTCTAATTTATTCTGCCTCTCCAAGGCAAATCCCTCTCAATGTGTCTGTGGTGCTTTTCCAGCCCTATTACTTGTATCTCACCTGCTTCATCTTGTGCTAAATAAACCAGCAAAGGGATGTTTTACCTGCAGTGCCTCCGGCGTAACCTCAGCCAGCACCAGCAGAGACACGCGGGCTGGCACTGTCCCTGCTCTCCTTTATAGGGGAGTTTTGCCACGCCTTGAGTAAACGTAACCAGCCAAGCTGAAGTTCAACAACCACTCTGGCTTGGGTGTAATAGTTTCATACAGACATCACACCTTGAAAACACACATGCAGAGATAGATACGCACACAAACACTTCTATTAGCCACGCACGATGAATTGCCCATCGACCTACGTTTGGGGACAGCATCCCGTGGCCAACAGCAGCTTCAGCTGCAGCTATTCTTAGAGGAAAGCAGGCTTATTTGCGCCTCTCCTCTGTTTTCCTCCTCAAACCACCAGGAAATGCAGTAATCATTCTGGATCCAGGCACAGCCTGGCAGGACTTGCCACAAGACAAGTTATCAGAGGTGCGTGTCATTCTTTCCGCAGCAGTAAAAGCAGCAGATATTTTTAGGCCAATGCCTGTTAGCATTTACACTGGGCTCTTCCTTAAATTCCACATCAGTTCACTTGAGCAGCTCATTTCCTCCAGGACTGCCTGAGGAAGCAGGACTTATCGTTATATTTAGGAGGGGACTGACCTCCATTATCCTAAAGCCCAAAGCCAAATAAATT
This sequence comes from Struthidea cinerea, assembly GCA_013397865.1. Lineage (NCBI taxonomy): Eukaryota > Metazoa > Chordata > Aves > Passeriformes > Corcoracidae > Struthidea > Struthidea cinerea. The sequence continues at coordinate 946,263 of VZTI01001118.1, read as the reverse complement.
AAAGAGTATCTAGCAAAAATATGGAAACATTTATTTTTGGGAGACCAAACTGAGACAGCCTAAAGAGGCCCAAAATTCAAGGGAATGTGGGCAGCACATTCTCAGGGACACATTCCCTGGCAGGAATCCTAAGTGTATTCCTGCAGCCTGCAAACATGTGTTTGAGTAAGAGTCCTGGTGCACAGCCACCTGAACAAGAGACAACGACGCAACCTTGCAAAAAAGCAAACCAACAGCACCCTGGGCTGCACGAGTTGCAGCACAGTGGGTCAAGGCAGGGGACCCTTCCCCTTTGCACAGTGCTTTTGAGATGATATCTGCAGTACAATACCCAGTTTGGGGCTGCCCAGCACAAGGGGGGCACTGAAAGTGCAGCAAGTCCAGCAAAAACACACCGGGATGGTCAGGGGGCTGGAGCACACGGTGTGAGAGAAGAGAGCAAAAGAGTTTGCCTGCTCAGCCAGGAGGGACGCCTAACTGCAGCCTCCAACTATCCAAAAAGTTACAGAGAAGGTGGAGACAGGCTGTTCTTGAAGCTGCACAGCAGATGGGAAGAAGCAACAGGCACAAGGAGCAGCAAGGAAAATTACACGTGGTTGGAGAGGAAAAAGATCTTCAGAGTGGCTCAGGTGCCCAGAAAGCCTGGAGCATTTCCACCCTTGGAGATATTCACACGGACAAGGACATCAGCAACATCACCTAACACAGAAGTCAGCCTGCTTTGAGCTGGAGTGGGACTCGAAGACCCAAGAAATCACCCTCTCTTTTTCAAGCTACCACAGCTTGAAATGAAAAGGAAAGTTACTCTGCAGTGAATGTTCATGAAGTTTACCTTAGGGATTAAGAGAAAAAGTTACCAATCTATAGTTCTTCACTTACCCAAAGTAATCATACGATCACCTGGGCTCAGGGATTTCCCCAGAACAAGGCTTTCTGCTTGGACTGCAGTCTCTCTGAGCCGGGATGTTAACAGTTCGCATAGCAGCTGGTTCCTAGGAGCTATGGGAGATGAGAACATAAAAGTGCTCATGAAAAAGATAGTTCATCTCCTTCATCAATGTTTACTATAGTTCTGTGGGTCTAAAAGCTGTGTACCGCACTCTGCCTGCACGTATTTAAGGGCATTCATTTCCTCATGAGATCCCGACATTTAGCAGACTCTAATAGGAAATGCATCCATGTAAATTAGAGCAAAATCTGCCTCAGAGGGCAAAACAGGTGCAGTTTTCCTTTAAGAGCTGTTTTCCATAACCACTACATAAATAAAAGCTGATTGCACCAGGAGCAGGGAGCAAAGATTTCCTTCATTGCAGGAAAGGAGCTGTGAGGTGATAAATGCCGTAGCTGCTGGCTCTTCTGACAGCACGCGTGCTGTTAATCGCCTCCTCTCTGGGGAAACGGCAGGTATATTCCCCTCCAGGTAGGGTGATTCATTGTCTGGAACTGATATCTCTGCTTAAATGGTGGATTAACATGATTTAAGAAATAGTCATTGCAAAGTTGATTAGAAAGCCCCATCACCAACCTGGCAGGAGATTTCAGCTTTTGCAGCATGAGCCCATTTTGAGATTGTCAGCTTTCCTGCAAAAGGCTGTATTGATGTGTCCATTTTCGCAGTGGCTCCAGAGAAGGAAACCCAGAAGGCTGAGGGATTTATGTGCAGTAATGAGCCTTGGGATTATTTGCTATCCTAAGTGTCTGTGGAAACCTGCAAGAACAAAACAAAAAAAA